>JAVYIG010003502.1:0-167500 GCA_035222895.1 Strongylocentrotus droebachiensis | reverse complement strand
CCCCCCCCTTCTTGGACGATCAACATATCCCCTGAACAAAAGATAGCGTCGCTAGGAAAATTAATCTTGGAAGAAAAAAAATACGTATCAAAACTCTGAAGGGCAAATAACTATCAAACTACTATTTTAATTCCATTAAAAATCGTAATTGCCCTGGCTAATTTTTTTCCTGGTAAAGGTTGTCCTGAGGTTATTATCAGGGATTAGAGTCCTGAGTTCGACTTTTATTTCCATGTTTACACCAGTATTTCCTGATAATACTCATTCATTATAAATATAGAGGGGAGGGCAGGGATGTGCACTATAGAGCAATATTGACAAGCACACGATGAATTATTATTTTTGTTTAGATTAGGGAGAAGAATTCCGAACTATATAATTACAATTTAATTACATATTGGTTGAATGTAAATCGTCACAAAGCAATGCATTGGCTCTTTATACCATTCCAGACATTTAAGCGTTGAAAGATTTAAAATGCCTGTCTTATGTCTTATTTCCATGGAAAACCTTTGGGAAAATTTACTGTTAGAGGGTGTCGCACAGTGACGCCTTCAAAGAAAACCATAAATATCTTTGTGGTTTGAGAATTTGTTCAGGATAGTTTGAATGTTAGTGGGTATAGTACAGTAGAAGGAATATAACAAGTAATATTTCATACAAACATTACGCATTTTTTCATTAACCTTCAACAATGTTACCGAGTCACTTTAAGAGAAATGAACCATTACATCAGACGTTCACTTCCTAGAACAACATAGATCTACTTCAAAATTCAAGACAGGATCAAGAAAACACGATCATACGTGGAAGGTGTATCCCAAAGATACTAGGAGATATCATCCCTCCAAATTCAGCCCCTATTCATAGAATCCTCTAAATCACTCTCTATTACCCATGGACCTACTTACATCGTCCCTAAACTCGCTCCCAATCACGTCTTACATTTACCCGCTGTTTTCCGTCTGCAGTAAGCCTTGTGCCTTTACGCCGTTCCCCGAACCCCCCACCTGTTCAGTATTAACAGCTACCTGTTATTTTGCCCTCGTCATGCTTCGAAAAAATCGAAGAGTCATCGAGTCGGTAAAAAAAAGTAAAACGAATTGGAAAGGAAGCTTGGAATAGGTTCTTTCACCTTCCCACATATGAGTTTTCTCTGAACCTACTGTCGTAATACTTGGAATTAATGATTAGGATTTCCGAGTGTTTACGAGCTAAAGTTTGTCTGAAACTCGTTAACAATCTTATTTCGACTTTAAGTCGTAAACCTGGCAAAGTTTGTAATTCTTTCCAACTGTCTCATAATGAAGGATAATGAGCTATTCACATGTCAAATAAACAATTTTTTGAGTGTTTCTCGTTTTTCTGATAATCTCTGGAAGGAATATTATATTAGACTTTCAATTTCAAGAAGCATCCGAGAAATTATATCATCTAAACTTTTTTCTTCATTCCATCAAATATCTGACTTGTTTGATTTACAGATGTGTGCTTAATCTCTTTGTTTATATCCTTTAGTATAATTTAGTTTAGAGAGAGAGAACGAGAGAAAGAACAAGAGAAAGAAAGAGAGAGAGAGAGAGAGGGAGAGGGGAAGAGGAAGGGGAAGCGAGAGAGAGAGAGAGAGAGTGGAAGGGGGAGGGGTGGTGAATGTGTATGTGCGTGTGTGTATAGGATTCTTTTTAATTGATAACATTTGTCACGAGGGCTTTTGAATCATATAAAAATCATTATAAAATAGCAGTTACAGTGTCTTCCAAATGCATCTGCAGTGACATGAAACATGACGTCACGTTCTGTAATAATGTTTATAAAACAATGAGACAAAAGACAAAGTGAATTTCCTTATTCATTGCTCTGTCATGAAATCATATCAGCTCAGAAATGAACCTTGCACGCAATAGTCATGGTACACTGAATAGCAGTTATTCACATCAAATTCAGGTATCTTGTTCTTTGTTGAAGTTTTATATTAAAGCTATAGTTGAGTTCTGGTCACGCAATTCTATTGTGAAAGAAACGGTATGGAATCGATCATAACGAAGTTGATCATCTAGCATATAAGTATTGGTGTGTAATGCAAGGTTCTGGAATCATCAAAATGATAAGAAATTTGGCCCAGTCTTGCCAAGAAACACGCACTGCACACAGAAAGATGTGTATGGGACTACACAAACATGTAGCATAAAAATGATTTTTAAGCTGTAGCATGTCATATTTAGAATGTGAAGGCATTTGAAGAGTCATGCTTTCCAGTGAACATTTTTCTCTGATTTTCTCCCACACTCGCATAATAACAATGAAAACGCTCACACAATAATTTTCACCACTCCTCATTACTCAACCTTCACTTTAAGCAGTGCTATATCCAAAAGAAAAATCTTTGTGCAGGTGAACCGCCTTCCGTGGAGATTAATTACCTATTGTTATAACGAAATCATAAATCAATGTAAAACTCATATCATCGACACATTCTTAAATCCACTTTCGAAAATTTAATGGAAATCAGACCGGTCTGAAAGGCGTCCTCACCAAGTTTTCTTTTCTCATTTTGATATACTCACTTGTTAGGATTAGAATAGATGTTATGAAACTTTCGTTTACAGAAGAACAAATATATGGTCAATTCTATTGTCTGATCTTGATCGAGTAACAATGGGATGGTCATGAATCATGAACGAATGTTTTTATTGAGAGAGAGAGAGAGAGACAGAGAGAGAGAGAGAGAGAGACAGAGAGAGACAGAGAGAGAGAATTACATTAATGAATGGACACAAATATATCCCCCTTCACGCGGTAAGTTGTTGCCGCCCATACGGGATTTTGTCGTATTGATATGTTAACCAGGATAAACTCAAACGCAGTCTCAATAATTCGGTATATAAAATGCAACCTTCGTCATACCTTGTGTTTATAGTGAATCAAATTATTATATACTGCATCGAGTTCTGATGATTGTTACTGCCCATACGGACTATCTTTTATAATTCTATTAGAAAGCAAAATATTTATCAATTGGATCAGGAAAATGAGTAATTGAACCCGAAAAATGTAATATTGTATGGACACATTCCGAGTGTATCATATCTCCAATTCCTTGCAGGGGCCTTTTTAGAAACAATACAGGTCTCGACCTTTTAGGGAATGTTTTGGGTGAATGGTGACACAGAAAACCTGTGGAATGTAACCTTTTTGTCGGAGGTCTGTGATGTTTGGTAAATGTTCCTTTTTTCGGATGTGTGGTCTTTTTTTCCTCATCATGCAATCTGAACCAAATTGGAATTGGCAGGTATCCCTACCTTACATTTGATCTTCGCGATTGTCCAATAAAAAGAAAATAGCATAGTTTATATTACGATAAAAATAGAATCATTGGGTAGGATATATATAGTTTCAATTCATTCTCCTAAAGACCGGCTTTACATTCTAAATGTCCTCGATTAACATTCGGAACTAACCATCAAAATTTTTCCATTAACAATTATTATTCGTTTTCTGATTAATGCAATGTCAAATTGAAGGTTCTCGAGTACAGTTAGAGTTTAATTTTAAAAAATGTAATTTTTGGTTTTGAAGACAAAAGAAATGATGCTTTAAATTGCATAGTGACTTTGATTAAAGCACCAACTATTTGTACCAAAGCTTAACAACAAAATTCCAAATTTTAGTTCTTTGAAGAAGAAAATTATTCAATATTATGAAGACGAGAGATATATTCATTCTATATCTGGTATGTTTAACAATTTTTGTACTATTAAAGTGGCAGGCACTTCATCATTTGTTTATATGAAAAAAAGGAGAGAAATGTGAAAGTATTTGAGTTAAATTAAGACTTGATTTCATTGAATTGTAAGTTTTTTTGTTTGATTTGATTTAATAAAATAGCCTTTGAAGGGCTAAATCGTTAAAAAAAAGTCAAATCAGACTATGATACTATCAGCGTGTTCACACACAAAACAATTTATCCCGAAACTCTATAACGAAACGTCGTATAAAGAATCATAGTATAAATTCCAAAGTGTCCACACACAAGAAACTTCATATAAATAATCATCGTATAAATTCAAGGATGTCCATAAACAGAAGAAAGTAATCCTGAAACTCTACAGTCTGGTCTCCTTTCGCTTGAGGTCACGTTAAGCCCCGCCCAGTTAGTTACACTAGTTACACTCCCCCTGTCCACACACAACATTTTACGTGATTAGGCGTGATTAGGCGTGATTCTTTATTGAGTTTCAGTTCGAAACGATGCCCAAACCTGCGTTTCGTTAGACTAGTTTCGTTATACGACGTATCGTTAGTGAGCGTCCACACACACAATTTCATCGTAAAACTATCGCGAAACGGTATCACTATCGCGAAACGGTATAGCTAATCACGGAAAATGTTGTGTGTGGACAGGGGGTATGATATTATCTGGCTCTTTAAAATTCCTTGGATAAACATACATAATTAACGTTTAAAGATCATCCAGACGTCTTCGGTTAGCTGTTCTTTTTCTTTCTTACCTATTTTATAATATAAAAGACCGTCAGGAGCTGCATTAAAAAGAGATAAAAAGGATAAAAAGCTAGTTAAATACATGGGTTGTTTACAACTGTTGCAGACAGATTTGAACGATACTTGAAGCTACACATAAAGACTCCCATCGGGCTAATAACTTTGGGATATTAACCTTGAACGAAATGAGCACTCGAGGGAAATATTCTTCAACAGACTACCCAATACAAGAGTTCTAGCCAAGCCGAGAGACCTTAAATGGCGGTAATATTCCCGGTAACGACTACTAATTGGTCTCGAAAATAATATGCCCGCCGCGATAGGGGGGTCAGGTTCACACCGGGCCGTGTAGGATTACCCCTATTGAAAGAGAGGTGCAATTTACACCCCTCCCCTACTGCGATGGCTCTCTAACGAGGTTAGGTTAACATTCATCCATGAGTGCCTAGTGAGTTATGAATGTTAATGTAATTTATCGTCGAGGGAGAATAGCACCAACCAAAAACCGGAGGAAGTTGGTAATTTTGTTTGGTGGATGCTGGAGAAGATTTTGGAACCTGTCTTTCATCTCCTCCAATCGAGTGCCAGAATTATTGTGTGAAGCTTTTCGAACTCGGAATTGAACCTGGAAGAAGCTAGGTGCCGTCATTTGACAGGTTCGTTGTTTGCCATTCCTCTACCACCAAGTCACAAAGCGAACATTTCGAGTCACGTCGATCCTCCGACATCGCATGATACTGATGCACTGTAAGTGGATGGTCATCATCCGCTTTTGCTATTTATAAATGCTGTGTTATTAAAACCATACCCCGCATGCTTCCTCGAGGAAGATAAAAAAGAACCTACTGCCGTGCCAAGAAGGAGCTGCAATCGACCTCTCGTCTTTATCATATCACATCTTTTCCTCAAACTCATCGGGGACAGTCATACGCCTCCCGTCATTAACTATTTCTCTCCAGGATACACCGCCTTTGACATTTTCCTGAGGATCATCTCTCTTATGTATCTTCTATAAACATTAATGGCTTGCCTACACGACTAAGCCCAGCGTGCCTCTTGTCTGACACCATTGAACATTTACGATAAAATATTCAGCATTTGTTTCTTAACGGCAACCTGTTAGTGTTACCTCTCGTGATTTGTACCAGGGGAACTTCCCCACCCTAACTAAACCTCACATGATCACATCCCTTCTCGGCTGGAGACATATTGACCATACATACATACGAGGTGTTTGAAGGGAACGTCTGACTGGCTAATTACAGGCAGTTAAACTCTTTATCGGACTACCGCGAAGTAATAGGAAGAGACCAATTGCACCAATAAGTGACCTATCGTGTCATCTCGATTCTTCACTCCGCCTCACACATCAAATCAACAGTATACATTCTGACAAGCCGGCTGCGCAATCACAGATCACAAAATGTCTTCTCTTGTATCAACCCTCGCTATTCTACTTGTAACAGGTAAGTAAATACATTTTCTCTACTCTCAGATAATATTTTGCCTTTTATATCATAAAGAGCGTTTGTTTTTGCTTCGTTAATATGTTCATGTGCGCAGGTGTATGTGAATTGACTTTCATTAGATTTGCTGTATGACGAACCCACGTGGTTATACATGTAATAGGAAACAATCTTTAGACATACGTATACACGGCACAGAAATATTAGGTTATCTCTATTACTGTAGAGCAAATGATTTCTATCTCCATGCTCTTGTCTCTACATCTTCATTTGATCAATCCATTCAAAAGCAGGACATCTAAGATATTTTGAAAGCATTTAATTACAGTTTTCAACACACAGTGGTCGAGGAGGGGGTTAAGTCTGTGTTTGACGTCAATAAAGGTCGGTAGGTTGTGGATTTTTTTCTTCAGATTTAACAATGCAATAATAAATGGGCGTTGCTCTTCTTGTTTCATATCCACAATAGAATCATTCGATAATACCAAGGATGCAAGATAATATCTTACAAGTTATATTGTCTACAAAACCCGATCCTCCCGCCATTCGGCTTCACTCTAACCGTATCTGTTTCCACTTTCCAAAGCGTGATATATTTCAGCGGTCTGCACGCAATGGCCATTACTCGGAGCCCCTTTCCAATAATAACCCGGTTAATGTCTCGGGGGTCGATGAACTTGCCTTTGTGATTGTCTACGAATTAAAATCTCAGCGGGATTGCTATTTTGGGGTTGCTCCTTGCTTGCCCCATTTGACCTCTCCGTGTCACATTTTGCTATTAGTACCTCGTTTGATAGTCGTTTTATATGTGCCGTCGGTCCTTGTTCCTCACCGCCTCCGTATTTTACAAGTAAACCGTACAGCACTACAGGTGCTTCCAAATTATATTTTAACATTAACATTCTAAAACATAATGATTCCCAATTATAAAGAAGGTACCTAAAATGATACTAGAACAATCAAGAATATTGTAATGGTCATGACTGTAAAAAAAAAAAAAAAGAGGGGGGGGGGGGGGGGGGAGTCGTTCGGTTGTGACAACCAATTCAAGCTTTCCTACCAAAAAAGGGCTAGAACCTAACCTGTTGAGCAATATGGCATAGTTGTTAGCAAACGACATAAAGACAGAGTGAAATATACCGTGTGAGTAAAAAAAAGTTAACATCTAGAAAATTGCTAATTATTTTAACAATCATCTATGAACAGTAAACTATTATACATCTTATGAAAGAGTGTTTTATCCCAAATCATTTGGTATCATTTTTGTGTGGTATGGGTTCACGCTTGGATGAACAGGATGCATTGTTTGGGAGAGTGCAAAAATCGACTTGCGCCAAAGTGATGCCTACAGTAAGTTGGGATTAGCGGAGTGAGAGAATGAATTGAATGTATCAAATGAAATGCATTTCGTATGATTTTTGCAGAAGCAAAGCCACACACACACGCACACACGCGCACAAATGATCGTTGATATTTGATATTCGATATTTGATATGCGTGGCATGATTAATTTTGTTAGGGATATTATTTGGATCTGCAAAGACCGAATTAATACCCAAATCCCATTTGTTTTATTCAAACATCACATAAGCAACTTTGGCGCAAGTCGGTTTTTGCACTCTCGCAAACAAAGCTTCCTGTTTATCCAAGCGTGAACACATACCACACAAACATGATACCAAACGATTTGGGATAAAACACTCTTTCATAAGATGTATAATGATTTACTGTTCATAGATGAGTTTTTTTTTTAAATAAGCAATTTTCTAGGTGTAAACTTTTTTTTGACTCACACTGTAGTTTTACAAATGAAAAATATATATTCCCCGGTTAGGGAGTGAGGATGTGGAAGGAGACAGTCAAATGTCACTGATATTTTACATGAGGAGGTCAACAATTATGTAACGCGAAATGGTGAAAGAATGAACAAGTTTTTTGTTACTACCATCGGGAGGGATCTCTTAAAAGGTTCAAAAAATATTATTAAAACACACCTAGCAAAAGATAGTAACTATATTTTAGGAAAAAAAAATCTTTTTTGTAGGTCTCTGATTTTCCACTTTAGAAGGGTAGTAGAATTCAAAATTTTCGAGGAAAAAAGGATAGTGTCATTAGAGTCACTGACTTTACAAACTACCTGAGACAGACATTTAGTCCTTAGGGAAAGCGCTTGTCTGCAAATCTCGCAATATCATCTTCAACCGAGCCCTTAATGTTCGATTCGGAAATCAAAACGTGTTGTTTTTCCCTTTCGCGATCTAGACTTATGTCTCATTCAATATAGATGTATTCTGTAGATCTATGTAAAAGTAATGACCAGCAAACACAACGTGTGTTATTGAAAACATAAAAGTAGATATCATTAATTTGAGAGGTTAATTCTGACAATCAGATCTTACATATTAGAGGACAGTGCGATGTAGTAAGCCTTAACAAAACACGTAAATCATGGGCGTAAATTTACTTCAAAAAAGTACCCTCTTGCTATAAAGACAAGTAAATCGTTAATATCATGCAATAAGTGTTTAAATCATTTCGTATAGATTTTAGAGCGTTCACAATTTCGGCCGTAAAAAGTCACACTTAATTATTGTGCTTAAAATGTTTTAATTAAAACGTTTTATGAGTTTAAGCAAAAAACTATCGTAAACTTCTTGCAATCATGCACTGAATATGTTTTGGAATCATTACTTAAATATGTTATTGCGACCACAATCTCAGCCCGCAAAATTAAATATTTTGGATTATTTACTTTATTTCAATTACGTCATTGGCTGTTTTCATAGTTATTTCTAATTTTGGTTTTCTAATTTATGAAAATCCTCGGAGTAGGGCATTGACTGAGGTTCAGGGTGATGTCATGAATAATATCAATACCCTGCCAAATTATAGCATCTGTGCCGTGGGCTGATAACTACACACTTGCATAGGAAATCATTCAGACAAAAAAATAAAGATGTATGTCGGCAGAGGCTTGGCTAAGTTTGCAAAATTTGTGATTAACTTTCACCTATCATATCCCTTTATCCAAAAGCTCGTTTGGCAGAGAAAGTTGTTCCTACTTCAACGGCCATGAGAACACGGCCAATGATGTATACGGAGAATATGGACCAAGCGTCGCTTTGTGGCGTTTCTAGGCTTTATTTTATTAATAATAATTACACACCTTGTACGGCTAATCGTTTGACCTCAATACTAAGATTATGTCTTCAACTTCTAAATTAACAAGGGTATCAAGTTGTACCCGGATGTGCCTAATATTACACTACAACAAAGTGCATTAACACGAACGTGCGCGGATTATAATCGTCGTCAAATCGGGATTTATTATTTTTGCCACATTTCCCCAATACTGAATTGATAATTAAGAAATTCGATTAGTTGTTTTGAGATTAACGTCCTTAACTGATAAGCTCTTGCTCATTAATTTATGTGTTTCTTGAAATACTTCCAAAACAGGAGCTGCGTGTAGAAAACTATTTATACCGTCAGTAAAATGTAAACAAACACAATGCTGTACGATGCCGAGTGAAACGACTTTGCAATGAAACGTCTGTTAGATCGTTAGGTGACATTTGTTATACATAAGGGCGTATTTGTTTTAAAAACTACCTGTAAATTCGATGTTTGGTAATTATTTGGTGAAAATTATGGCATTGATTAAATACCATAAGGTATTACCTAAAACTCCGAGATTGTCATAAGGCATGAAGAGTGCATTTTGATTCGAAGAGGCTACTGCTGCTGCTAATGACGATCCAAAGTACTGAATGTCTTTATAGCAAGTCTATAAAGTATTCAAAGATGTTCTCCCAACCGGTATCCATTTACAACACCTGGGTCGAGACTGGCAAGTTTACTTTACATTGAGGGTAGTCATGCTATCAAGCTTTGCTTACTTTCTCAACCCTCCTTTTTGATGTTTTTCTTACTTTATGCTACATATACTCTTTTGTCATGTTAAACATTTGCAATAATTTGTTTGTTATTTATTTGTAAAACTGCAAAATGAAAAGAAAATCAAACAGACTTAAATAAATAAATCAAATAAAATCAAATCAAACTTGACCATGGATGTAAGTACAGTAGCAGGGATTCGAAACCTGTACCTTGTATGGTAAGGTCCTGCGACTTTACTAACTGGACCACGAAATCTTTACTACATGATGCGGCTTTTTTCTGAATTATTCCCCGTGATGGCAAAGCTAAGTCAAGAAGAATTTTGTTTCACATCCAAATGATGACTCTTCAAAACGTCAAGTCGTTGACATCTGTGAAAGGCAAAATGGGACCGGTTTGAGGTTCGGTAGCGTATTGGTCAAGCGGGTTCATTTCATTCCAAAAATAAACGCGATTTTATCAAAGGGTAATTGGGATATCCGACATTTTGCAGAACATTTTCCTCTAGGTTATAACCACAAACCTTCCACAAGATCTCAAATGGCATTATCACTCCTATATTCGTTCTTTTTTCTCAGCATTCCTGTGTTTCACCTTGATGTAACATGTAGTCTGAACGGGTCCAGCTTAACGATATTTGTTATGTTTTTTTGAAAGAGAGTGGATAATTTCATTATGCTATGAGCTACTGGTAGAAATTAATTAATAAGAAATGACAGCAAGGTTACTTAAATTTACTGTACACGCAGTGCATACAAGTTCTGACATCATTTATAATTGAATTATATGACCCCCATGATGAGTGACGTGCCTGAACATAAGTGTAATGTTAACGCAAATGATGCAAGAGACAGGATATAAGGCGATTCGGGGGAGATATACCTTCTCTCTTCAGATATGTACGAAGCAGAAACAAGAAACGAAGAAAAAAAAGGGGGGAAAAGAGAAAAGAAAAAAATACTGAAAAGGAAAGGAGAGAAAAGAAAAGAAAAGAAAGAAAAGAAAAGAAAGAAAAAAAAAGGAAATAATATGAAAGAAGATAAAATAGAATGAAGGGAAAATAAAAGAGAATGTAAAGAAATACCTACCACCAAACGAACGGAGAGAGAGAGAGGGAGAGAGAGAGAGAGAGAGAGGGAGGGGGAGGGGAGACCAGTAACAACACAACAATAGCATACAGACGATAATTATCGTGATTACATAATAGTGTGGCAAGCAGTTACAACGCTTTACAGTAAGACCAATCGGAATGTGCTAATTCAACACTAATCGCAAATTGTAAGGCTTTATCATAACCTAAATACGTTACTGTTAATACACTCTTTCCTAATTCAAATTAAAAATGCATTTTCCATGATCAAAGAGGCAACATGAAACATGAATAGATACTTAAAGTGTTGCAAAAATCTGAAATACCCTCAACTAACTACTTTTTAAGTGCCTGCGACTTTGGTTTTCATTTACAGCTCCAAATATCACAGATTGCGCATTTTCTTCGAATGATAGTTTCACAAATCAACATCAGCGCCCTCTATCTCCATGTTTTTTGGGGTAAAATCTCCACTCACTTTATATCCTGTTTTTTTTCACTCATGTTTACAACATAGAAAAATCGATGACATATTATTTTAATTGATAGTATCATTCATACTTCTTGTTCATGATCGTATCTTTACATCTGGATACAAATGTCCGGGAGTATTTTACCCTAAATTTTGATTGAGTTATACATGTATATATATATATATATATATATATATAAATATATATATGTATGAAACGGAAGTTTGCACAGAATTGTTTAAGGTCATCCACCATTTTAGATTTCTGCTCCAGATATTAGATACAGTTAATAAAACCATCATCAATTCTTTCCTACTTTCTTGAGAGATGCATCTTAAATACTTAGTCTGGTACTTTACCCCTGACAGATACGAGAGAAAAATTATCCTTGATTTGTATTAACTCTGGGAAAATAATTCGAAGAAATCACTACAGCACATTCGGAGCATAAAATACAAAAGCCTTGACTGAGTTGTTGGCGTAATTCAAGAGGCGGAAATTATGAACTTTTGAATATTTACGCAATGGAATCATAGAATTCTCCTTATTGCAAACATTATTATCAAATACTCAGGATACAAATGCTCCAGACCTGCCAGTCGACGGAAGTTACCCATCACTGTTTAAAATCGACTACCTGACGCACGAATTAAATACAGGAAATCATTAAAATATCAACGGGGAATTATTTTGACACCACACCAAGAAAAATGTATTGCTAAAAATACTTCGTCATGTTTGATTATTTCAAATTATGAGTATTGTTTGTTTCATGCTCAGCTACTACGTCGGGATTATCGTTGAAATGTTCGGCTTAATTTAAGAAGTGCGGGCTTGTTTTTTATTCTATTTGAGATACATGTATATAAATTGGAGACATCAGATTTAGCAAATAATTATACAAGGCAAGGGTTGTAAAGAATTATTCGTTTAAAGCTGCTAGTTGATTAAAACAATTTTAAAGTGAAACTTGATTGTTTATCTTTTAACAAATAATAATCTGGATACCACTTTGCATATTAAACTGGCTCATTAGAACCTGGCCTCGTGACAAAAGAGGATCATACTACTTGGTATTTTGGATTATTCTGAATTGTTGACGCATTTAGCTGCATTATTCAGCACATATTCGGTCACATACTTAGGTATAGTTTTTATCAGAATTGTATCAATTTTTGAAGAGTAAAATTCAGGTTACCTCCTGCATATGGGTGTATCACAAACGTATACTGAATTTTGGTAGAAGTAGCTTAAAAAATATAACTGTCATTATTATAAATGAAATTCTAATAGAGTCCCTAAAAAGTTAATTATTACAGGGGCCCCCTTTTTACAACAACAAAATTGTTGCCTCTCTGCTATGCGTCAGTAATGCGATGGAGTCATCGAACTGTTTTGTTTTTTTGTAATTTAAATGTTATAATGAAATGCGCCAGCCCCAAATTTTACAAATATTTATTTTTTTGCAAACATGACTTGTAAATGCTTGTCATTCCATTTTTTTCTCTTCCAACACAGTCATATTTATACGTTCCTTGTAATCTTTAAAATGTTTCCTTGGGAGTTAGAATTCTGACAGAGAAAAAACAAAATGGTACTGTCAAATTGGTTTATATAAATGATGTTGAGGTATTTTAAATTTCTCAGATCTGTATTCCTGAAAGTCATCTAAATTTAGGGCACTTCTCGATTCAATCATTACTGCTCTACAGAATGCCAAATACCAGCTCCTTATTCCTATACAATTACCATCACTATTACCATAAGCAAATACAAAAACTTGTCATTATAAAAATAATTTCTCACTTTTTATTTTTGCTTATATACATGTATTTGGTGGCGTAATGACAGTGCAAAAGCAGGACTTAGCATTCGGCCACTGGCTCTGGATACATTATTGGACGACATTAAGTCAGGTTTAACTTTCAAGACTACGGGCCAAGATCATAATTCGGAATCAGAATATGCAATCGATACAGAAAAATGTCTCATAAGACTAGACAAATTGGCCGATCTAGTACATTATTGAATAAAGTTGATCAAGGATAGATTTACAAACAAGCGATCAAGTATCGTCGTGATATCATAGGAAACATGGGCTGTAGATCGCGCTAGACAGTAGCATAATCGCATGAGGCTCATGCAGATAATGTTTGGCTCGTCATCCAAAGTCTGAATGAAGACATTCTGAATTATCCATAATGTTAAGGAGAAAATAAAGCAGGACCTATATAAACAATGTGCAGCGATTTACGACTGTACACAAGTAAGCATTCGTGTCATATTCCGATTTTTATAAACAATACTCTTGCTTTGTTAAATCATTTTTCAAAGAAAATAATAATTACATCTCCCATTTGTCGATTCCCTGTATTTCCCCCACCTCGTTTCATGAAATTCATCAATATTTTGGTGATGTGCGGATCATAGTATCATTATGAGTTGTATCAATCTGAAGATGTTCCACCGGTTTGATTTTATATACCGTCGGTTGTCATTCAGGCCTTTGCATATTTAACAAAGTTTCATTACTAGTGATTTTAGTGGTTACGATAGCGATAACAAAATATTGGTAGCTTAATCAAACCACTGGAAAATTTATCAAGATTGATTTATTCATAACAATGATGCATAAAGTTATTCCACCAGATTTAGAATATTTACATTTTCTCACGTCAAAACGCGTTTTGTTATTTGTATTTCTTTAAAACGTAAGTGTATTATCAAAATCAAATATAGAGAAAGGTGTTTAGAAAACTGGATCTTAAAGTGTGAAAGTAAGGTCTGGAAGAGAAACACTCCACTTGGGGATATTTATTTATTCTGTTGCGGCCCCAAATATTTTTTATAATTTAATATTTTTGATGAAAATATCTTTATACATGTTTTATTTTCATGCAGTGATTACAAGTACTCTGAGTTCGCCTATCAAAAGTGAGAGAGACAAATGGCTGGAGACAGTGGGTCTAGCCGAAAGTCCTGGAATCTACGTTGGACCTGGTCCTGTTGACCAAGAGTCAAGTGGCGACTTCGCCAGCATACTGGGCGGATTGCAAGGGAGCGGTGACACACCCTCAGAACCCGCTGAGCAGGGTGGGTTTGATCTTACGGATATTCTGATCGCAGTGGACCATGAGACCGATCCAGTGTCCTTCATGCCATCGAGCAGTAGCAGTAGCAGTAGCATCATGAGCAGTAGCAGCATCATCGAGGCGTCCCTGAGCGAATACGATGGTATTGATTCCGAGGAGGATGTCCGCATCGAGGAATCCACGAACGACAAGTACGAAGGCGGCAACGAGCTCGGCACGGGCGCCATCGTTGACCAGGACCCGAACACCTTTGACAACAACATGCCGCTCAATCCCAACGCCATTCCCGATGCCTTCCAGAACGGCGCCAATGCTGAGCTAGGACCAGATAAAGAGATAAACAAGATTTCCACACGGGCAAAGGCTAATCCTAACCCCAAGGGGGTGAAGCCACAACCCAACATGGCCGGAGAGATTGAGAAGTCAGCGTCTGCAGGGAAGGGAAAGACACCCCCGAATGTACTGAAGTACACGGCTGTTATAGGTGTTGTAATGGTTGCAGTAGCTGTCGGCATGGGGGCTCTATTGAGTGCCATTGGACTTGGAGCCGTCAAACTTGTTAAAAAAGCTCGGAAACCCAAGGTCGAGGAGGCATGATAGTCTTCTTAATCACTCTTGAACAGTCTTGAATTTCGATTTGAATATAAGAATGAAGAAAACTGTTTTTATCAAATGTATTCCACTGTGTCCTTAGGTATCTAACCTTCCAAAAAGTATTTTGAAGCCCACTGCCACCGAGCATGCATGGACCTGGCGGTACTGTACGTTTGCCGGTTTGTTCATTCAGAAACTTCATGCAGTTTAGGTAATATCGCTGCATTCGGAATCATAGATGATCTATTGTTCTTGCTGTTAGAAAACTGTATAAATATTCCTAATGTTCAGAATCAATTAACAAATTTCAAGTGTCCTGTATTCATATATGTATATTATTAAATCTTTATTTCACTATTTTACTATATGTTTTCAACCTTTGGGGCAGCTCATTGGTGATTGAAAATTGTATGAATACCTCATGTTAAACTACTTTTGTACATACTTACTGCTCTGTTTTGATATTTTGTTACAGCTTTATTACCATTGTGTCATTCAGTTATTAACATGGTCATTATAAAGTAAGAGTTATTTGCTGTATTATGGGTTATCTCTATATAATAAGAAAGCCATTCATTCCAACAAATAAACTAAAATGTATATTAAATGGAGATTTAAATTGTATTGGTTCAATAAATAATTAACTATTTTTCTAATAACACAGTAATCTATTTCTAGTAAGGAAAGCCCCCCCCCCCCCCCCACCGAACCCTGATATCCTAAAATGGTCCGAGGTTTCTTGTAAACCCATATCTCTAATAATGTGTTGCAAACGTGTTCACTTATATTATTGTCTTCAAAAGTATAATTTTATGTCTTCCAATATATTGAAATGAAGATCTTTTACTTCCAGTTATTTATTACATTTTTTCATATTAATTTGATCCTCCTTTCGAATGAAATGGATGATAATACAAACTGCAAAAACTGTTTCTCAAAATTTAGTCTCATTATTAAACAGAATGACTTTTAATCGATCCTTTTGAAACCATTTCATGAATAATGATTGAAACCCATGTAAATAGTGTACATACACCATTTCTATGATAATTATAACATACATGTAAAACTATGTATTATTAACCATTTCATACTTTTAATAGCATGTTTTGGTTCGAAATATTTCTTTTAGTGCATTTACATTGTGTTTGTGTGGATTTTGCTGTGTTCCGAAAAGATTTATTCATCGAAATTCTTCTCTTCTTTTGTAATAAAAGGAATAAGTATAAATCTGTATTTCGTTTGTATTGAATGTGTAGTTAAAATCATTACATATCAGTACATATAGTTCCATCCTTTGAACCAGCAAAAAGCCCTACATTTAGAGATGCGACAGTCACTGTGACCACTCTTCTAGTGAATGTAAACTGTATCCCAAGTAAATCCTTGTAACGAACAATAAATAAAATGCAAACCAAATTTAAAAAGGAATGGACAAAGGCAAATCAAACATCGGGATTATTTCGTGTTAATAGAGTTCAGATTTATAGAGTTCAGATTCGTCTTGGATACTAACTTTTGATAAGAGATTCCTATTTAATAATATCAAAGCTACTGGCAAAGGCACAGGCGAATGGAGGAGGTTACACTCCTTTGAAAACAAAGTGACATACCAATAAGTGCTCAAATGAAAATTTGCTCCCTCTCCACCAAAATATAAACCCTCTGTTTTGCCTGTCAGATTTTTTCTTCTTCGGAATTATCCCACCCCAGGAAAGCTTGATTAGTTCGGACCATCGTTAATCTTATCTTATGTATATTTGTTTTACCCATTTAATTTAACAAAAACATACATTACTATACATTTCCAGTCTTATTCCTTGCGCGTCTCTCCATTACGGCAAGGATTATGAGTGTGTTATTGCTATTATCTGCGATTTATAAAGTCAACGAATTGTGTTCACGAATCACTTCCGCATTAATTCTACTGGGATTACAACACTTTAAAAAAGGTACGGACGATCATCTTATATTACTGGGTTGGGCTCCAAAAAAACAAAACAAAACAAACAAACAAACAACGAATTTTGTACTAAGGGTATCGATATCACAAAAACTTTCAGTTAAGATATTGCATTGTTTGTGAGTTTGATGAGAGCCTTTTTGATGTCATTTTGTTGTTGTTAGTTTTTACTCTAACAGATGATTTTTACAGGACAGTCAATTTGACACATTCTATTTCACCGATATCTTGAAATATAGCGTCGTTTGTATTAGAGAGGGACACAGTTTCCATTTCGAAATACGCTCTGTTATATTGGTAATATTTGCATGAATTTAGAGAAATTGTTCAAATCTATGACATTTCTTTTTGAGTTCATAGTCAATTCTTCACGTTTGAATTCATTTAACGCGGAATTCCCAGATGTTGAAATGATTTGTATTTCTTCTTTCGCATGAAAAGGGCGACGACGGTTGTAAACTTTTATATGCAGAATGTGATGGGAGACATATCCATACTCTTACCCCAGCTGCTCATCACCACCTTGTCATTCGATTTCCTTCCTAGATTCTACGCATGGTCAGCAGACCAGAACAGCAATTAAACCTCTTTTTACAACTCGAGAACTCAGTCTGTCACAGTAAGGGATACAACTGCTAATTTAATTAGAAGAGAGTTTCCACTGCCGCAGTCCCGTGCGTCCTTCGTCAATATTAAACTGCTTGAAAAGTCACACCGGAAATTTAAATGTCTAATTTGCCCTCGAGCACGAATTTATCAGATTGGCTACACCCATATTAAAGATTTAATAGTCAATTATTCCCATTAGTACCGAAGGTTATTATGACGAAGTGATTTGTAGAAGTTATAAACTGAAAAATGTGTCTAATTTATACAAATATGGCTACACCCATGTTGCCGTTTTGTATCTCGGCAAATTTCAAAGATACGTTTAGGTTTAGATAAAGGATGTTAATGTAAGTCTTTTGGAATAATGTCGATCAGTTTTCAATCATTATTTCGATCTAAACAAAAACAAGGAAGATGAGTCAGTGATCGTAGAGCTAGAAGTAGACGGAGAGAGGGAGAAAGACGTAGAAACATACACACACACACACACACACACACACATATATATATATATATATATATATAGAGAGAGAGAGAGAGAGAGAGAGAGAGAGAGAGAGAAGGTAGAGTTAGAGAGAGAGAAAGAGAGAGGGAGAGAAGGGGGAAGGTAGAAACTGGGGAAAAGGCCAATATTACTTTACTTATGAATGTCTAACTGAGCTATAACAACTTTGATAAACATTAAATAGAAACTGAGATGTATGTATATATATATAGCGAGAGAGAGATAGAGAGAGAGAGAGAGAGAGAGAGAGAGAAGGGGAGAGGGGAGAAAAGAAAGAGCAATGGAGAGAGAGGAAGTGATAAAACATAGATAACAATATCTCTTCTTGATTCGGTTGTAATTCCACCCACAGACTTAACACTCAATACACACAAATCTGGGAACTATGAAATTTGTCAGATCAGTATGAAATCTAACTCCGGCATAAACAGTTTAGAACATTGAGGGTGCACTCGGTCCCGACGCCTTTAGCTTGCAACAAACATCACACATGACATGAGTCATGGATGATAATTCCGTGGTCTGATAACATATTTCCTATTTCTATTTAAATAGTTCGGCTATCTTAAAGGGGGCAAACACTGGCTAGGCCGTCCATCTCTCACACTGTGTATCCAAATGCCCAATTTCACCCACAATTCCACAATGATTATCACATCTTCCTGGTCATGTGATTGTCTAGTCATGTGGTCTTCTTCAAATCCTGTATTTCATTTTGCTTTTACAGGTGTTGAAGTCTAGTAGTTTAATCACTTGTGTTGGAGCACACAGTTCGTGGGTTCGATTCCCAGCACGATACGTATACCACTGGAGATGAATTATAAAAGATAAATCTACAGTGCTCGTCTCCACTCATGTCTTAAATAACATTCGAACGTCAGTGTGATTGAATTAGGATGTGAAAAGATCGACTTGCTGGAATGCTTCCCAGGGAGGAAAGAGTGTGCACTGTAGAGTTATGAATATCAGTAGAATCCAGTAAACTGGGGGTAATACTAATTTTAACGCTTTTGTTAAAAAAAGTTTATTAGTATAATACCAAGATATTACAGCCAAGAGCCTTGCCAAGACAGTAGTTCTTTTTTAGTCCAGACAGATCCCCTTTCAGTTAGAGAGAAGGTTAAACTAATTTGTGAGCCTGTATCATAGAGCAGATGTCCCATGAACATGGTTGGTTATCAAACGGTCCCCATATACGTATAAGATAAACTGTCATGACACATGTTTGTGTAGTCACATATACCACTGCTGTGTGTAGTATATATTCTTTCAGAAAAGATTTATATCATACAAAAACAAGCTAGAAGGAAACAAGCAACAAAAAAAAATCACAATAAACGCGCAAAGTAACGTACAAACTAAAAAGCTCAATTCAGAACAGTAATCACCAGCCGCACACTATTTATGGAACGAAATCATTTCTGTTGCAACTTTTGTACCCTTCTTTTGAGTGTCATGTTGTTCCCTCTCCCCAGTTTACTGAGTCTTTAAGCCTGCAGGTAATAAACTCCTTCCTCTCAACTTGTGTTGCTCTGGCAACGGCTTCCTCAGATGGCGGTCGTTGAGAGTGTTTTGACTTATGTCACGCTTCAAGCATGTACGGCGTACCCTCCCTCTTTGCCCCTGTGTGAAAAGTTGAAGAAAAAACAACTCATGCAAAAAGTGGCCCCGACAAGTTAGTTGAGAATGCACGATTATATATGAGAGGCAACTTTTTCCCTATTGTGCTCATCGATACCCATTAAATAAGGTACAATCTTGTCACGTTGCCTTTATTTTTTGTTTTTTATTTAAACAAAAATCATATCATGAATGTTACGGCCTTGATGTACTGAAACATTACTTGTTCGAATATGTAACACCCAATCGAAAAGGAATCCACAACACATTCACAACACAACACTGTCTTCTTATATAACATCCTAAGGACAATATTACAAACGGTGGCTGTACCCCCGCCCCCCTCCGAACAAATTATGGCATTTGGAAAAATGATCCACATTATAGGCGATATGATCTGAAATCAATTTTCAGGAAAAAATCATAATGATGATGATAATAATCAATAATAATAATTGTTGATAATAATAATAATAATAATAAAACGGTTCTTATAAAGCGCTTTCCACTGAAGTCTTTAAGCGCTATAACAAACAAAATATCATGACAAACAATTATGTATTAACAAAAATACAAATAAACCTACAAATTACAATACATATGAAATATATATCAATGTGTACAGAGTAAGTTAATCGTCAAAAGCAATTTTGAATAAATGTGTCTAAGGACAAGTTTTGGATTTGTTGACATTCTGACAGTTTTTGGCCTGTAAAGGTAAATCACGAAGAACTTTCTTTACAGGTAATTAATAACTATCATCATTCGAATCATACCAGTAAACTATATGTTGCAAAACCTATAGCTGCTATCTACATGAATACAACGATTAAATGCACTTTTTACAAAAGTTGACCACATTGCTATATAAATGCTTCCACAAGTATTTGATAGATTGTTTCGCTACATTAATAAAAGGGTAGCCATACACTGGGTAAGACAAATGTTAGATCATATCAATATAGAATATAAAATGATCGAAGGAAACAATGGAAGTGTGTTCAAGGACACCATTTTGGCACGATCCACTGAAGGGGCAATTCCTGACCTGTATACGTCACATCGTGACACACGTAAAGTCACGTGATCATTGAGGTCATCGGTATTGCAATTACATGTAATTAATTGTGTCGGAATTTTGACCCTTTGAGGATGTACTAACGTTCATACAAGCATTCAGCAGTTACCATGGATATTAAGGAATAACGTTGTGAATGAAAAATATCATGATCTTAATTATCACGCTAATTTTGTTTTTACTTATTCTCAAGTAATCCTTGGTCAGATAAAACCTTGGAAAGAAATTATTCTGCATTGATTTGTACAATAGCCTGAATATCTGAGAAATATCAAAATTAAGTCGAAAAAGATATTTCAAATAAATGTTCTAATCGTATTATGCTTATGTGAAATGAAGAAAAAAAGTTGGTCGCAGTTTATTTTTGTAATGTAACACTCTACGTCCTGTTTCATAAATTAAGTCCGATTTGAGATAGAAAATATAATAATTTACTGCTTTTATATCCACACAATGTTACTTCATTTACAGCTAAAAATATGTCACAAGAATAGTCATACAATAGTAACAGCCAGAGTAATGTATTCACTATATTGAGTTATTTTCAGATGGAAACAAAAAACTTGTGATAGAAATTGTCAAGCATTTTCTATTTCTATAATATCAACATGTATATCTAGTGAATATTAATATTCAATAGTTGAAATAGTGACGGGTAAACTTGTTTACCACAGGATTTACTCCATTTGTATCCCACAGGAAAGGTTTGTGACGTCAGCAATGAGAGAAGTCCCTTGTTTAAACACAACATTAAAGTCTTTATCTGCAGCCAATCGCCACTCCCTTCAGAATTTTGTTATGTGTATTGATTTCTTTGTCTCCTAAAGAATATCCGTGTACTTTATTCTTAGAACGTTACCATCATCACCTTACCCATCTTAGAGGTTGGGCCATTTTACAAAAGAACATCTGAGACATAATACATGAACATGAAATTTGTTGCTCTTTAGTGAGGTCCAAAACAAGTTCAAAATAAGTTCAAAGCATAATACTAGTCCTTAAAAGTAAATCCTAACGGTTTGTTAAAGATTTAGCCGATGTCGTCAGGGTGGAGTGGCTATCCACGTCATCAGGTGAGGCCAAGAGGAAAGCTAGAAGATAATCAATTAATTTGAGAAGACCAGGCATCTGTACCATTCCGTCAGTTCTTATGCACGTAGATTGCGGCTGGATTGGGGAAGGGAGTCTGTTATTTTGTAGCATGGTGATTAATCTTGGTCTATAGGCGAGTGTAGTGTTTGTTTGAAATCCGCAAAAAATCCTCAAAGGCTGTCTTGGCTTGCTTCACATCCGATGATGATACATCGTGGGCTTGTGGTCAAATGAAAAAGAAGGAAAGTCCCATTCAGGTAATATGGGTTGATACAAACGCCAATGCAACGTCTCTAACTTATTTTAGGTGTTCGATGCCACTGTTTAAAAAATGTTTTTATGCATAACAAATTGGCCATACACTTGACCGGTCCGCTAACTTACAGTTATTGTCCACCCAATCGGTCCGCAAAACAAATCAAAGTTTTCAAGCATCACCGCATTTTGTTTTTTCTTCATTCATAAACATCAGTAAGCAAACTAGAACAGGGGGTGTTTTACAAAGATCCTAAGTCGAGCTTAACTCTAAGTTAGACTTTAACATTATGGAGAGCCATTTGTAGCCTTAAAATAAATCTATTCACATCATTCATATGAATTCCACATCAAAAACGTTAAATCTTCTTGATAATGGTAAATATGAATGATTTGAATCAACATTTTATGTCTTTTAAAATAGCTTTCACAAAATATTTTCAAAGATGCTAACGGCTTTCCATAATTGTTAAGTCCAACTTAAAGATAAGTTCAAATTAGGATCAAACGCTGATAGCATTTATAAAGTTTGTCTAATCTTTGCTTAATTATAAACAGTAAACCAGTTTATGTAATTTCTGATCAATGCGATAAGAAATTACATAGACTGTTTTTCATTAGGTTGAACTTGTATCTCGTGATTAAGTGTGTCGTGATTTCCAAAGCCTTTTGTCGCTTCATTTTCTAGCCTTTGGCCTGACAGGGGTAGGATGGGGGGGGGGGGTGATAAGGGAGCAATGTAACGTCTATGCCTGTACTACTCTTGTGTTGTGTATACTTTGGTGAACGGTCATAGACACTTTTGCGGAGGCGGGATGAGAGACCGTACATCCTGCCCCGTTTCCTGAAAAACATGTAGCCAACTGCTTCTTGTGATGTGTTATAAATATGACCTTCTCCCTTGCAATCTGTCGTTGGGGGCTTGGGGACCATCAATATCCTACCTCGACGTCATGTACCATTAGAAATTGTTCATCCCTCTTTCTATCCTTGACACACTTTATGATGAATATGAGCAAATTACATTTTTCAGAACACAGGCCTGCCGCTCAAAGCATTTGTTTTCTGCCACCCAAGTCGCCCTTTCCAATAATTTATACAGGTACTGCTATTTAGTAATATTGTAAGTAGTATTGAAATCTTAATGAAGTAATAAATGGAGTGTTCCTCACGTGAATCAATCAATTATTAAGGAAGGGGGACAGCCAGAACACGTGATAAATACGACATCCCCCCAACAAAAATCCGTCAGTATGATTTTGATTGTACTTTTCATTTCCTATCCATGTCGATTTATTTAAAATAATCATTAATCACCGCATTATCTTAAGGTATCACGCGCAAGTAATAAACATAATCCAACACAGAAATAGCCCGTTTTTAGCTATAAATGGCAGGAATTACTGATCATTGCCATGAAAAGGTCAGTGGTTATTTGGCAGACGTTATAAATTACATGGGGCATGTGGGACCGGTGCCATTTTCTTTAAATCCAATTCGCACCAACGTTGATCCGACGGGCTTTAACCAGTGGGGTAGCCACACGATGGGATTTGTGTACGGATGGGGGGGGGGGGGAGGAGCTGGGCATGACGGAGTTCCCTTATTAAATGGCGAAAAGGGAAAATATGAAAGAAAAAGGATACAGAATGACAGAAGGAGAAAGGGAGAGAGTAAGAGGTTTTTTTTAGAAAGGGAGGGGTGCTGGGTGGGGGGGGGGGGGGGGGAGGAGGAGGAAACTTTCATATAAGTGACAACAAAATAATTCAAAAGTCAATAATAATAACAAAACTACTACTACTACTACTACTACTACTTCTACTACTACTACTAATACTACTACTACTACTACTACTACTACTACTACTACTACAACTACTAATTCTACTCCTACTACTGCTAATACTACTAATTCTACTTTAAAATTTGTTTTTATTTTCTCAGGGTAGCCACATGATTATAGAACTCACACAAGATGATAATCTAAAAATCAGTCTATTAAAGCACATTTCATATTCCAAACAAAGGATAAAAACAACAATTCGCACTTCATGAATGACCACCTTAACATAATTCAAAACTTATTTCCTTCTTCAAAGAATAGGCTAAATCGCAATTGGCATTTAAGCATGATCGCCTCAATATCATTAAGCACAACTTTTTCTCAAAAATGAATAAATGAAGATTTCACTATTTCCATTTACAATGCATTTTGCAACATTTCACTTTTTAATTGGCCCCATATTCAGGTGTACTGCATGTTTCATGATTACGTAATCAATACAGATGTTGCGTCATCATAAAGGGAAATACAAAGTATCAAGAGAAATATCAACGCTCAAACTTGAAAGCGGAACTTCTTTGAAGAGTTTAGAATAGATACCGTTGCTATTTCCCCCTTATGTAAAGAAAGACTCTTGACATTATATCACATTACTTGTTTTTCCCAGTCATAACACTTCTTGATGATATGAAGTAGAGTTCACGTTAAGGGGCTTGAGAGATATTCGTCTAAAGGACATCAAAGTGTATTTTAAAGTGGACATATTAAAGTCATTCTCTCATGGTAAAATAACTTACCCTCAGGACCTACATAGTAATGTTTTCGGTTATTATTTCTGAATATCAGTTGACTTACAACTTTACTATAATACAAATGTCTCACCAACCGGTAGATACTGAACTGAGTACTCACATTATTACGTACGGAGTATTGTTAATGAAGTTTGCATAATTATGATGTAGACGAACTTTTAACAAGTCATTGCATTTGTGATAAGGTTATGATATTCGTTCATCTGAGATACATAACCATTTAAAGTATTCAAATTATTGGTATTCTGTTTCTTGTTTACTTACATTATCATATTTTGTAAAGAAAACATTCTGTTATTTTCTTGTAAACTGTTCCTTTCAGTCTGTGTTGCTAAATTAGTTTTTTCAATACAATAACAATAAATAAGTAAATATATTCAAGACAAAAATCATAAGGCATACAACTATGTTTTCAAAGTATCAAACTGAAGGTTAAATTACCATGGTAACAAGATACACACGAGTATTTTCCTTGATTTGTGAGTAATAGTGACGGTGGGTTTCCGTCGTCTTAAAGGACGGAATTAATTCATCGGGATACCTCTACACGTGCTTATCTACGTCAATAGGATCAATTTTGGATCCGTTTCAAAATGATTAATCAAATCGTGAAAACAGGAGTCCGAAATAGCTGCATGACGTCACGGCTCTGAAGTACCCCCTCCCCTCCCTTCTCCTCCCTCCCGGGGGCTGTTCTCCAATAGTTGCCGAACCGCTGTTGGGTTTATGTTCTTTGCTTGTTTAATAGTGCACTTCCTAGTCTTGCCGCAACGTCGTGATATCAAATGCCCCTCTAGTTCATAATTAATTCCCCCCTTTCCTATATCGTCCCCCAACTGAATTTGAGACATTCCTGATCCCGGCTTTGAACATCCCTTCATCTTGATATTCCGTGGCCAAGTTACCCCCTCCCCTCCCCATCCTGCGCACGAACCTTGACTGACTTCGGACTATATTAGACGGTGACAGGCTTGGAAAACGTGCCGTCCGCTTTTTACCATACGCTTGCATGTGCGTGACGCAAGAGACTTTTCAAACTTCACCTCCCTTCCAGCTTCGCTTCTCTGCATCTTCATTAACATCTAAAAGCATCCACCAGTAAGGGTTTTTAATTTGCAACTCCTCCTGTTCTTCAAGTCGTACTACATTGCATACATCACACATTCATCATGGCCCAGTTTAGATTACTCTGTCTTGTCTTCTTTGTCGGTAAGTTAATATTTATATATTATTTTTTCTTGGAACCATGAACTTACTTTCAGCTTTAGATGCTGTTTAGCATTTCAAGGTTTGTAGCTAGTCTGATTGATCATGTTCAATCTGGATAAATTGGAGGCCGATCGTAGCGATAATATAAGCAAATTGTAATAGAATTAAGAAGTGTCTTTCCACTGAACCATAATAGTAATTTAAAATATCTCGAATATCAGTATTTTGTTAATAGAAATCTTGAAATTGTCAAGTCATCTAGGAGTAATACTAAAGACCAAGTATTGTAATTTTGGATGCAAGAGACACAAACCATCACTCATCTGTCCCTGGTATCGATGAAATACTCTAATGTTCTCGAAAAGAAATCTCTCAACTTAGCGCTGATTAATCGTCCTGAGATGTAAATTATTAGAAATGTTAAGGAAGGGCGTGGCTTCGAACTTTACAAGGGCGTGGCGTACGTTCACAACAATAGCAAACCGATAAACCGGATCATGTCTTCGTTTAAAACAATAGGTTTATCGGAAGAAGAAAAAAAGAATCATTATTATATTTTTCTTTTCTTACGATGGTATTAGTATTACAATAGGTGAAATCTTCCACTAGGTTTATTGATCGGCGATTATCTTGTCCCTATTTATTATGGTAATTGATTAAAGTGACCCTTGCATTCAAATTTCCGGAAGAGAACTTCATTTTACTTGCGGAGAAGGGGTGGAGATTTTAAGAGGTTGGAAACGCAAATCATTTTCCTGTTTAGATACGGGATTTCATGCTAACCTTCCTTTCTCTACCTAGGTTTTGATAATCATATGAGTATCTGGTATGAAAGAATCAATTTTTGCTTTACTGGGACCAAACATAGGCTAATATCAGAATTACTTTGAGATCCTTGCGTTTAGTATATGTGAACTATGCAACTAATTTGACTCATCAAGTCTGATGTTAACTATTTTTGTTTTAATAGTTGTATCTTTAATATGTATGCACATAATTTAGGTAGGATTACAAACTATTTTTCCAGCCATAAGTAAATACAGTTCACACCATGACTATTTGTAGAATGGTGATGATATCTTAAAAAGTACTCCAATGTCATATTAGAAAGTTTGATAATTAAATCAAGGATGTAGTAAGTCTAAAGTACAAGGACATGCTTCTGTGCGTAATGTAGGGGCCTGGCATCGGACAGCAGAGACATAATCTAATTATCAAACAGAAGATGACTCAAATTAAGCAACCGCAAAGACAGCACGTGTGACTAACAGCGGTGCCAGGTAGATGTGGCAGGGGTTGCAAAAAAATAAACGAAGTAGACAGAAGGGATAGAAAAAAAGAGAGAATTGTTTTCGTTTTCGCATTTGTTGTGTGTGTGTGGGGGGGGGGGGGGGGGGGTGGGGGGGGGGATAGTTCGATCGAAATGTACTTCCCTCAGTGTGGTACCTCACAAATAGCAGGTTTTTCTCACTAGTCAAAACATTTACCAATATAAAACCTACATATAAGAAACAGTACTTGAAGGGCGTGCCCCGGCCCATATTCCCGTTTCCTTGATTACACTGTCGTGCCGCCCAACGTTATACACTATACGATATACATATAGTGCTTCATCACTGGACTCAAAACTTCTTAAGGTCATGTATTCCCCCATGGTGTTAGGTTAAGATCTTGAAACACCCTTATACCTCCAAATGAAGGCTACGTAATTAATTTAGACCGCCTTTTGAGAGTAGTTTTTCACTTGGTACGGTTAAATATCAAGGGATTGAGATTGTTTTATGATTTCAACTAATCGAATATTTTTGTCTGCCGTTGGCTTATCAAAATAACGCTACAGCGGAGTTCGGTATTTTCTAAAGATTGGAGAGGGAAGTTCCGTATTGATAAACAGCCTTTGCAGCGACAAAAAAAAAAAAAACTCATCTCAAAGAACGAGAAAAAAGTTGGCAAATCAAAATAACGCTAAAGCGGAATTCTGTATTTTCTATAGACTGAAGAGGGAAGTTCCGTGTTGAAACACAGACTTTGCAGCGACAAAGAAAAAAAACTCATCTCAAAGAACGAGAAAAATGTTGGCAAATCAAAATAACGCTAAAGCGGAATTCTGTATTTTCTATAGACTGAAGAGGGAAGTTCCGTGTTCATAAACTGCCTTTGTCATTTGTTTTAACATACTGATAATGGTAGGCATAACTATAAAAAAAATGATATGATCAGCGTCTCGATTCATTTTGTCTGGCGTCTATCATCCGTGGTGAGCAACTCTCCTCCTTGTATTTGATCAGATGTGTTCTAAAGGTCTTCCTTAGTAAACACGTCTGCATCATGGCCGCCATCCGTTTCCTCATCCTGGTCACTCAATTTAGCCCAGATGATACCTTATGCCACTTTCCTTTCATACATTACGCGGGGTATCTGCCAAGAAACACATCCTTGGCCAATTTTTTTTTTTTTTTTTAATTTTTTTTAGAGCGCCTTACATTTCTATATCCTACGTGTAAAACTCTTGGTCATTTGCATTTCCGGCAGGTACTTTATCTTGATAACCCACTTGCGATTCAGTTGAAGTTTCTCAAAATGATCTATACACACCTAATGCAGCACTTGAGTCGTACTTTGTGAAAATACTGCTGATTTTCGGGCGACAAAGAAGAAGAAAAAGATGATATAATGATAATATTTTAGATAATAATAATAATAATCATGGAAAGATTGCCCTGAGGAAAATCTCACTATTTCTGAAGTTAATTTAATAACAGCGCCTGCAGGAGATGATAATTATGATGGTTATACTAATACAACTACTAATAATAAGGATAGTAATAATAATAATAAGAAAAACAAGAAAACGAAGAAGAAGGAAAAGAGGAGAAGGAGGAAGAGGTATTCATTATTTTTTACGCCTCGGATTTTAGAAACGGTTTACCCTGTAGTGTGGAAAAAAAGGGCTTGAAGCAGTCTCCTCTTCTCTCCTTCTGCGTTGTATATCTAGAATTTAGGTCATAACTGTTCTGCTTCGTTCATTAACCATGTACGCTTGGTAGATGCTAGAAGATTTAAATATAACAATACGTTCACAACGTGGAAGCCTTCTTTTAAACCTTAAGATTATACCGTAGTCCTGAAAGATCATCAGAGATCTCGGAATAACTATTTTGTCCTTAATCTTTAAAAGCGATATAACCTCGAGAATCTGTAATAAATCTGTGAGCCAAGTTTGTTGAAAAATTGTACTCTAACTACGATCACTGAGACGGGTAGTGAAGAACTTCTGCACGAACTATTCTGTATGTAGCGAGTAGGGGCATACCTTCTGCTTTTAAATCTTACTTTTCTTTCACTCGATAATATATCTCATTTCGGCAATTCTCTTGTATTTGGGCTAAACGCTGAAGAGGACCTCATATTATATCAGAAGGTTTTAATAATGCAAGTTACTCCGGCATGTAAGTACCCCAATATCCATTAATTAGTTTTCATGTCGGTATGGTTTCATTAACTTCGGTACCCCCATCTACTTGCTATAAATAGACAGTGGCTTTCGATAATGATTCTGCTAATTAAATTGGAAGGCGATAATCTAATTAATGTTCTCATGATCTCACGTCTAGTAATTAGGTCCACATGGAGACTTTATTATCTTGATTCTTGTTTTTATTGGTAAGGATTGATCTGGTGAGGGTGACGGAGAGGAAATGGTAATTATGCTTGGGGGTTTGACTCATGAACCGAGGGGTCTAAACACATTGTTTTAGACCGTGACGTGACAGTACGTTCTCCTTCTGTAGGTGTGGTCACTGAACAGGCTACACACAGTTTGCACACAGTCTACTAAAATATAAACCCAACGCTTTGTTTTAAAGCAGGACTGCACTACGTGGATCTACTTGCGCCCTCTATATTACCAACAATGTTGATCCCCCATGGTCCCCTTGTTAATTGCGAGCTGATTTGATGAGAAAACCACCTGTCAGTGACCATGCAGGGAGGTCTGATCCCTCATGAGCAAACTAGTGCAAATAGGCTTTAAGCTTGACTCAAAAGTCGGGTTGAACTAAGGAAGTTAGTCTGCAAACTGACTTCTCTTTTGTTTTGTTTGTTAGGCATGATCTTAGACCCGAGGTCCGGATGTAAATAAATTAGCAGAAGCCATGAGGACGGACCAATGAGTTGAAATAATTTGTGTTTATTCTTGTTGAATATAACAATGCGATTTATTGGCTAATTACATATCATTAACAAATGATAATCGCTTGGAACGATAACAGAAAGAAAAATACGAATAATGAAATAAATGCCAGTGAGACAATCTTCGATTTGGAACTGCATAGAAGTAATATTTACTGTGGCCCAAATGAAAACGGAACAGTTGTAATATTCTAGGCCTACTCGACAAGTTTCATCCGACATTTTGATTAAAGGCTGTTTCAAAAGTTAGAACCTAGCCCATGAAACTCAACTTGGTCAAAATATACATGTACATGTAAATTTTAGGCAGGTTCATATTTCGTTTTGTTTGTTGTCTGTTGTCGGTTTATCATTTTGTTTGACAAAGAAATGATTATACAATTTAATCCGAAAGAAAAATGTCTTACTCCTATTTACATGACAGTGTCCGTGTCAAGAAAATGTACACATCGGATAACTCCCCCTGAATTATCCATAGGATAGGTCTCGACCCCCCCCCGACAACTTCCCTCGTATGCCTTTATAATACGTTTGCTACATTTCACATACTACATGGAATTACCCAAGTAAGGAGGGGGGGGGGGGGGGGGGCTTGTACATTACTGTAATTGTCGTATGGAGCCTATTTTGATAAGAGGTTTTTGTACTTTTTTACTAAGATAATTTCAGAATTGTACGTGACTCTTGTACAGGTAAAGGGATGTATATCTGATGCTCTTTTACAGTGACTCTTTCGTGACTATGATGTTTAAGGTGTGTTCGAACAGCTGTTACAACACCGAATCGGTTCATTTCACTCTTCAAATTATCTCAATTAGGATTTTTTTGAAAGTGTATTGGACAGCAACTCATATGTATTTCCACAAAAAAACCTACATGCATTTACCAAACGGACAGAGAATGAACAGAGTAGGACTTTTTTGTTACAAGATGATTGAATTTGTCTCAAGATGGTTTCCAAAGTTTTATTTTAAAAAAATAGGAAGAAAGAAATACATCGTGGTCGAATTCCCATCAGCGACAAACTTTAAAGCTCCACCTTTAACAATTGCATGCTGTTCAGCCTACGATCAACAGTTATAATAATTCGACCTGTGCATGTCTTCCCTTTTTCTCCAACAGCAAGTTGCAGCCATGTCCTCGCTCAGGAGGATTCCGAGGAAGAAGACCAGCCAGCGGCATTCGGAGCGTATCCCAACAACTTTGGCACGTACCCCGGCAACTACGGCATGGGACGAGGTGACAATGTGGAGCAAGTAGACCCAGAGGAACTTGAGGATCCAGAAGAACTTGAGGATCCAGAAGAGATGGAACAGCCCGACAACGAAGAACCGCAAATGCAAGCTATGGGGGATCCTGAGGCACAGCAAGAAGCACTAGAGGCACAGCAAGAAGCACAAGCAGAAGCTCTAGAAGAAGCACGGGAGGCGGCAGAAGATGCTGAAGAAGCAAGACTTGAAGCTTTACAAGATCGAGAAGAGGCAGCACTTGAACTGGCTGAGCAACGGCAGGAGGCAGCCGAACAGGGCGAGTCACTCGACGTTGAGGAATTGGAATCGTCCGTATCTCAATTCTCATCGCTGAACGGCCAGGGTGGTGCCTTGGGTAACAACCCAGCCAATCAGGGCGCAGGAGCTGGCGAAGACCTCAGCGAAGAAGAAGAAGCAGCAGCTCTAGGAGGCTTGGGAGGAGTGGGAGGAGAGCAGAACGTTGGTGGCGGCGTCGCAGACAGTAGCGAAGAAGAGCAGGTTTTGCAGCAAGCCGGTGGCTCCATCAGCGCTATGGGATCTTCTTTCACATTCCCTCCAATGCCAATGACGACAGGACCTCCTTTGGTCCGAATCACCACCAGAAAGGTCACCCCAGAGCCCATCATGGAAAATGATGCCGGAGCAGGTATTGCAGCTGCTGAAACCAGTGACAACCTACCTCAACAACAGACCATGTCGACGAGAAAGACCACCGCAATTGCTGCTGGTGCCGGTACTGCTGGAGTAGTCGCAATCGCTGCTGCAGGAGTTGGATTGGCCTTTAAAGCCGGTCTCATCGGTGCAGGTGCCGGTGGTGGTGGTGCTGGCGCTGCCGGAGGAGCTGCAGCTGTCTAAGAAAAGACATTTACGAACTGAAAGACACTATCAATGTTGCCCAATATCGTTCACCGCTGACGTGCCTTCTGTTTTGTCCTCATAAACACGTCCAACCTGCATTATTGCATACCTATGATGGGCATTAACTTAAACAAGGACGTCAAAACTCTTTCATTAGATTTTCCTTCTACGACATTTCACAATATTCTATAGATCTTTAAAGATTCCATGATATTTGTTGCTGAAGAATCAAATGAAAATGAGACAAGCTGTTCCTGTTATAAAACTAAATATTCTGTATGTTAACGTCCCTATTACAAAAGAAACATTGACGAGTTGTTTGATTTCACTGATGATGTAATCTAAATTGATATTCGGCAGCAGTAGAAAAAAAAAATACTTCATGGTATCTGATTGTGTATGGATAATTCTCTTCTAAGCAACACGTATATATAAGAACTGTTGAAACGAATACAATTCTGACAGTCTTTGGACCTAGATGATCTACGTATGACTAAATTTGATATTGAATGCCCCCCTGTGAACATATAATATTTTCAAGTTCAGAAAATAAAAATAAAAATGGAACTTGCGAATTCTCTTTGGTAGCACACATGTACTTTCCTCGGACCTTTCAACAATGTATGAAGTTGAAAAAGGGATTTTGGTAAATAAGAACATTTTATTACATTTTCTTTAGATTTATATCAATAAGTACAATACCCACTTCTTTAATTGTTATTCTTTTTTTTACTTGCAATATTTTGTGTACTTTTTGTATTCTTGCTGTATGAAATATTCAGAAAAAACATATATGGTACAAAGTCTGTACATTTTGTCAATATTAAACTTTTGTTTAAATTAATCAGTGATGATTTTTTATTTTCTATGGGTGATCATTTGGTAATTATAAGTTTGTTACCGTGAGAAACTGCACACAGTGGCGGATCCAGGGTGGGGGCATGGGGGGGGGGGGGGCACGGGCCCCCACCCGTGGCAAAAAAGAAGTAAAAAACTATGCGCAAGAGGTGACTCCAATAGTACTATTTGCTGAGGGGCACAGCCCCGAAGCAAATGGTACTTTTGAAGTCACGGAGGCCCATAGTTTAACCAGTACCTCGAATAGAAGGCATGGTATATTTGTTTTATATCCTGCATCAAAAATGTTTTTAAAAAGAATACAAAAAAAACATTTTGGGGAGAAAAAAAAATTAGAACCAAAAAAATGTCAATTTTTATCTAAAAAGATTTAAAATATTTTGTTTACATTAAATTAAGATTTGAAAAAAAAAAATGGATTCAATTCAAAAAAGAAATTCATATTTTTTTTTCAACTCCCAAATAGTAAACCAAAATAGTACTCTCATATAGTACTTTCTAAAAATAGGTCAAATATTTCTGGTCATGTGACGAGCTCTCAACCAATCAAAAGCCAACACATTTTTGATGCAGGATATACAAATTTATAGTATAGAGTACAAACGAAAATAATAGCCAGAGGTGTAGTTTCGCCTTTTCTCATCGACTAAATACACTGCGGCCCCTAAAGTTGGAACATTTTTTTTGTTATACCTCTTTCAAATTAATAAGGTGATTGTGACAATGATTTATTCAAGCTTGCTAAAGATTTCATATTCTCAAAACTTTTTTCATCAATTTAAAGAGTCATAGAAATAGAACATTAACATTTTGAGAAAAAATGTATTTTATCTATCAGGAATAAACCATAATTTACCAATTATTCATACAAATATAGGAGAACCAACCTTATGGGAAACAGCGTGAGGAAGAGCGTGAGGAAGAGGACACAAATATATTTTGAAAGAAAGAGGGAGGGGGCAGTTGGATGAGAAGAAGCTGGTAAGACTCCTCATAATCCCAAACATGTGCCTACGCTATGATAATTGTAAATTATATACAGCCAAGTGTTTAAATAAGGACCATTAACAGGCTGGGATGTTGCTGCGAATATTAAGATAGGTTTATATAAGTACAAACAAAAAGAATGAAAGTAAAATCCGAAGAATTTTTTGTTGTTGTATGAAATGTTGATTTGATATAATTATTTTCCCAATTTCATATTGCAATATCTTGCATGAATTGCAACGTAGTATATATACGCCTGGGGAGTGATGTTCTATATCCGTACAATACAAAATCGAAAGGGGGTATCCAATTTGAAAGGAAATAGTAATTACCCCATTATCAAAAGCTTAGAGGAGGCCCAAACTTGGGATTAAAATGATGGAGGATACTGGGTAAGGCTGTATATTCTAGAGAAGGCACAAACGCACGTTTATAACCGGTATGAAATTGAATATTCCAACCAACAAATATTTCCAGTTGCATTCTCGAGGGGGCGGTTTCAAGCCCCCCCCCCCCTCCCTCCCCCAATTTTTTGTAAGCCCTTTCCTAATTCCCCCTCGTTCTTTCCCATTTCTTGACTATTAGTGAACTTAACAGAAGCACGGTAGAAAATGAAAGCAAGAATCCCCCGAGCCACTTTCCCTCCTCCCCCCGCCCCCCCCCCCCCCAACAAAAAAACCCGCTCCAGACATGAATATTTCCATTCCTAGGAATCATTCAATATTTAAATACTTTTACGGGAAACAGTTTATAGGACCCTACATTTATATTCTCTTTTTTTTGGGGGGGGGGGGGGGGGCTTAGAAAGTATGTCACCCTACTAAATATAGGGTTATATTTTAGACATATAATAGGTCAAGTCAGTTGCGCAGTTGTTGTTGTTGTTGTTGTTGTTGTTTTTTTTTGGGGGGGGGAGGGGGGGGGGGGGTGTGGGCACAATCGAATAGCGAAGAAAAGAAAAAAAAGAAAGATAATGCTCGTCACTGCTAACTTCATTGGCTGGATCCATGCTATGCACTTGTTTGACAATCATTATTCAAACTCGAAGCTACTGGGTATGTATTGGCGTTCACGTTGTCGCGGAAATGCCGTAGAGCTATGGAAACGCCCCTGATCTTCGATACAATCGGGAAAATACATTTAATCAGCATTATCCAGTAGGCGAATGGCAGATTCAGGGTAAGAAGTCTTGAGGGGGGGGGGGGGGGGGGGGAGGCGGGGGAGGCTACGTCATATCTGATATTTTTTTAAATATATTGTTATCATTTTTAAAACCATATTATATATTAATCTCGCTGAAATTTAGTATTGTAAAAATCATTATTTATTGTCATCCCATGCTTACTGTCTCCCCCGAGGTTGGATTTTCAATAGAGTCCTATTGTAGGGGTCTTCTTGTGGGGAGGGGTTGGTAAATATAAATCATTTTTATATATAATACGTAGTACGTTAATTTTTGCCATTCCTGGTTATTGTCATCTTCACTTTTGCACTTAATTATGACAAATTGTTATCCAATGTTATAAACACAATTTGAGAATGATCCTATCTGTTTTGATTTTAATCAAGTTTTGAGTTGAATTGAATTGAATTTGATTATTTAATACGCAAACACACACGAAAATACGAGCCCCCTATGACGGAGCTTGTTTTTCCCTATTTCTTAATTGTCAGATAAGTTGCAACAAAGAAGGATCCTAGTATGTAGTGAACCTCTCTCATGCTTCTTTGAATTTGTCTTTGATTTTTAAAAAATATTTCTGACTTGAGCCCCCCCCCCCCCCACCCCCTCCAATATACAGAAAGTTAACAAACAAACGTTTACCGATTCAAGTCATAGAAGATGAACGAAATAAGTTCTTGATATTCTGGTATCTCAAAAGTGGTCAATTCAGCTTAGTTTGAATTCATGCAGTGTACATCAAGGCCAAACCTTAACTAAATCAAGTGCATCACAAGCGTATTATTTCAATTTCGAAAGTTGAAGATACCTTTAATAGAGACTCAATACGTGAGAGCAAGAAGGGGCCAAATTCACCAATAATTGTTTTTTAATTTCGAGAAGTTCGGGTCTTTGTTTCTAGTATACTGGAGTTGATCATTGGGAAGACTATAGGTAGTCTTAACAAAAATCACATCTCTTTCAGGCAATATGAATGCCCGATGATAACACTATTTAACATAAATATCCCATTTCTTCACATAATTTATTGCAAGGCGTCAGGAACATTAAATTTTCCTTATTTATATTATTCTCTATTACTCATTTTTGTTTTGTAATTTAAAAAAAATAAATATATTTTTTCTCTTTAGATATTTGTTTCACGTAGGAATGTATATTTGTCTTCCTGATTGTTATGTATAACTCTGTTGTGGAATAATCCTTTATTATTTTAAACCAATGGAAGAAAAAAGTCTGTTATAACGACAAATGAATCAATAAATTCATTTCAATTCATTTTAATGAAATCCAATTACTCATTCTGGTCACAATGTTATAGTTGGACCCTAATACGTCTCATATATTTAATCAAATTGAATTCATTAAACCATATATAGGCCTACATGTACAAGCAAAACATACATCAGAAAATAAAATACATAAAACATACAAAATACAAATCAAATATATGGTCAAGACCACAAAGAACAAGTTGCTAATAAATAGGGCCCTCACAAAACACAAAACAAATTTATAAGTAAGTCACCATACCCACACCCCCTTTTTTTAACACAATTTTTTTTAATTCCTCCAAATGTGTTATACAAACAAAAACATACAATTTAATAAAATAAACGTTTTCCATATTGATTGCTTATACATAAACATAATTTAAAAAAAAAAATCATTTGCAGTATATTCAACAAAGTAAACTTACAAGTACCTAAACATAATTTATATGTCAATTGTACCCATTCACTTGTACCCATGACGGGGGTATTTGTAAATTTTCCATGGGTAATTGTCCTCGAGGGGTGGTTGTCCTCGGGGTGGTAATTTTCTGGGGGTTCATTGTCCCGTCAGTAATTGGCCGGTGGTGATTGTCCAGGGCAGGGAGTAATTTGTACTAAAACCAGCTGTCTATATTTTTGGGCGGACGGGCATAGGGACTTAAATTTGCATGTGTGGTCAGTCATACTACAGAGTGCGTAGGTAGACCAATCCGTCTATATATTTTCGCTATGTTCCCTTGAAAGTTGCAATTCCCAGCTCTCGCCCCCCCCCCCCCCAGGAAGATTATCGCTATCTGTTGGGGGCTTAGAGAGGGGGGTTGTAGGGTGTGGTGTCTTCTTTGTTTTCATTTTCAATCTAACACTTGTGGTTCCTTCTAGATACTTTCAAATGTTGAATTCAATTCATTTGATGTGATCTGAGTTGATGTGAATTTATTTCCATAGACATGCACATCACTTTTATAGTTGCAATCCTGTCAATGTTTATAATTTTTATTAGATTTTTATATTTGATTTATTTATTTACCAACAGCAAGTAAGTACCATTCATTTCATACAACGATATTTATATGTACAAGAAGAAAAAATATTGGTAGGTAATATGGGCCGGATCATAGCATATGTGCTAGTCGATCCAAACGCCTTACAGCTAAACAATGTATTTTGAACAAGTAACCTTCAGAAAACAAAACAACAACAAAACAAAGAAATTAATATACCATTAAAATCAATACTAAAAGATAGATAACTTTAACAATGTCTTACAGGATACAAACTGATAATATAAAATATAATTTTCGTACATAATTATACAAACTATTTGCATTGATTTTCGATTTGATTTGTTCAACAAAATGTGTTGTAACAGGATCTGACATTAATAGGTAATCAAGTAACTAACCACAAGAGACACCGTCTGTTTGCCTTGTGGAGTAGCTATACTCTAGAATATCACAGTAATCTATCAAAATATGAGGCAAATTTGTATTAAATAGACCGAACATAAAAGGAGTGTTGAGCTGTATGAGTTCTTCACTCTCTAAATGCAAAAAAAGCACGAACCGCCATTTTCTGTAAATACAATATGCTTCTTAATAGGCTAACCTATATTGCTTCCTCACACATGTGTGGTTTTATCCACGCTTTTTATGATAATGAATAATTTCAAAGTACGCCTAGGAATATAATATCGCATTCCTGATACATTGATTTACATAACGAATATGACTATTCCATGGCAGATTTCTATCATAAGTGGCAACATCAACCTCTTGGTCCTCTTCAGCTATTTTCAGTTTCCCTTTTATAGCTATTTTTACTCCTACTACTTATTAACATAAAATACGTTTTCATTGAATTAATTGTAAGTTTGTTAGCAATGCACCATTTTTCCGTGTGTTGTTCATTACTTCATCCACATAAATTTCGCCCTGGTCAGCTGAAAAAGTATGAATTGTGTTAGAATTATCGGCAAACAGCCGCAAATTGAAATAATCAGTTACTGGTGACAGATCAATTATAAAGATAGAAACAGAGTTGGCCCTAGTACTGATCCTTGTGGAACACCATATCTTATCTTATATATTATAGATAACGTTTGACTACATTGAACAATCCGGATCTGTAAGATAGTCCTTAAACTCGATTGCCATGATTAGAAAGTTGTGCTAGTAGTATATTAAGATTAATGGTGTCAAAATTGCTTTCTTAAAATCGATGAATATGCCAAGAGTGAATCTCATTTCTTCGTTCCTGTAAAAGCAAGCAATGTAATAATCTTGATGCAGCGAAGCATATTATAAGAGGGTAAAACCTTACACACTAACGGGTAAAATGTACTCAAAAACTGAATAAGGTTTACGCAATATTGGGAAGTAATAATTTACCAACAAACATGTATTTAATCAATGTTCGGTCAATTTTATAGGCTCGAATTGTTCTAATATTTAAATCCGACGTTGGATTTACACTTTTGCCCAAAAGTGGCTTATAAAAGAAAATTGGGCTGAGATCTAAGTTTTCTATCAAATATGATTTTAGATCCTGGATAGGACTTAAATAAATTAGGAGAATAGGGACCTGATAGTATACCTTTATCATGTTTCGAGCAAATTATGATTTGGTTTGTTAAAACCAAATGACAGGTACTTGGTGGATTACAACAACAATAATTATAATGCTATGTTCATAGGTTGCCTGAATAACGAGCCATAGACCATGGATTAATCGGTGATATGGAACAGCTTGAGCCTGTTCCCTAATCACTGGTACCTGTGTCATCATCTTCCATATGATCCTTCCGAGGATCAGCTGACATTGTTCTCTCAAACGCATAGTCCTCGCAGAGCTCTTGGCAATCTCCACGATTCATGCGTTCGAACGCCTTGGCCAAGTCCCCAAGGTTCTGAATCTTCTGTTGACTCTCAGCAAGTACGAGTAGTTCTTCAGTCGGATTCTTGCACTGCTCCAGTGATTGTATGTAGTCTCCAAGTCCCAGCTGATTTGCAAGACCCCTCCAGTCATCAAAAACAGGGCTTTCTCTGTTCAGCCGGCAACGCAGCTCATGATGTAGCCTAGGAGGTACTATGGAAACAATTGCAACAGGGGCAACAGTATTTCCTTGAGGATTATTCACTTGGGGATTGTTGAAGACCATCTCTTGGACGTTGATATAGACGTTCCCAGAACGATGGTGCATATTTCGATCTGCTGGGAGCCCTGGAACAAATTCTTGGACAATGTTTGCCACAATTGCTGGTGGGGCTAAGCCTCCCATTGTCCCCTCTGCCAAAGATTCTACCGAATAGACGGGCGCTGTCGATGATGTCGAAGCTTAAATACAAAACGAACACAAAGATGATATGACGTAAATCAATTAGATCGTTCAAAATTCCGAAGAGCATGTAAAGAAAATAAGCGTATATCACGTATATGCCCACGTATTACACATGGGTCGAGTGTATATATATAGATTAATATTTTGCCAAAGGATTTCGTTCGTTACTATCTGTAACTCAAAATTGAATGTCAGTAACTAGTCACCTTAAAGTTACGGTTGATTGAGGAGATAAGATTTTTTTTGGAGAAACGATTGACATTTGTGTTGTTACAGAGCCCAGAACACAACTTTATATTTTAGCTCCTTACCAACTGCTCCTGTCTCTGCTACCAAATCATGTGTGACTTGGTAGGCATGTTCACATGACAGTGACTCTGCCGATGGTGGAGTCAACGGCCTAGGTTTTGTAAGGACTTCAGTAGGACTACTTCCGTCTGAAAACAAGAAAAAAAGCTTTTAGAAAATGATTAAACCAGACTACGACTTGTGCTGTAAAGAATTCTGACTGATCCGTTATCTATCGCAAGTCGACCCTAGAATTATATTGTATTAGCTTGATTTATTTAAGTGTTTAAGATAATATCATGAAACATGTATCAAAGAGATGAATTTGTTCAATTTACAGAGTAAAAACGATACGGTATAAAATAGATTGATAATACAATAAAGGATATTTGAAACAAAGGCCAATTCAAGAATATAGGCCGCAGTAGCGGTTCTAAAGCTCCTCCCTCCCCCATGAAAGAAGCACACGTAGAAAACGAATGCTAGAAGACCCCACACCCTGCAACCACCCCCCTGTCCCCAAAAGATAATAACATATACATGTATTCCTCGATGGAGAACCGCTCCTGAAGGGCTATAGTCTTACCCTTTGTGTCTGCAGGTGTAGGTGATGTTGAAACTATCGTTTCAAGATGATGCTCGCTTTTTGTCAGCTCTTTGGAGACCTGAGATGCTGAAAATGCAAATAATTAATCAAAATTAAATTAGAATAGCTCTAATACAAAGAAGTTTTTAATCTTGCACTCATGAGAGTAAATCGCAAGATTAAAAGGTTCTGTGTGTCTCCTCACAACGTTATTCGTTTTGATTTTGTTCAAATCAGCTCAAAATAAGGACATTGATTCATATGCAACAAGCTTGCCAACCTCCCATTGAAAGCATGTTAAATTTCTTACACACATTTTTTTTCTTCCACTTGTACCCATGACGGTTTCGTGAAACGATGCCCTGCATATCGAAAAGTTTGTGTATGAAACAAACAAAACAAATCAAAGGAAAAAATAGTACTAATACATTTTTTTTAAATCTTACATTTGGATGTAACTTCATGTGGTTCAGCATTGCCTTTGGACGATGCAGGTCCTTTCGGAGTTGATTGGGCAATTGGATTCTCATGCGGCACATCTAAATTGTGAATACATGATATCAAAGTGATGAGAAGCGATAAGCCTAAATTCTAACGAGTCCAACTTGGAGTCTCTTGCCATAGTGCTTTTGCTACACTGAATGAACTGTTTAGCATTGCATGTAACAATAATGTACATTTAACATACATATATACTGGCCCAGTAAAAACGCACAACTATACTTCCAAGGAAGTGGGGTCAAATTCACTGGTGCCAGCAGTAGTAGAATCATATGAAAAATAGTACCAGGATCGACAAAACTGGTAAAGAGTTCATTTTATGTTTTTGAGAGCATTTCGTCCAGTTTCAATAAAAATGCGTTAAAAAATCCGTATTATCTCACGTCTTTCTTACTCAAGTCATTAAAAACGCCTGAAAAGAAAGAAATAATGTTTATGGAATGTTATGTTTTGTGTTAAATCTAACGTTTTATGCTGGTTGTCCGAAGCCCAGGCAAATACCCCTTCTTGAAACTGCACAATAATACAATCTTCTCTGCCAGCACTGTCAGTGGAAGTCTTTAATCCATCCCCCTCCCACCCCCTCCCCCTCCCCCGAAAGGAATTCATGGTCTTGATATTACCGTTGTACTGTACTGGGAAGGTGATCTTCTTCTTGATCTTTTGCTTCAATATGAGAGTGACGAGAACTATTCGGTCACGTGACTGGAGATTGAATGGCATCCGATGGGTCGTCATGTCAAAGAAGGCACATTCTTCAAGTTCCTAAGAAAATCAGAGATAATAATAATAATAATAATATTCAGTTCTTGTATAGCGCATATCACATTATATAACGTCTCTATGCGCTTCCAAAGAGCTTTGGAAATTATAGTCATCAATTAATACCCTACGAAGTTATAGGGAACGGTGGCCATGTTCTAATCTTAAAGTTATACCATGAATTATAACCCATGTTTGAATCGAGTTTCCTGAAATTATATTAACGAAAACCAAATAACCCGCAAATTAATGCCATACATTGGTCCGGCTGACGTGTAATAAAAGCCACAGTGTACTGAAAGCACTACGAAAACTCTAAAATCACATTTAGCTCCATCTCTGTAGCAGTATGGTCCCGTAACGTTAGCGTCTTATTTGTTCGTACCCTGGCGAGCCCAAATTGAGCTCGCGAAGGAACCCTGCGCATGCGCACTCGCGAAGGAAACCAGCGCATGCGCACATGGATTCCGGTAGGGTTGTTAATAGGGTGATAGTAATTATACAAATCAACCTTTTATCAACCCATCGTTAGCCGAATGGGTAAGGACAGCGTGATACTAATATAAATTTGGAGTAGACTTGAGGGATCGAATCTTAGTATTTATTCAGTTTTTTCCTTTATAAATAGTGAGGCAAAGCAATAAATAATCAAAGTCTAATTGTTTGTGACCTCTTTGTAAGTTTTCGTAGTTTGTTATGTATGAACATGAGTTCATACTGGTATCTGGGCTCGCTGTCGGGTACGAATGAATAAGACGCGTCCCGTAACTCGCTGCGATGCTCGCATAGAACTGTATTCTGGAGATGATGGTTATCGCTTCGAGCCCTCTGTCTGCGAAGCGAGCACACGGTATTGGATTACACATTGTTGGTAAGTTGACCCTGAGATGCCGATGTGCAATGAACAGTACGCTATGGCAGAAAGTTCATCAGTTCAGTGTCGCTTTAAGAAAGCTCTAGCCAGTGTCTTTGGTAATGTAGAAAAATATATGTTAGGCCCTGCAGAATAAGTAACAGACTTCGGGGGAAAACAACAGTAACAATTATATTGAGATTGTTACCTCTTTTGACACTTCCTCTTCGTTTTCCAGGTGTCTGACAAAAAGGGGTCCTTTTCCCCAATATACACAGTACTGCTCACCAAGAAAGGCTACCTTGTAGTCTCGTATGGTATCCTACAAAAGGTTGAACATATATGATTATATGAATCAATATTGAAAGAATGATAATGACAATAATAGTAATAAAAATAATAATAATAATAGTTGCAATAATTGCAACAATTCTGTTCTTTCAGAGGGCACTGCAATGTACTGCAGCAATAGCAAGGTACTCAAATACACTCGGGCGGCAAATATGGTTGAATCTTTATGAGTCTCGAACTGATTATTTACTTCAAGATGTGAAACGTTTATCGGGTTTGAATATCATATCTGTGATTTTTTTTAAAATTTGTTGTGACCATCCCCGTTCCCCCTACCCCTTCGTGCACGGACCCCTCTACTCAGAAAATGTTACACCCAAAAGTATTGACATCGTAACCACTGGAAAATAAAAGTTATTTCAATGAACATGGTGAAAAACTTTCCGTCCCGATTCCAGTGTTTGCTATACATACACAAATATAATCTAAGTTGCATGGACTTACTAAAGGATCTCCTGTCCAATTTAACATTTATTTAAATTTTTTTCAGCTAAAATTATACCGAACCGTTAATTTATGATAAATCTACCTCTTTCATGCCGCAGACGTCGTCTTTTATGACGAGATAGATGCGGTTCTTCACGTCTCTGTATGTTGACAGGGGAACGTATGGCGTACAGATGAGCCGTTTACCAATGAAGTATCTCCTGATTAAGGAGATAATCCACCATTCCGAGAAATGGTCTAAGTACAGAGTAAGGTGATTCTTTGCGACTACACACCGAGCAGCTTTGTCAGAAGCAGGAACTATCCTTGAAAATTTATCAGACCCTTTCAACAAGACACAATGAAAGAGGGGACCATATTAATTTTTGTTACGCAGTGAACTGTCATACTCTGATTTACTTTCACAAATAAAGAAAGAAAGTAGTTTTTGTAAGTTTTGCGGATTGACTGGGGAGCTTTGATGGAGAGTCAATGTTTACTCATGATCAATGACGTAAACACATGTCAATTGATTTTTGGTGATTGGCTATTATCAAAATGTTTTATGCATTAAATAATTCTCATAATTCCCTTCGATCTTTCCACAAGAATCTTGAAATGGCGGCTGTATGAACTGTGCGACTTATAAGTTATTCAAACACAAAGACTTGAACAATTTTCCTTTAAGTGAATTTCTATTCTATTAGAAGATTATCATTGACAAGTAAAACTCATTAAATTGAAACATTCTCAGAGGAACATCAACATTGAAGTGAGGTGATATGATCCTAAGAAAAGTATGAACAGAATAATGTTATGTGAAGATCTCTGTCAACACTGTGATGGGTTAGTCGTGGCAGTCAAGGCTCTTTGCCTTGTCACAACATAGTTCCCCCTATCCTATCCCCCTTTTTTTGTCTGACCAAAGAACGTTACCTGATTGAATACACTCTAATTTAATCAGTCGACGGTAATATTTGCAAAAACAATGAGAATTCTAACAAAGATCATTTCATAGCGAGACCTCTCGCACTTTGAAAGATCAACTCAAAGCTTGATTACCGACAATAATCAGTTGAAGATATGGACCTGTTATACAGACTGCACTGTGCGCAAAGTTCTCATTGAAGAAAAATAATAATAATTGGGTTAGAAAAGATCATCGTGGAATTTCAATGTGCATTAAGTTGATCACAATGTAGATTTTAAGGGGGAACAACCCTTCTATACTCCCTCCCCCCCCCCCCCGGATAACGCAATGCCTCTCCTGTATTTATGTTATAGACCTTTAATCTAATGGGCAATTATGAATGATGCATTGCTCATGGCATACCGTGGTATAGATCTAGACAAGGTTTTACTCCACTAGGGCAATAGTGACATTAGGACACTGATGAGTCATAGTGATCCAGATCCAGATTCAACTTCGTTTGGATCTAGATTACAAAAAGGAAAAATTGTTCTCTCCTTATCTTCCTAATCCTGTTAATTTCATCTTATGTTGCATTTGAAAAGATAAATATGAAATCATGTTGATAAGGAAGTTAATAAAGGTTAATTAAAAAAGATTATCGATACTGCCAAGGTTTTTTTTTCCCCTTTCATTTTGTGAAAGATATGTTAAAGTGATGATTCTTATGATGATGATGATGATCCTGAAAATTGCCGATGGTGATGTACATGTAGGCACAAAATGTTGTGATCTGTAATGACAAAGCTGTATGACTGCTGGTTCGAAGGTGATGGTGCAGTCTTATGCAGATTTGAGTAATTGGTGTGTATTAAACCTTGCTTGTGATGTTTCTCCGTTATTCTCCGTTATACTGTTACTGTCAACAACAACAAAAAAATTCTTATCAAACGCGATCACAAAGGCCTTCGAGAATTCAAGTCAAGGGCAATTTAAATAATCTATAATATAAGACGGGTTCAGGAATGTAGCCAATGGCAAATCTGTATCGGTTTTTATACTTCAATTTCGTTCCATCGCGCCCGGTTGTGCAATTTGTGTGCAACGGCTATAAAAGTTTGGTGCAGCACTATATTATAGCAGTGAGAATTCGATGTTGGCTGCAAAAGGGACATAGTGTCTTTAAACTAGGTTGTTACGGCGTTAATCGGAGACGTTACGACAAAATGACAAACTATATAATTTTAAAGATTCCATTTCCTTTCTATCAGTTCCGAGTTAAACATCAACGAGTCAACACGAATACTTTCGATATGTCCAAGCGTTACGCTTGTTCACTATGCGCTAGGACTTATAGTCGTAAGGTCGACATGGAGAGGCACGAACAGAATGTACATCCTGATATGAAAGATCATGGATACGAGACTGAAGATTCCAACGCTGGTGAAGAAGCTAGTGAAGATTATTTCTCCGAACCACCCTCTAAAAAGCAAAGAGTTGTAGAATCTAGCGATGAAGCTGAAACAAGTGATTCAGAAAGTGAAGGAGAGGATGAATCGTCAAAGTCAGAGACACCTAACATGAAAGAACTTGAGGACAACATTGCTTATCGAGAATGGTTAGAACAGGCCATGACAAACACCGAGGACCCGATGGATGAAAAATATCAGAGATATATCTCCGATGGAATGGATGAAGAAGAAGCTAAAGAAAAGGCTCACGTGAAAATTCTATGGGCCGTCAAACGCACCTTTTTCGATCTTTACTCCAACTTCTTGCAGCAGAGCGTGTACCTTGGAAGAGCTGACATCAATCAAGGAATTATGTTTGATCTCACGAAAAAAGTAGAAAATGTCATGAACCTTCGGAAAGCCGTGCAAAGAGTCTTAGCAAGACACGGTCCACAATTCGAGGGTTTATTCGAGTATCAGGATGAGAATGACGATGACGATGATACTGAAGAAGAGACGGAGGGTGCAGATGGAAGCAACAACTAATGCTTGACATCACCTCGACAAAGAACACTTCGTAGACAACCCTACTGATATAGTTGACAACATGTTGTACATCAATTGACCTTTCTGAGTTTAAACGTGTATACCTGAACGGTTCCATAAAAGAAATAAAAACCTTTCTATTGTGTTTTATGTTTTTAAGATAATTATAGCTATACACTATATTTTTGCTGTACAATTATGTTAACAGTTTTTATGTATTTATGATGAAATAATACGATAATGTGACTTGGGTTCTATTTCTCTAGTTAAAAATGTTTTGTATATTTTATCCCTGTTCCCTGGTAACATAACTAAATTGTAATTGTTATCTTTTTATTCAAATCTGGTTTGCGTGAAGTTGTCCACATTGATACGGAAACAAATAAAGTAAAATAAAGTAAGATTTCTGTACTACATAGTGTTTTATATCATTGATGTTTGTATTATACGTCAGAATAGTCGTACACCATACAACGTATGTCCAGAATGATGTTTTGAGATAGTTCAAACACAGTCATGACTATATCAAAGTGCTGTGTGAAAGTCCAAAGAACTCGGCGGTGTGAACAGGTCGGAGTAAAACAAGCTTCAGTTGTCGAAAGTCTGTTGAGAGGTTCATAAAGCCAATGCACGGTTAATAAAAAACAACGGTACTATTGCTGAAAAGAGGAAATTCAAATACAAAAGACACTAAACCTATACAAAATCAATACCCTTTACACATAGGCTATAAAGCGCTTCCTCGTGTTGCCTTGCGAGGATCACAGTATGGGTAAATACACGTTACTTTATTTAGTTGATCGAATAATAGATATTGATCCAACCCACAACGGCATTGTATATCCTCAGAAAGTCAAACACAAAGTATAGAAAGAAGGTCAAACAGTCATAATTCCATAGACACGCATGTTAAAAGTCAGTTCCTAAAATAAAATACCTATCCAATATTCAAAAATTTCTTTAAAGTTAAAAATGTCAAAATTCACATAGAAACACGTGTTGTAAGTCACTTTTTGCTCGGAAAAAAACTCCAAAAAGAAAAATATTTAAGTAAAATTCATAAAGTCACAACCCCAGTGATACACGTGTTATAAGTCACATTCGAAAACATTACAAGTCCAAAATGAAAAATCCTTATCTAAATTCAAAAAGTCAAAACCCCATACACATGCGTGTTATAAGTCCGTTTTTTCTCGAAAATAGGCAATGTCAAAACTTTTGTACACGAGTCAATTAGAAATAGTATAAGTACTAAACAAAAATCGTGTACAAACCCTATGGCCGTCCTCATACTCACTGCTATAGCTACTACTATATATGCAAGCTCTGTGCAGCATTCTTGATCTACGCATATCTCGATGCGTTCAAAGTTCAGACGCGATGTAATGCACGTAATAACATATGGCATGATGATCGGAACGTACCATGGTACATACCTTAACCGGATCCTATAAAACACTTTGGTGGAGAGTGGCAAATTCAGATTTATGTTTTGCCAGAGACATTGGTGCCTTGAACCGTGAATTCTGTGATCTGCAGTCCGGTGGCGTATCCACGTGACCACCACATCTCAACAGTTTTGATACAAAGAAGAAGACAACCTTTAGCATTAGCTTTTATTGGGTATATCAGTACGCCTTCAATTCAATATAGATCTAAGAGCGAATTCAAGAACATTAGACGGACGAAGAGATTGATATTCATGGAACGGAAGTGAAAGGATTTTAGATGAAATTATGGGATCTATGGTAAAAGGAAGATCTTACCAGTCCTTCGGGTGTATAGCACAATTTCTGCCTTGTCTGGGTTGGTGAAAATAGCGCTATGCGAGACCGTGACTTCCACCGGAGTTTTAAACTGAAGACCAGGAGGAGATAGCTTGAGCCCAACTGAAATGATAACTTCGTCTTTGTTCAGGTTCAAGTCAGGAGGAATTCCTGTCAATGCTTCTGCTGTGATATTATTGGCCCTGTCCACATCTTCTGGTGAAATTGGAACCTTGATGCTGTACTCGTCGAGACTAATAATCACTGTCTCTTCCTCGATGCTCTCCCTCGGGGAGCGAGAGCTGTCTTGTGGACTGGTGAGAACTGGGTCGTGTGATCGGGAGTATAGGGGTATATCGCCAATGTAAGCCTCATCAACACGGCGACGTCCCCGATATGTTTTCCTGTCCAACCCAATGAATGGTTTAACGGTCTTTGTTGCCTCTATATGTAAAAGATATTCATAGATATCTAGTCTGCCGCCATAACAAGCAAGGTCTGAAGGTGTCCAGTTATCATCATTAAGTCTCCACAGGTCTGCCCCTTTACTAACGAGGTATTTGACAATACCAAGATGACCCTTGAATGATGCTATGTGAAGAGCTGTAAACCCATCTTTATCACTAATTTCAATGTCTGCTCCTTTGTTCACGATATACTCGACGACTTCAAGATGGCCATCCTGAGCCGCACAAGACAAGGGTGTCCTGTCGTTTTTGTCACATTTGTCAAGCTGTGCCCCTTTCCTAACAAGGTTTTTGACAATATTAAGATGGCCCTTTAATGATGCTATGTGAAGAGCTGTAAACCCATCTTTGTCACCAATTTCAATGCTTGCTCCTTTGCTCACGATATACTCGACGACCTCAAGATGGCCTTCATGTGAAGCACAAGATAAGGGTGTCCTGCCGTTTTTGTCAAATTTGTCAAGCTGTGCCCCTTTCCCAACGAGGTATTTGACAATATCAAGATGGCCCTTGAGTGATGCAATGTGAAGAGCTGTAAACCCATCTTTATCACCAATTTCAATGCTTGCTCCTTTGTTCACGATATACTCGACGACTTCAAGGTGGCCTCCTTTAGAAGCACAAGACAAAGATGTCCTGTTGGCTTTGCCACATTTGTCAAGCTGTGCCCCTTTGCTAACAAGATGATGAACTATTTCAACGTGTCCAATGGACGATGCAAAGTGGAGTGCTGTTAACCCGTCTCGACTACAGTTATCAATATTTGCTCCTGCATTTAGTAAGACCTCGACAATGCCCAGATGACCTTTTTTTGTTGCAAGACACAAGGGTGTCATCCCACTCCTGAGTGCTTTGTCAACCTCTACCCCTTCGTTAACGAGAACTTTGACAATATCAAGGTGTCCCCCAAATGACGCCAAACTAAGTGCGGTCCAACCATCGTCAGCGCTTCTATCCAGCTCTACTCCTCGACTGGTTAGATATTTCACTCCATCAATATTACCAGTTTGTGATGCAGCATATAGAGCTGTACATCCACCTTTACCACACGTGTTAATGTTGGCTCCTTCTGTCAAAAGGTACTCTGCAATGTCAAGATGGCCACCGTCTAAAGCGAGGAGTAGAGGTGTCCAGTAATCATTAGCAAGTCTCTCCAGCTCTGCCCCTTCGCTAACAAGGTATTTGACAATATCAAAATGACCCTCGAATGTTGCTAGGTGAAGAGGTGTAAACCCATCTTTGTCACCAACATCAATATCTGCCCCTTCGTTCACTAACAGCTCTACCACATGAAGATGGCCTTTCTTTGAGCATAAGTGAACCGATGTCTGTAGGTTAGCATCTGCCACATTCACCTTTGCTCCATGATGGGTAAGGCATTTAACCGTTTGCAAATGTCCGTTTTCTGAAGCAATGTGGAGGGCCGTCTTGCCAGACACATCCAAGCAGTTTACATCAACTCCTCCCGAACCCTGTGACTTGTCTTTCGAGTCGATGAATGATTGTATCTTCAGGACGTCTCCTTTTGCTGCTGCTGAAAACAGCGCCATATTAAATGTAATTCACATCTACAACGTTTTTCTCATTATGATTACTACCGTGCTCTCCGAACACCATGTTTATTATTGTAATGTGACATTGAACCACTGTGTAAATTAGCCCGTACCCTTTAGTACCGATGAAATTTGGTCTATTCTGAAAAAGCAATCAAGCATTACATAAATTGGACTTTGCATTCAGATCCGTATTCGGCTTCAGAATTCTGACTACTGTATAGCTTATTCCAACAATACCATACAATGTTTGATGAATGCTTGAGTCGATAGCAGGCGGGAAGGGGGGGGGGGGGTACATGACGCTGTTATAGGAGTAGGTAGGAGAATAGAGTGTCACGTATAAACATTTTGTTAAGAAAGTATCTAAATAAAAAGTGGAAAGAAAGTAAAGAAATAATAAAATTGCAAATGTGTGCAAGTGGGTGTGCAGGTGAAGTAAGTGTTCGATTCGTTTTGTTAATGAACTGGTCATCTAAAATTAATTTATATAAACAAGCAATCAAAATCACTGTGATCCTTATAATTTTTGTGAATATTTAGATATTAAATACTTTCTTCATCGAGGCATTGAATGAATAACGAGATGCAGAGTGTTTAATATTGTCAGGTATAGCATTCCAAATATCTGGACCATAGTGTATTATCGATTTATAGGCCATAATAATTTTTGGGTTGGTTAAACGGAAATCGGATGAGTGTCGTGTAGGATAAGAATGTATATCACTATTGTAAACAACAATAATTCGAAATGCCAAAGGTATAGTATTTATCCAAAATTTATACATAAAGATCGCAGTTTGAAAACTGTGGATTCAATTTGTGGCCACTCTGCTCTGGACTGTAGTTAAGCACATTATGATTAACGTCATATGACAGTCGGGGTGGGAGTGGCTATGGTACAAAAGGTAATGTCAGTATTTCTAGAAAAATAGCTCTTGCTATAAATGATGTGACACGTCATTAGTACGTAACTATACCAGAGTGCATTCTTGAATAAATAAACAAATATTGGGGCGAAAGTCTATTGCTCTTAATATAATCGGAACGCTGTTATTTTGCATCAGTAAGGGCGCGTTCATGCTTGATTTTGAAGGCAGAATGAGCGATTTGTAACGCTCATCGTAAACGCTCATCGTAATCGCAGTTCCACGGTGCACTGTTCATGCTCACTTCTCCAGGCAATTCTCCTTGGGTGGCCTTCAGCTGGATTCGCAAACCTGTGTGCGCATGCTACGTAGACCCACTAGAGGTCAGTGCGTTGACCCCATTTAAACGCGTTTACAAATTGTAAACGCATCTTTTTGTGAGTTTACGATCGGCGATCGTGATCGCCGTTTTTCGGTGATTCTACAAAAGTGAGCATGAACGCAATCGTGTTTTAAACTAAACGCGTAACAGATGCCTGATTCTGGCCGTCAAAATCAAGCATGAACGCGCCCTAAGTGATATTCATTAATTGAGAATAATGGGAATATTCCTGTTCAAAATCAGGTCCTGAGCTAAGTGCGGAAATCTCGATACTAAATTCACTAAAAGAAATGCTCATTACGGAATGTAAGCACAGATATAATGCTTGAATAGACTTATGCATGATTCTACGCCAGGAAAAACTGCAACTTTGCACAATACATTGAATGATCACCTAACATTTAGCAGGGAGTCAGCAACATTATATCCTCTTATGGCCCGGTCCCACTGGCCGATGGACACAACACGTATGCATAAAGGACACAGCGGACGAGCAAAATTTCGAGGGTGGCTCCATCCGTTTTCATCCGCTCCAGAAATGGACAAAATTTGCGAAAATTTGCGAAAACAGAACGGAAAATAACGGACGTGGGTAGTATGTAGCGGGGATGTTAAACGGATGTTCATCGGAAGCCTAGCGGATGAAAGCGGAAGGAAGTGGATGACAGCTTTGAATACTTTATATACGAGATGCATACGCTTACATCCTTTCTATTTCCGTGCTACTAACGATGTATAGACGTTCCGTGTACCTTATCTTTCCTCCCTCTTTCCGTTTTCAGCTGCAGCGGATGTGAGTTGCGAGGATGCCCAGAGGTTGCAGAGAGGATACAGCGGACGTTTAACGGATGATAACGGACAGCATAGAACGTTTGTTGCTCGTATTTGTCGCGGATTTACATCGTACACGGCGGAAGTTCATCCGTTTTAAAAGTTTTGTGCAGCTCAAAACTTTTTGCGCGGATGAAATCACAGTGGACGGATGCTCGATGGATAGAGCGTATGCAACACGTATGCAATGAGTACACAACGGATGCAAAGCGTTTTCCAACGGATGGCAAGATTTGTTTACGTTTTACATCCTCTTTGCATCCGTAAGTGCAGTGGGACCGGGCCTTTATACTCATAGCATGTGCAGTGTCTGAGGAACCATGTAGTGGAGTTCAATTCAACGGTTTAGCTTTCTCGGTTCTCAAAAGCTCCCTTCGTTATCACCGTGTGCATAATTATGGTGAAGCAACTTGTTCATTTATAATTAAATCCAGCTAGCTATATAGGCACAAAGGGTCCAAAAGCGAGATATAGAAATACAACCTTGTTTGGGCAAAACGATAAGCAGTATATTGGTGAAGTTGACATTTGTTCTGTAGTTGTCACATCATCACATGATAATACCATTTATTATCATAGAAGATATGCATGGACGTTATTGGACGTCCGACTATATACTACCATTCGATTTCGTTGAATGCTGTGCGCTGGGTGCGCTGGTTTCCATGGTTTACTCCATTCTCTCTTTTTCTCTCTACCTCTCCCTCCCCTGGTTTTCCCAACGAACACTCATTGTCTCTCTCTTTCTCTCTCTCTGCTATCTTCCTCTCTCTCTGCTATCTTTCTCTCGTTTTCGCTTTCTCTCTCTCTTGGATTGCGCACTCGGTTTTCCCAAAGAACCCTTGTTGTCTCTCCGTCTCTCTCTCTCTCTCTCTCTCTCTCTCCCCCCCCCCCCCCCATTCTCTGTCTCTGTCTTACGTCTCCATATCTTCACGTTATGTATGCCATTGATACCAACTCGAGTTTTTGAGATTCTTGACAGGTTTAAGAGGTTTATTGATCCAGCCGATATCTTAGCTACAAATTACCATAATAGGCATCCTTATTCATAATACCATGGCCATGGATAATCCTGGATATCTACCATAGATTATGATATTTGACAAGTAGGTATAATAAAATCATCAATCATTTGAAGAAAAAAAATGGGAGGGGGGGGGAACTGGGATTAGTTTCTCCCACAAGCAATAAAGCAATAAGACCGATGCCGTCCTAACTACAATGAAAGCACAACTATTTGAATATATTGTAGTGTAATACACGTGGATGTACAATTCGTAATAAGCAGAATGGCTTAAACATGAAATCAACGCCAGGCTAATGAAATTAACTTATTATGATGAAGAACATTCGAACTTTTGAACTGTACTTAAAATGACGAAATTAAATGCAATGGGAATATAATCACATTGTAAGAGCCAACACTGAAAAAAAGTGGTGAAAGTAAAATCTACATTATTACCAGTATACATAAGAAGTTGATATATTTTAGTATTATTATATACAGTAGGCTTGCGGGTGCACCATGTGAGAGATAGGGAGGATTGAGGAGTCCTGAAAAAGGACTCTCGGTAATCTTTCTTGAGGGTTTGTAGTCCTGAAAAGGACTGTTGGTATAGTCTTGAAAAAGACTGTTGGTTATCTTTCTTAACTTATAGTTCTGTGGAGAACTATAGCGCTGAGTGGCGGGAGTGGCTCGACGTTTCGAACAGGTTGACTATCCGTCGTCAGGAGTATATATTTAGTATATATATACAATCATAATATCATTTATAATCGTATTGTGATAGTATTGAAAACCAGGAAATCAGGATAGAGAGAGAGAGAGAGAGAGATAGGGAGAGAGTAATAGGGAGAGAGAGATAGAAAGAGAGAAAGAGAGATAGATAGGAGAGAGAGAGAGAGAGAGAGATAGAGATAGGGAGAGAGAGATAGGAAGAGAGAAAGAGTGAGAGATAGGAGAGAGAGAGAGAGAGAGAGAGAAAGAGAGAGAGAGAGAGAGAGAGAGACGGGGAAAGAGAAAGAGAGACTATCAGCCCAAAATATAGTCTAGCGAAAGGTTATTATACATGGAGATACTTACTTTGTAGAAGATAATATATATACCCCCGATAACCATATTTTGTACATGCATGCATTACAATTAATAAACCCTTATCATTATTGAGCAGTTTGTCTCTTACTTAGGCTAAATACCTTAGTTCAATAATCATCAAAACAGTACATTCGATTTTACATTATTGATATTTTTGTAATTGCCCGCGATCACATACGTGCACAAATGTGTTGCATGCAGGTGAAAAACCGATTCTTATCAGCAGCATCGGTAATAGCGACACTCAGTCAATAACCGAGATAAGATAAACAATTTTTCTAGGTTTCGGGAATGATTAAACATTATTTTGGAAAAACATTTCGAGGAAAACTTCCTTTCATGTTTTAACATGTTTTTCCTTCAAGTTTATTTTCATTTCCCACGTGTAAAAGGATCGCGCTAAAGCCAGTAAGGTCGAATACATGCATTGACCATGTTGACTGGGAAATATGAAAACTGCCAATCATTTATTTAAAAAAATGAAATACACACTATTCATGAACGGTACTTTCTTAAACAACGTATATGAAAACATCAAAAATAATTTGAACCTACGGTTTTCTTCTTAGTTCTTCGAAATGATAACAGCTTCGAATCTAAAGCGAATGTGACTATTCTATTATTACGTCACGTAAGCTAACAGTCGCCACGTTCAACACATGAGCGAGTCTGAGCGACCATATGATCGATTGTCCTATACAGATGCGTTCTTAAACTGCTATCGTCGTCTGCTTTTAAATAGATCCAATTTCCTTTTTGTCCCAGGTTCCCGCCAAAATATGACCTGACGCGATGAGAGGGAACAAAGTGCGATTGTCTGAGTACAATGCTCTGTACAACATACCACGACGAACTGGTTTAAAATAGAAAATGTTCTATTCATAAGAACTGGTAATCTCGCATATAGCACTGACGTTTCAATGGAGTTCTTTTGAAGATGTAGCAGACTCCCACAAACCCCCTTCTCCCCTCAAAAGAAAAAAATAAAACACTTGGGACGCATATCTGTCGCAATAGCTTCACACTTTCGTCCATGATTGGTGTATTCTATCACATGTTTTGATAAAGCGCAATAAACGATCTACATTTGCGCAATGAGCGTCTACCTGACAGATGTTATTATTACGTAAATGTAAACAAGTTTTAACACCTTAAAATTAAAAACCTGTAGTCTGGGAGAGACGCCCACATAATGCACCTCACACTATCGTGTTCGCGCCAAGGCACTCATGTGGAGTTCCTTGGCGTGGCACTTTCGTCTGTGCAGATAAGGCTTATCCAGCGGCTGACTGAGTCGTTGCGAAATTTTTGGGACCCCCCCCCCCCCCAAAAAAAAAAAAATGTCCTCTTACCCCCCCTCCCCCCCCCCCCCGCTTATTCAGCGGATGGCTGAGTCGTTGCGAAATTTTTGGGACCAAAAGAAGAAAAAAATGTCCTCTTACCTCCCCCCCCCCCCCCCCCCCGCTTATTCAGCGGATGGCTGAGTCGTGCGAAATTTTTGGGAACAAAAGAAGAACAAAATGTCCTCTTACCCCCCCCCCCCCCCGCTTATTAAGCTGCTGGCTGAGTCGTTGCGAAATTTTCACATTTAAATCCCCCCCTCGAAAAAAATCCTGCGTACGCGCCTGTGTATACATGTAGGAAGGATTGTAGGAAGGATTCCTGCACAGTGGCGTACGCAGGATTTTTTCAAGGGGGAGGGGGTTTTAACATTTTGAAATCGGGCCAAAAATTTCGCAATGACTCAGCCAGCCGCTGAATAAGCGGGGGGGGGGGGGGGGGGGGCTAAGAGGACATTTTTTGGTCTCGAAATTTGAAAATCTGACATTTTGCTCCGTAGGGGGGGGGGGTAAGGTCGCTTTTTTTTAGGTTAGCCATTGGCATAATTTTTGTTTTGTTTTTTGTTTTTTGTTTATTAAAAAAAAAAAAAAAAAAAAAAAAATTATCAAAGGGGGGGGGGGGATTTGCACAAAATACACACATAACAAAAACTAAAGGGGGGGGGGGGGTTAACCCCCAACCCCCCCCCCCCCTGCGTACGCGCCTGTTCCTGCATGCACTGTAAAAAAGAATTTGTTCATTGGTAATTTTTACGTATTTTTTCCATGTAGAATTTACTTGAAAACATTAGTTTTGCCACTTACGCACTAAATTTAAGTCTTGCTAACTCAAACTTTCAATTTAGTAGAACATACGTGGAATATTTAAGTAAAATCAAATACATAAGAACTTTAAGTAATTTCAGCTTGTATTAATTTAGTAATTTTAACTCAAAATCAGAAATTGTACGTATTACTCAAACAATTTATGTTGATTATTCTTATCTTTTTAAAGTAAGGACCGATGCAGTGCGTAATAGAAATATTTACATAATGTATGAATATTCATTAAGACCAAATTAAACTCTTTTTTAAATAAAACAATTCTTTTTTGTGGTTGAATGAAAATTTAAGGACTTTAAAACATTTACTAATTCATTTAACATGGCTAAGCAAAGACAAGACAATTTTTAATTGTTACCTAGTTCAAAACAAATCAAAACTTGATATTTCAGGAAATTGTCAACCAATTTTCCTTTTAAGATGCTACGATCAAGTATATATAAAATTTGGAGCCTTTCAATATGTGTCGAATTGAAGCGTATGTAATAGTTTGTGATGGTGGTAGATATATATATACGGTTAAATCTTAAATAAAAGTAGTGAATGATTAGTGGATGTTACTTGTTAGATTAGATGGGTACCAAATCGTGCAATATGTAATCCTATCATAGCTTTTTTTTAATTATCTAAAATGATTACAATACTTAAATTATTTACGTTAATGTAACTCGATTTAACTGAGTAAAAATGTATTCAGCAAAATAAGTAAATTCTACTTAAGATGCCGTAGGTAATATTTACTTAATAAAAATAAGGCAATTCTTTTCCTCAATTTTATTGAGTTATTTCGACTATTTTTTTTTTACAGTGTGTATACATACACAACTGTGAACATCTGTAATAACCGAGAGGATCAAGCAAGGCTATTATTACAGCTGTTCATATATTGTACACTTGTACATTTAATCAAATTACCATTTTATTGCCTTTATATCCTGCATCAACAATTTATTGGTTTTTGATTGGATGAGAGCTCTGCACGTGATAACAAATAAACACAATATTTTGCAAAAAGGGCTACCCAATTTTTTGTTAAATCTGTAAACTGTTATAAAGTTAAATTTTATCTAATTTGTTGTTGACATTTTTTTTTAAATAGATTTTATTAAAATTCAAAATGTTAAACAATTTCAATTAAATTTGAAGAAAACAAAATAAACACATTTAAAAAAAATTATTTCGAAAATAATTTTTTGAAGCAAGATATAAAAAAGAATGTACACTGCTTTCTTTTCGAGGTACTGGTTGAAACTATGGGTCTCGTTGACTCCAATAGTACCATTTGCTTCCTCAGCAATTAGTACCATTGGAGTCACCTCTTGCCCATAGTTTCAACCAGAACCTCACATATTTGTATATATAAACATTATTCTGACCTTTCCCATTGTTTCAAGATTCAAGATATCTTCTATTCAATACTCGTAACCTGTACGGTTGAATTGGTACTAAAATTACATATTTATAAAACATATACAACTTATAAACAGAGGGAATAAAAACAGATCCAACTAAAATACAATGACAGAAAAAATTGTACACAAATTGAATGTGAAAATAGATATTAAACTAGAAATGGGAAACCATGGGAATTTCATTAAAATAGAAACCAGTTAAAAGTTATTTAGAAAATATAAAATCATATTTAAATTTCATATCATGAAAAGAGTTAAGAAAAATTTACTCCAACTTTATGTTCAACAGTGTTAAATTTATCATAATTATTATTATTATTATCGTTATCATCATCATCATCTTTATAATTTTTTATTATCACTACTACTACCATTACTATACTACTACTGCTACTTCTCCTAATTAAAAACCACTGCTATTTCTACAGCTCATATTCGAAGGATACTACAAACTTATCGTTATAAAGTGATTTATAAACTCGTACATTGCAAATAGGCCTACTATGATTATGATTTATTATAGTGGTGGTTATTTTACCTGACTGCTAAGAAAGTATAAATGCTTGTTAGTAAGCAACCAGACGGCCGACGGCTTTAGGTCCTCTCCGACTCTCCGAGGGACCTGGTAATGAGGATTAATGCCTTACCAAAGGGCACTATAGCGCATCGACTTGGTTTCAAAACCGGGTCACCGGGTTACGAGACCACTGCTCTACCGACTGAGCTATCGCGCCTCCTGTATCAAAATAAGTGTCTTCTCAAAGACCAGTGTATACAAAATAACAGTCGGCAACAGCCCATGAGACGGACAACCAAAGGTAAAGTCGGTCCCGTGAGCCTATATGTCTTGTGGGCTGTCGGTCTCCCCATTCCCCTACAATGCCACTGACATTGTAGGTCTTGTGTGCTGTCTGTCTTGCTGGCCCATTCCCCATTTTACAACTCATTCACAACCGTATTGTGACTAGTTCAAATACCTGTTAAATTGTTCAAGAAAATTTGAAACACTTCAAATATATATAGAGATCATTCCACTGCCACTGGCTTCTCAGTTCAAAGACGCTTCAGTCGTCTGCAGAAATCTACAAAGATAGCGAACACAGGAGCCCTGTCACTTGCTTCAGACTGCAGGGACAACAAACTCTCAACAGAAGGCCACTTGCTTTGTTCATTCCCAGAAACAAATTCTTTCCTATCCTCTATCGGGGTCAAGCAGGTCGTTTCTTCACCACTTTCCTCTAGTTCTTCTTCTTCTTCTTCTTCTTCTTCAAGTTCAAGCTCACAATCGTGGACACAAAGCGTACCAAGATCAAGAGCACTGGTGGTAGCAGCGCGATGGAAGGTCAGTAACTCTGCTCGGTGACCTATGTATGTCGACTCAGGAAGAAGCGAGGAGAGGGCTTCTCCTTTAAGAATGGTCTCAAAGCCATCAACCCGTGCAGCATGCTCAGATAGTGATAGGTCTGGTTGGTGTAGCCTTTTTACTTCCTCGTTTACAAGTGCAGCCTTGTCAGATATAGTTTCTAGATAGTCATAATGGCAGACGATTATATTTTCCAATTCATGAAAGAACGTGTTTCCATGGGTATTGCATTCGTCAAGCAATTCATCTTTTCTCCTTCGCAATTGTTCTGTTGCAACATCGTAAGTATTCTCAATGTCTTGCTTTCGTTGACTGACAATCTCTTTCACCATTCGAAGTTTCCCCTTCACAAAAGATAAGCGTTTCTGAATATCCACAGATCTTAGTTCTTTTTTCTGCCTCAAAAACTGTAATGTCTGTTGTTGACTTTCTGCATATTCGGTCATCCCGATGACTTCATGTCCGTCAGCCGTATGGCTGACTTCCAGACACCTACAACAGATGCGATCCAGGCATGTAATACACACGAACTGCTGCAATTCCTGTGGATGATCAGGACACGCGAATTGTATTTTGACAATCCCAGTCTGAATGGCTCTTGCTTTTACCACTTCATGTAAGGTATTCCGCTTATATTTCTTATGCTGTTGTAAGCAATGATCGCAAAGGAACTCTGCACAGTTCTGGCAGTAGTAAGTGGCAATGTCTTGATTATCGCCATCGCAAACGGTGCAAGGTTGGCCACTGAATGCTCCATGCATTTTACCACGCCTTGGTTTTGCATCTGATTGCTTTTTGAAATCTTCGGCAAGAGACTTTGCAATTTGATTATTCGGAAAATTGGACACCTTATTCCCCGGTACATGAGCAACCTGACGGCACACTGGGCAAGATATTTTGACATTGAATTCTTGAGAGTGAAGTAGGTGTAAACAGTTTTTGCAGAAGGAATGAGAGCAAGGTAGAATCTTCGGCTCGCTGAGTAAGTCATGGCAGATTGGACATTGCAGATTATCTGATAGTTGCTTGGCCGATGCCATCTTGTGCATTTAAATCCGATCCTAGATAAAGAAAACGAGAATCGTCATGTCATATCGTTAATCAATATCTGATATGGGTAGCATTGGAGTTAAATATTCCACTGGTGCAATTGCAATGATGGACATAAAAGATAAACGTATTAAATAATTTATATTATTTTTATTCAAAAATAATAGAGAATACTATGGATCTCAAATTGTGCATCGCAAAGTCTCCGGAGGCAATACCTCTACGGAATATCTACGAAATTTGTGACTTCAACCCTAAACCTTTCGCTTAACGATAACCCTTATGCCTAGTTCACACCGACGCCGAATGTCGCGCTTTAAATCGGCGATCAATTCGGCGTCATTTTTTCAAAAAATCTCACGATCTCCTGAGATATGTTATGCTAAGTTCACACCGACGCCGAATTGATGGCGCATTAAATCGGCGAGCAAAGCGGCGGCAAAGCGTAACAAAGCTTAATTAAAGCGTAAAGACCGTAATAAAGCGTGAGAAAGCTTTGAGCAATTCGGGACATTCGGCAAGAGCGCCAAAAATTTAAACTCTGTTAAGCTTTCCTACGCTTTGAGCAAAACTTTGATAAGCTTTGTGACGCTTTGATAAGCTTTAATACGCTCTCCCCGCTTTACGCAATTCGAGACAGATCGCCTCAAACTTTTAAACAGTTTAAAAAAAATTGGCGCTCTTGCCGAATGTCCCGAATTGCTCAAAGCTTTCTCACGCTCTATTACGGTTTTTACGCTTTAATTAAGCTTTGTTACGCTTTGCCGCCGCTTTGCTCGCCGATTTAATGCGCCATCAATTCGGCGTCGGTGTGAACTTAGCATAACTCTACAAACTTAACTGAATACGTGAAATGGCAACCGCAGCCCGACTCCTATCCTTATCAAAAATAGCACAGAACAAATTTCGCATCTCAACGAAGACTTTTTTCGAGGAACATTCAAAAGTTAATGAAAAAAAAGAGAAAAATAATGTTATTTTAAAAATATTTCATAATGAATTGGAAGTACTTACAAAGACGTGCACAGAAAATCGTAGACAAAGCAATGGGTTCGTTGTGAGCGCGCACTTGGTTTTGTTAGGGAAAGGTGGCATCTTGCGCTTTGTCCTCGTCCTCAAACATTACATCGCAGCCTATTTGTTTACAATATCATTCAAAATCATAACCATATATTTTAATAGAAACGTCGTTAACGTTATCCTTACCAAGTAAACAAACCTTTCTTCATTATTGAAGGTACATTTTTATAGGTCACGTGGTAGTCGCGCATGCATGTTAATCGGGAACTTTGAACTCCAAATTCCCTAAATTCTCAAAACAAAGAGCTATGTTGCTTAGTATTTATTATGCAAACGCTGACTTGGCACAATAGGGACTTTGATATTTACACGACGAGAACGTGGACCGTCATCCTTACCTAATAAACAAACCTTTCTTCATTATTGAAGGGACATTTTTAATTTTCAAGTGGTAGTCGCGTATGCGAGTTAACTCCAAATTCCCCAAATTCTCAGAACAAAGAGCTATGTTGCTTAGTATTTATTATGCAAACACTGACTTGGCACAATAGGGACTTTGAGATTTACACGACGAGAACGTGGACCGTCACGTGTGACATCCTTTTAAGGTAATGTGACGTCCTTTTAAGGCACGGCCCAGTGCCTAAACACAATGTCACACGCGGCAGTCCACGCTCTCGTCGTGTAAATCTAAAAGTCCCTAACATTTGTGAGTCACCTGCCCACTCAAAATCAAGTTGTGTCTTCTCTTCCCACCCCACCTCTCTCTCTCTCTCTCTCTCTCTCACTCACTCTCACTTTCTCTCTCTCCCTCCCTCTCTCTCTCTCTCACTCTCTAAACCCGAAGTTTATCATGCCGTTAACCATGTCAATTTATTTCTGCTGTACTAGCGACCATATATTTACAATATTCTTGGAATAGATATTCCTTTCTTCAGATCAGATAATCCAGTACTATTCTATAGTATAAATTATTATGGTTACCATTGAAAATATAATTGAATGCCATAATGGCAGCGTCGTGTACAATCACAAGTCAAACAAAAAGTAAAATAATCGACTTCCTTATATATCCACACATCGAACCTGGCCTAATGTGGCTCCTTTATACTCATTATCCGTTGCTCAAGTAGTTTATAAACTAGTATATATACATAATCACATTTTATCTTATTATTATCGGATGATATAAAACAATTACATTTAGGCGCTCTTTACCTATTTACAGATTTGATTCATTTCTAATGAACAATTTATGCACGCCAAAATAAAAATCAAGTCACATATCGTAGCCCTGGAATATCCAACGTCTTTCCCGCTTATTCATTCTGCTTTTTAAATACGATTAATCTCCATTTACAAAATGAAGGTTGTCCACTACTGCACAAGACATACATACACATTTTGATACTACGTAATGCATGACAACACATAATATTGCAAAAATGGATGTTGACATGCAACTTCAACATCAAACCATGTTTAATTTACATGTCCGTACAAGTCTTTGCTAGTAAAGGAAGATGTATGTATTAGTACAAAGTCCATGAACAAAGATCTCTCTCTCTTTCAAACCCTCTAAAAAAATCTTTAAAAAAACCTAACTTTTCTTCTTTCGTGTTCATTTTTTTCAGGAAGGTCTGTGTTGTCATCAAATAAGCTTTAATAAATCAAAAATGTAAGAGAAACGCTGACGTTTGAGATCACCTGATATTAAAGGACAAGATACACATATTTTGGTTGTGATCAACAAAAGACTTATTGGTTTCCCTGTGATTTCCCTTGTGATATAGCTCTCCAAGATGGTCATTTATCATATCAGTGCCTTAGATGATGATCACTCTGGGAAAATATATACTCTTAATTAATAGTAACAAAAACAATCTGAGTACATTCACCCATTTGTTTAGGCATTCTCTGTACGCAAGTATCATCCTAGATGGATATATCATTCTCTTGATCATAATACTTCAGATGGAGCTAAAAAAAAAGCAATTTCCTAAAAAAAAAAATAATGTACAAACCAAACTTAGCATTATTTTGACTCACAAATTAATTCCATTTCATGATAAAGTTGCACCATTTAAGCCAATATTTCAATTTATGTCGATAAAGGATGCGGCCAAATGCCATTGAATACATAGGAGTTAAGGTCCGTGAAAAACGCATACGGTAAGGTCGAATACATGCATTGACCATGTTGGCTGGGCAATATAAACACTGCCTGGGGGGAGGGTAGTGAGCATCATTATTACTATTTTTCTTCGTGAGAAAATATTGATGGGCGACTCAGTGATCACTTATTTTTTTGTTTTGGCTCAACGAGGGGGGGGGGGGGGGGGGGGGGGGGAGGTGGTTTGGAGCTCTTTTTTTGGTTTTACTCAATCTCCCCCCCCCCTTTTTTGAGAAGAAAAAAAAGGAAATCCCTTTTTCTGGAGGGGGGGTGCCGTCTTCTTCTTTTTTTTAAAGGTAAAATTAACGTTACCATCTTTTATTAAACCTATTAATTGGACCAGGGGTGGAGGCCCGGGCCACCGGGCCCCTTCCCCTTGATCCACCCATGGCTGTTCCACTTTGTAATTACCCTTCTCTTCATTACTCGGTATGGTTCAATTGCAGTAAAGATTTGTACCACGCTGTTCTGGAAAAGTTGCGGATTTTTTGTTTACCTTTGCACTCAATCCTTCTGCATAAACATTATGGTATAGCGCCCTCTTTATATTTTCGTAAGACAAATTTAGGATAAAAACAATCAGGAGAAGGAGAGAGAGAAAGAGAGAGAGAGTAAGAACGAGAAAAATCCTCCTTCTTCCAATTTACCATTTATTTATATTTGCTATTATATACAAAGAGAAACCGGCAAAAGTCATGACATATTCGAGCAGCGATGAATTTTAGTTTCATTTTCTTGCCTCGTTTACTTTACGACATTGACGAAAATTACCAAAACGCTACTAAGTGGAAATATAATGGATAGATTTCTCTTAGTGGGTGATAAGTGTCAACTTAAAAGAAAGTCAAAAGATTGTACCCTCTTAAAGTGACTCGGTAACATTGTTGGAGATTGATGGAAAAAAATGTGTAATTTTTGTATGAAATGTTACTTCCTTTTACCGTACATACCCTTTAAAATGCAAAAAATCCTGGAAACAATCCTCAAACCACAAGGATAGTTCTGGTTTTCTTTGAAGGTGCACTGTGCGACACCCTCTTATAGTAAATTCTCCCAACCAATTTTTGAATTTTCCCAACCGTTTTTCCATGAAAATAAGACATAACGCAGGCTTTTAAAATTCTTAGATGTTTGGAATGGTGTATGGAGCTATTTCATTACTTGGTGACGATTTTCATTTGCCTAAAATTTAATTAAAATATGAAAATATAGTTGGAGGATTCCGGAATCGTCAGATCGGTTTTTTTTCTTCCAATTTATGGTCTGTTTTCACTCAAACTTTAAGATAATCTTTAATTGTACATCTAGCGTTGAAGTCACTTTCTTAGCACAATCTTCTCTCATCTGAACAATGTTACCAAGTCCCTTGCTTTAACACTCTCCTGCGAGACTATAAAGTTAAATATGGTCATAATCCGGGAGGGGGTGGCCAGCCTTTCTCTTATGTATCATCTGGTCGATGTCCCTGATATTTGATATTTATATGAATTATCAAAATTTACTTTTATAGACAAGACAACCAATGATAAAATAATGTCATTAATCGTGAGTAGCATTACGAATAGAATGTAATTTCAGTGGTATGCGGAGGTAGGTAAGTGGTTAGTTTGGCACTTCCCCCTAAGATTTTATTTCAGCGCCTCTATATCAGAAAACAAAATGGCAGTATAAGGACATCAAGTTCAGTTCCCTTTATTACGTAAAACTTGGAAACGATGCCAAACAGGTGAAGCTATTAATACTCAATCCATGGCCAATTTGTTTCCATTTTAATACATGTGTAAAATAAAGTCAAGGTTTAACTGGCGCAAAACGTATAGAAAGCCAACATGATTCGGTTGGCAACACGTACAGGGTTCACAGAGAAAGAGCCTATTTTGCCATGGACCTACTTTTACCCAATCCAATCCAAGACTGGGAGGAGAAAGGGGGGGGGGGGGCTTTTGAAACATAAAGTTTCAACCATGAAGTAATAACATGTATAAAATGTCGAAAATACAACATTCTATCGGGGAAAAAACGGGCAATTCCACAAGGGAGGGGGCTGAATTATATTTATCTTTGCCAAGCTTTTGTGCTTTAAAGGTTTTAGGGACAGGTGATAGCCTATATTTGCTATTATCTGTTTTTACAATACACTTTTTCGCACATGGAAGGCCCAAACATAAAAAAGGTGTCGGTAACAGAGTTACAAAGTGACTGCCGAGCATAAAAAAAAACATATAGTGTGTAACTTATTTCAAACGTGCTCCGTGCACACAAAGTAAACTTCAGCCAATTTCTTAATCTTGGCAACTACTGGCGATTTATTTTTGGACAGACCCTGGAAAAAGGATATCGAGCAAATGGCGTAACGTTGTACCTGAAACGGGTGTTATGTATCACGGTGCCAGCTTATAGAAGCAATTAATGGAGTGGTTTCAACAATTTTTCAAGTGCTTTGTCACCATATTCTATTTCATTTTATGTTCATTTATTTTCCATTTAAAACGTCGTTAAAAATGAAATTACAGCATATATGGCCAAAAGAAGAAAAAAAAGGTCCTCATAAGAAAAGATTGAGCTGACGTCCTCATAACACCCCCACTTTCTCTCTCTTTCTCTCTCTCTATCTCTCCCTCTCTCTCTCTCTCTTTCTCTCTATCGCTCTGCCTCTCTACTGCTCTTTAAACGCCTCCTTGATAGACATGTCATACTAACAAGCAACCCTAGATAACGGTCGGGAGGACGTGGAACTATCATACTAAATTAGTATTCTAGAGCAGCCGTCACATTGATAATACTGTAGGCTATTGAGATATTAGGACCATGTACAAATTATGAACATAAATTCATTAGTAATGTTTGTAATTGTAATATCAAAGAGCGTAATACTCCTCATGTGCTAGACTGTTGTGTTTATACAATCGTAATAAGTTCCTTTACTTTCATTCTCCCTTTCATTATATTATTGTCCAAATGAATTAATAAATAAATAGATAATTAATACATTTACAATTTCTTATTTAGATAACTTGATGGAAATAATTAATAAATTTACAATTTCTTATTTAGATGAATTGATGGAAATTGAGAAGTAGGTATGTAAAGCTGCCAAGGAAAATGATCATAATTCTCTTTTGGAAATTTCATCGATTTTCTATTTTTGGGGAAATAAACCCACTTACATTTGACCTTGGCCCTCTATAATTTACCCTTTATATTTCATGCCAATGCTGCACCCATCGTGCACAAATAATAACGTTTTTTCTCTAATCATGCCATTTTCTAATGTATTCAGTAATTCTTTCAGTCTAGTTAATTAATTATCATGATATAAGTTTTGCCAACTGATATTATGTGCTCTATATTTGTGTTATTTTCTTCATCCATAATGTGTCACCTTTCACTGACGAAAAACGATTAAATGTTAAGTTATTTGGGGGATATATACAACCTAGAACAAAGATGCAGCTATACAACAGTCGTCGGGATGTGGACAACCTAAATTGTCTAGGGATTAGTCATGTAAAACAGGTGTTGAAATTACATGACATATGCGTATGATAAAATATAATGATAGACACATACTAGTCACTCCGTTTACCCTTTGTTGCGTCACAATGAAATTCGTATCCTGCTCCTCTCACAAAAGGTTCAATGATCTGTATCCGTTTCAAGGTGGTGTGATCAGTGATGTTTCGTCTCGGGAGAATTGTACAGTTTCGAGATCAACCAGAGGGCAATAATTAACTATTGTCCCTCAAGGCGGTTATTTTCGCATAATATATTATTTGCTTTTTGCTCATTATGTGTACATTTTGGAAGTTGCAAATACTTTTTAACAGTCCGCGTTGATTTGTATTTAAAAAACATTCAGCTTAGAGCATTAAGGTACTTATTTTCTCAATTATTAGAAGAAAATAATAAAATTTAAAATAATTTCTTGAAATAAAAAAAGATAATCAAATGACCTGATTTAACTAAACAAATAGACAAACATATCAGCTAAAGCATAAAGTGTCCACGTCACGGCAGCGTACTAGTAAAATGTCACCTAAGTTAGCACAAGTTCACACAAACATGATAAAGGAAAGCAAACTCACGCGCCATGTGGAGGCGTGCCCTTCTGCGTGTTTCATCGCACTTGCGAGACTCGGCCAGAAATAACTCGATCTCTGACTCACGTCTAGACGTAGGGGATGAATAACAACCATGAGGATGGATTGAACGGGATTTTCAACATGAACGTCTTCCTCTCTCTTATGTTCATGCTCCCCCGTTGTTTCTATTGCAAGACATGGAAGCCGAGAAAACAAATCTACATAGTTTTTAGATTTTGTAAGACAAAAATTCCGAGAATTGTTATCAGTATGATCAGCCAAAAGTTATACACGCTTGATGTAAACTGTTAAGGCTTATTGTACTGAGGTTGGATGTATGATGTTCAGACAAAACCTTTATTCAAGATTTGAAGATGAAGATATACCAAGAAAATGAACCATTGGTATTATTTTGACATTCATATTTTCACACGTGAAACAACGATAATGCCGCAGATTACTAAACACGAGTGTATGTCCGAGTATAAACTAATTCTTTGGCTAGAATGTAAATGAGTTTCAAAAGATGGAAATGGACCACACTAAATCCATAAAAACTATGAACAGTACTATAGGATATAAAGGAGTCGTGGACTAGTAGATATGTCAACGGGCTTTGGATCACAAGGTTCGCGGTTCAATTCCCGCCGCAGCACCAATGTCGCTTGGCAAGACATTGATCTAAATTTGCCACACTCGACCCAGGTGAGGTAAATGGTTACCTTGTAGGATTATTCCTTGAAATACACTGTGCACTGATAACGGCTGTCGGAGCTAAAGCTAGGATAATCATTTCCAAAAGCTCTTTTGAAGCGCACATGGACGTTGTATATAATGTGATATGCGCTATACAAGAACTTATATATGACTTCAGTTTCATTTAGGAAGCCGCCATAGAAATGGTTTACCTACAAATTGTCAAATTGTGGTAATTGATGGAGAGGGAAGGGGGCCAAGTGCCCTTTGTGTCCCCAAAATAAATGCCGTTTTTTATTAAATTAGATATTCGACACTTTTTTGTTGAAACAGGGCCAGGAGGTTGATTTCTCCCAACGAAAATGGGGGTAAATGGAATGCAATAACGAGGTTTTTAATGATCCATCCTGCTCAACCAAAATAAGTTTTTATTGGTTAGTCTACCATGCTTTAAGGATTTATTAAACCGCAGTCAACTAAAGAGCCAACATGCTTCCCGTCCCACCGGACATTTATTTGAAGCTATTTTGGGGCAAATTTAAGGGCGGCAGGAAACGCGAAGATGACTACACAACGTGTGAATATCGGATGCAGTCTATTTCTAGGCTGTTGTTGCCCTTGGACAGGTGTAACTATGGGGGCATTATCAAAATGCCCGCAGTGAAAACAACAATTGGATTATTAAAGCTTCAATTTTTCCGTTCTCTGTATCATGTCAACTACATTATTATCTCTGAAATGTAATTGACGGCTGTCTCATATTACATAGAAAATAGAACTGCCATTTTTCCTGTATATGGCATTATGGAAAATAATTTGATATAATCTAATTTAATCTAACAGCTGATGTACATATACATACTAACGATACAATGTTTAGATGTGATCAAATCCTGAAATGTGTTGTAATCAAATTATTTTCAACCTCCACATTACCATTTTCCCTTAATGCATTTAGTTTTAAATAATACGGTTAGGTTTATCTTTAATTTTTCTGATGTCGCTGTTGTTTATTTCTTTGTATTTTGATGATTATTTTATCGACATGTTTTATATCATATTTCTTTTCTTCGTATATGAAAGTCTGTTATTTATATTTAAGTGAATAACATATCCATGAGACATGTACCTGAACAAATGAATAAATGTGAATGAAATAAAAAAAGAACACTAACGAGCCCTTGCATATACATTTAAATGTTCAAAAATCACACGCAGGGAAATGACAAGTATAATACAGGTAAAGCTCAATATAGATTTATGTCACGTTTTTGTTGAAATTTGTATGAATACTGGCATCGCGATACGAAAATAATTTGTATCATTATTTGGGGGAAAGGAAACATCGCTTAAATACGTTCCGAAAGGTTGATGAGAGAAAACAGATACCAGGGGATATTTGTTACCACATGTAAAAATATTGAACAATACACTAAGAGACAGGAGTGTTCTAAAAGTCTTAAAAAAGAAAGAGTCGAAAGATTGGCATTTGAATCACTCTTTAAAAAAAGGCAACCTTTTTTTGGAAAATGATACTACAGGCCTAATCGACTGGATTAAATCTATGAATAGAGATATTAGTAATAAGCAGAGGCAGTATCAGTAACCATAATTAGTAAAATGGCAGTCGAAGCGAAAACAAAAATCTGTAGTAAATATAGTAACAGTCTAGTTGAACAACAGTAGCAATATAAGTCGTAGTCGTTAAATTTGTATTTACATGGTAAGTTGTAGAAGTAGTTTGAGCAGTAGTATTATAATCATCAGTCTCATACGAGCAGTTCATCACTTAAATCGTGAATGATTATACAGTCTAAGAGCATCAGTAATAAGAGTTGAACAACAGTAGCAATATAAGTCGTAGGCGTTAAAGTTGTATTAACATGGTAAGTAGTAGAAGTAGTTTGAGCAGTAGTATTATAATCATTAGTATTTTTTTCATCATTAGAAGTAATAGTAATATAAGTAGTAGTAGTAGTAGTGGTGGAAGTGGTAGCAGCAGTAGTCAACATAGTAGTAGCAGCACTGAGCAGCAGCACTAGTATTAGTAGAAGTAGTGGTATTAGCAGCAGCAACAGAATAAGCTAGTTGTGTCAGTTGCAAGATAATATCAATATTTATTATAATTATGTCTTCGATGTAATACCTAAGAGTCTATAATAATATAAAAAAGGGGGTCATCATCACCCAATTAGGGAAAGTTAATGATCGCAAATGAGTTACAACAGGTGAATAAATCGTATTGACCACATAGGGCTACTTATAAAGTTCCATGGTGCTCACTAACGTATTTTAGTTATAAACCTCACGACAGACTAAAATCAAATTCGTTTTTTAATTTAAATCTAGTCATTTCTCGATTGATGCTGATGTATATATGAAGCTTCGTTCTAACATGGAATGACACACTTTTATGTAGACACTGATTTCCCCTCGAGTCTAGAGGATTATCACCATGTCATCATTACTACTCACACGATTCTGTTCATTTGTCGGATGGGAATTCTGAGCAAGTGAGATAAGGAGCTCTTAAGTCATTCGTTTTACAGTTTAAATAAAGTAAATGTTTTGAGCCTGAAGTGCGAGGTATAGGCCTAGGGTATGTTTGAAACTTTGACATCTCGCACGAGCAGTTCATCACTTTAATCGTGAATGTAGTGTCAGTGTGTTCAAAGAAAGAATGTTTATGATCAAAACGTAATCACAGATAACCCAAAGGTAAGTGCTTTTGGATTGCCAAGTTTAAATAGGTTCCAGGCTTGATCGAAAGATATAACCTTTCCCTCGCTCGTTTTAGCTACTAAAAGTCATTTGGCAGTATATTCATATGTCAAAAGTGACTATGCAACATTTGAAAATGCATCCTGCAATATCAATCCATAATATTATGAAACACGTGATCATTATTTATGGTGACCGTTGTATGGTATTGTAAAAAAAGAAACAATCCACAATTTTATTATATGAATGATATTTGAGTTTCTCGTGCGTCGCCACAAAAATACTCCTCATTATCATTATTATTTAAAACTACTAAGTGTATATATGTCTAACACTAATGAGAAATTGTCTTCTGACGGTCGCCAAATATATACATATACTCAAACCCAAAGGCCCGAATTCACAAAGGAGGTTTGTCGTCAAACCGAGGTTTATGGACGTCATATGACGCGTTATGACGCGTTCTCTACAAACCTGGTTTGTAAATAACAAAAGGAGGTTTGTCGAAACAAAAGGAGGTTTGTCGACAAACCTCCTTTGTGAATTCGGGCCATAGCGTTTTGGGAGAGACGATTGTGACACGCGCATCTAGGCGTACGTGAGCGGGTCGTAGGTTAAACCACGGAGCTCCAAATAGTGCCCTCCCATTGTCGTACGTGAGAGGAACTATTTGGAGCTTCGTAACATGCCGGACCAATCGGAAGCAACATTCGGATGCATAACTAGCTCTTTCAAGTGTATGCCATATTTCTCACAACTGAATATTAAAAATGTCTTTCGTATGGCTCATATTGTATTGAGCTGTTCAAAATTTGTTCACATGCAAGTGTTGTTGATATCATTAACACATATTCAAATGAATACACCCTTTGATGGTTACAAGAGTGCGCATGCGCCGACATGTGTTTACTCGCAATTTAGAACATGCGCATGTCAATATGACGTGAACATCTGAAAACATTTATGACGCAATGTTTACTCGCAAATTAAAATGGCGGCCTTAACCGTGAAGGGGTGTATTGAATGGAAAGTCAATTGATTCGTGTATCATAATGTAGAAAAAACAATGAATAATAAAAACATAGAATTTGTTCAATTTGAACTAATCGAAAAGTGTACGTGTTTTGTTTGGGAAATAATGACACGGCCCAATAGCCGCATACAGTTATATCGGTGGAGAGGAAATCTGGCTTTCAACATGCAGACGCGCAGAAATAGATGCGAGACAAGAAAAACATCAAACCCATTCATAAACAGCTGTTGAATGCATATTCAGAATAGCTTGCATTGTTCCACAATGCATGACTAAGTATTTTATCACTCTTAAAAACGCATCAAAGCTCAGACTTGAACGAAAGAGGCCCCATTTATTTTACTGTTATATAATGGAGATTGACTGCAGCGATGACTATGCTAAGTTTGACAGACGAAATATATCAATGCTGACGGTTGAATTACAAGAGTCAGCTTGAAGTACCTTGGTAATAAGAGCTCCTCAAAGGGTTAATAGGGACTTTTAGATTTGCACGTCAACAGCTTTGACTGCAACGTGTGACGTCATTTTAAGGCACTGCGCATGCGTTACGTCGTCTCAGTCGGCGATCGAGAATGCGTCAACCTTGATTTTCCTAAATCTAGTACATACACATACATACATATTGATATTTATATAGCGCCTTTACATGCTCAAGGTACTAGTATGCCGCGTGCGCATAAAATATACAGTTCCTCAGGTAGACAAAGGAACATCCCTCCCCTGGTGTCAGGTGTCAGGTGTCACATGCATATTCACCTGTTAACCATTTTTACATATTAATAGCAGCGAAGGGATGTTCTTTTGTTGAGGGTAGAATGAGGAACTGTATATTTTGTCCTCTTTCTTTGTCCGTGATGTTCATAGTGTTACTTCCTGCAAGCATGTATATCGTCGAGTGCAATCTAAAAGATTTCTAATTGTAGTCAACATGGGCAGTTAAGTACGTTGACACGCATGAACAGTCGGCGTTCGTCGTGTTCTCGTCCACTCAATCTAAAAGTCCCTAATATGGACTTTTAGATTGAGTGGACGAGATTAAGGCGTGAACGTCCATATAATCAAGAATTACCATTGCACAACAGAAAAGCATGTCTTGATATCAAGAATCCAATCCTTGATATCAAGAAAAAGGAATAAATGTTAAAACGGCTTGCCATGGACACGCATGATCAGTGGACAGTCACGCCGTTCTCGTCCACTCAATCTAAAGTGACTCTCACACTCTGCCGTGTAGGCCTACCGTGTGCCACCGTGCGCGAAAATGTCTGCGGACGGTGGAGAACGGCGAGGGCACACGGTGGTTCGTTATCAAAGCGGGCAACACGTTAATAGGGCGTTGGCGCTTATTTACACCCGGTGGGACCCGGCGAAAGTTTTGGGCATGTTCAAAACTTTGGCCGGCTGGCACCGGCCGCAAGTAAGCGGCAAGAGGACGGTGTTGAACGGTATGAGGACGGTATGAATACGTTATGAAAACGGTCACACTGTATGAACACGTTCACAACACGCTCATAACCCGTTACAGAACGGTGATGAACGGGCCAAAAAATCGGGGTATTTATGGCAGTCGTGTCATGACGTCAGCAGTCCGGGGACTCGCTCACAGGACGCTCCGAGCGGTGAGGGGACGCTAAGTGACTGGTAGGTGGCTGCTACAAACCCGGTGCACACGTTCGAGACCCGGTATGGGCCCGGTATGGAAACGGCCAAAATTGTCAACAAAAGTCAATCTGGGCGGTGAAGACGGTAGAAGCACGTTCAACACCCGGTATGCGCCCGGTGAGAACGGTCAGAAGATGGCAACGAAACGGTGAAAAGATTAATTTTATGAATTTTTTTTTTGCGGCCGGGGACAAGTTCGCTCAAAACCCAACGTTCTGGACTCTGTTGTTTTGTAATAGCCCGGCAGGTGGACGGTAGGCCTACACGGCAGAGTGTGAAAGTCTCTATTATCCCAGGAAGACGACACCAGGGCAGCGTTTCACGAAACCGTCATACCTACAAGTTCATCGACATCTCATTGAAACGCGTGTGTTGTAAACAAAAAGAATACCCCGCTTTCAATGGGATGTCGGTGAACTTGTTCTTATGAGGTTTCGTGAAACGATGCCTCGATCGGCAACAGACAAATTAAACAATTACATTATCTCCAATGGCCAAAGATTGGTCGGTATGGAGTCGGTTTGGCGCTGTGACTAATAATATTAATTTTCGGTTCTTGTACGTTATTGTTTTAACGTCCCTATGCTCTCCAAAGATTCTTGGAAATTATTACCCTAGCTTTAGTTCTTTAGTTCCGGCAGCTGTTATCAGCGCACAGTGCATTTCAAGGAACAATCCTTCCGGGTACCTATTTTCCTCACCTGGGTCGAGTGTGGCAAATGTAGATTAACGTCGGGCTACAGGAAATTAGTGCCGCGGGGGGACACGAACTTCGGACCTTGTGATCCACAGTCCAGTGACATATCAACGACCACGATCCACTCGACCACGACACCTCTAATACCTTAGTTGCACTAACGGGACCGACACCAGACCGACACAAGACTGAATAAGAAACTTACATTGCACACAATGGCCCCCAAATGGGTCAGTGTGACGTCGGTCTAGCGGTGTGACTGAGGTCGGAGGTATAACACATGTCCGTAGAGAAATCGTTGACCCTAAATTGCATTCAGCAGCATCTACATCTAAACGGGTCACATTGGTAATTGGAAAGTGAATCTGTTTTAATGGTCTACATTATCCTGTCCATCCACATCTTTAATGTGACTCTTGCAACCTAGATAAGAAACTACATCTAAATGGGTCACATTAATTAGGAAGTGAATCTGTTTTAATGGTCTACATTATCCTGTCTATCCACATTGTTCATGTGACTTTTGCAAACTAGATAAGGATTAAAAGTGCAAAGACTAATAGAAAAACGTTCAAAAACGTCTCAAAAATGTGCCCGGCAAAGCAGCTTATAGGCTAGTTATAACGGTCTGCTGAAGAGCTCTATTTGGCTCTTTAATAAATGTGTTATAACCTGTTTTGCTGGGGGAAATAAAAGTGCTTAAATAAAGAATCTGCCTTTACTACTTTTTAGCATAGTTTAAAACATAATATTATTACGTACCGTCTAAAATAGGGCTGAGAATCTAAGAAAGAGAGCCAAAGTACATTACTTTGGCATATTCGAAACGGAAAATTGATTCCCTCGAAAACAATTTGTAAATAGGACCTGCATGTTCATAAAGGTCAAATGAAAAATCCAAATAAAATCCAAATACAAAGTGGCCTCTTTCTTAAAAATGCCAGAATGAGATTTTGCCCCCTCCCTTATTTCTGTCAACTCCCATAGCATGAACGCTTAAGATCTTGCGGGTTCCCACTTTTCAAATTCAATAATTCTATAAGGGGGGAGTTGTCTGTCATTTTACAACTCAATTACTACTTAAAACTTGGAAACTACCATTATTATAATTGAGGACGCCTGTTGAGTTTCCTTCATTCACACACTCGGAAATCTAATAACAACTACGTAATATCGTTAAAAATTAATAATTTTAAGAATACTTTTGTTTTAATATCCCCCATTGGTTAAGGAGGAAAAATAGGGTTCCGTAGAAACAAGGCCTAAGGATGTCTGACACATGTTGCCATGGTAAAGAGGGAAATGCCCTTGATTGAGAGTTGAGACAAGCAGCTGTGTGACGGTGACCTCCAACAGGAAACCAGAAGATTTGGGGATAGAAAAATAGATTTCTTCTACACCGAGACACAATAAATTCAGTTCAAAGTAAAATTCATTTTCTTACATACCCTTTTTTATATTAACCAAATTGTTACATGTAAACATACATAATGACGTAAGTGATTGAACAGTTTTGATACAGGGAAGACGGCGTACTCCATCACAGTGACTTTGTAACATTGCCTCAGATTCTGAAACAAAATCCTGGATTTAGCTACTGCTGCAATCATAATTATAAACCTTTAGGTCAGTCAGAAATCCCATGACTTTTACAAACCGATCGCCTGTTTGATTATCAAAATATTTATGGTTGTAAATCAAAATTTAATTTTCCGTTTTTCTAACGGTTTTTTATAACACTACAGTCTATTGGGAAAAATAATTATGGTAAAACCGGTCATTCAAAGATTTTTATTTTTTTGAGGCACCATATCACAGACACTGATAACACGTAGGGCCAAGCATCTCAGATTTAATATTGTTAGACGATGCATTTAAAGCATATAATGCTTGTTATGGCCTTATATATTATATACAACAACAAAAAAGGAAGAAGAACGGTGACACGGAGTAAGAGTAAAGTAGTTGAAAATGTACTGCAAGAAATGACATGATAGCTAGCGTATAAGTATTTTTATGATGATACTAGAAACATAATCAAGTTTAAAATAAAAAAAAGTATTTATAATTAGCATTTAAATACCCGTCAAAAAATAGATCCGGAGAAGGGAATATCCTAGGGTAGTTCTGGCGTCGAAAAAGACATCGCAAACTTGCTAAAATTGCTAATAAAAAAGTCAAGTTCTATTGATAGAACAATGGATAATCGCAACAATAGATTCATGGAACGACAGAGGAGAAGGTAAATGCCTCAAACTGTAAAGGGGTTCTTGAGAGGGGAAAGATGTCTTAACCGTATAATTCAAAATAAAAACGTCAACTTATATTAATAGAGCAATTGATGAACACTTAAAGGTGATAAGAAGTATTTCCCACGATCCAAGCTAAAACAATGGTGCCAAGGATGGAATGGGGGATAAAAAACGTCTAATTAAGAATAACAGCATCAGCGTTTTACTTGACAAGCAACAATGGTGGCTAAAAATATGAATTACTTTATATTCAGGTTGTATTGTTTGGCAAAAGAACAAGGATAATTGGGGGAACTATTTTAAAAACTGTTAAAGTGTTGTTAATAACATCACATTTTGTTCATAGAGCAATTGGGGAACACTTAACATTGACTAAACAAGAAGAATTCCCTAACAAACGCTTTTTCCTTTCGATTTTACGGAGTATCAGTGATATACAATATTGGATAAATTCCTAATAATAAAATAATGGTAGACATATTGGTAAATGCAGCATGGCTAAATCATGAAGACGCTCACTTCCGGGTAGTCAAAAAGATAGATATACTTCTCACAAGAGGTGAATGAAGACCCAGTAAAAAAATATATATAATTATGACCCCTGTGCATATATACAAAACTTTATAACTAATATGATTTCATGGAGTTATAATTAAAATATATAAATAACTGAATATGAGAGAGGAAATTTTGTTGTCACGATTTCAAAAAAACGAAGGAAATAAGGGATAATGGTACAGTAGTCTGTTATGCTTTTCTGAAGGAACCTGCTCTTTTAAGTATTAAACAACATTGGTTTTATGCAACATGGCAGTACTTTCCCCCACGCCTTTTTTTTCCTTGTAGTAAAGGGTTACCCCATATTAAAGGTAATGCAAAGTATTGGGAAATTTTGAAAATTTGGTGGATAGTCATTCTGTACAATTTTGATATATTTGGATGCCCCTATAGATGTATTATAAGCACTAGAAAATTTAGCTCCTATAACACTTCTGCTTTTGAGAAAAATTGAATATTAAAATTTACCGGTGCTCCCGGTAAATTTTGATAAATTTCAAATAGCGCCTACAGCCGTACAATAGTAGCTGCGACCTTGAAAATCTCAGAATATGTAGATAATGATATATAATTTCCAAACGGGAATAGCTATTCGGTCAATTTAGGTCGAGAAGCATTGTTTTATAGCTTAATTAATATCTTGACCTTGAGAGGGAGCTATACAACATAAAGAGTTTATTATTTAAGTTTTCATAACTTTAGACTCGAATTGAACCGCGACAACGATCAATGCATATTGTAGGATCGCTTATGCTTCCAATATGTTCATTTGAACCAAATTCATGACCCCTTACCAAAACTTTGTATTACCTTTAACACGACGGGATTGTCAGAATAAATTTGAACATATCTGCTAAAGGCATCAGAAGAGTCTTCGACCCCTCTTCAATGATGACCGAGTAGCGTGACCCTTGATCTAACCGACTACTTCCGTCTGTCACCACGAAGTATAACGGGTCAACTAAACGTGATATCAATAAGGACACACCCTGGTTAGGAGAGGATTATGGGACAGCATTGACTATGACTGCAAAGGAAGTGAGCTAGGGAGATGCAACGGCGGGATTTTTTTTTTGGGGGGGGGGGGGTTGGAGGGGCATAAATATTAAGATGGCAATAAGAGAGGACCTTAGACTATAAGAGGGTAAACAAAGAAATAATGTAGAGAGAAACACAAAAGACAGACAAAGAGTAAGATAAAGAAAGGGGAAAGAGAGATAAAGACTGAGAGTTAGAGAGATGATATATTTATTTCTTCATTTCTTTCTTTCTTTATTAATTTCGTCCTTTCTTTATCAATTTATTAATCCATTTGTTATCTTCTCAGGGTGCTTGTATTAGAAGGGGTTGTGAAGTAATGCACACAGTAGGGAATTATGATAATATAAGCGGAAAATAACAGGAAACAGCTTTTAAAGGTAAAGACCAGTATTGGAAACGCCCCAATTTTAAAAAATGACATGGAAGCCTTCATTACCAATCATGTGAAAAAATATGTTTCGACTAATACATGATGATAAAAAATTTGCCGGGAAACCGCCTACTAATTGATATATTTGGTAAATTAGTATATCTATTTGACTGTGAGAGATATAGGGTAGTCCCATATACATCTTTCTGTGTATAGTGCTTGTAACTTTACGAAGAATGGGCCAAATTTCTTATCATTTTGATGATTGCAGTACACACCAATACTTATATGCTAGATGATCAACCTTTTCTGATCGATTCCACAACGTTTCTTTCACAATGCAATCGCATGACCATAACTGGTCTTTACCTTTAAGTTGAGTCTAACATCACCCCCATACAAGGTGTATTACTTGATATTTAATGGATCCTCAGTGATTTGATCTTGCAAATTGTTCTCCCCTTCCCTGACGTATCTCCTCCAATATCAAGACTGGACACTCCGATGTAGGGCACCGATAACTGGGTTCAATTTATTTGTAGACAGATAAATGAATATCTTAAATGTCAATATGTCCAGTGAAACTATTTTAGAAATGTTCATCAGTCTATCTAAAGTATTAATTTCAATATCTTTTCTACGTTCCTTTTTCCAAAAAGAAATCATGAACAATCATCTAGGCAATAATTGTGTATAACCTCATTTATTTAGGAAGATTTTAATATTCTGACCAAGCCCTCTAAATTTACAGACCTTAATTATTCTTGACAACTAACTAATCCAAAAATGTCATTCTCTTTTTTCTTGTGACATAATTTTCTCTCATCTTATCAAAGCAAGAATTGCAGACCACAAGTAAAGAATCATTAAGTCTTTTTCTCATTATTCCTTTAAAGCTAATCTGGGGATTGGGTAACTTTGCCTCGGAATCTAAACAAAATCCTGGATTTAGCTCATGCTGCAATCATAATTATAAACCTCTAGGGCAGAAATGAATCTCATGACTTTAACAAGCCAATCGCTTGGAATTCGAAGTTTCAAAATCTGTTTTCCCAACGATTTTTTATAACACTACAGTTCATAGGGGATAATGAGTATTGTAAGACCGTTCAATCAAATATTTTAACTTTTAGAAGCACTTCATGATCATTTTGAAGCGTAATTTTGTTAGGGCTTCAATATTACGCCATATCACAGACACTGATAACACATAGGGCCATGCATCTCAGATTTGTAAACTGGAAATAATGTTAAACGATGCCTTCTAGGCCCGTCTGTACTAGTTTGGCTAGGAGATTAGACCTGCCTGCAAAGGTCACTGACAGGTGGATAAATATCATCAACTCAGCTCTGAATTAACATTAGCAAAATGGGGACATGGGGGACCAAGTAGCTAAAAGTAGTGCAGTGGGGCTTTAAAGAAAAACCCGAGTTATATTAATGTTTTGACAGTTCAAAATAAGAACTATTTGCACACCATCATGCTTTTTCAATTTCCTCGTGTATACCCACGAGTATCATGCATTCGTGAAGTTTTTACACAGATGTCACGATCAATGACTTGATTTTACTTTCGAGTACGTCAAGTGTTTTGGCACATCTCCAAAACTGAATGACAATTTTAAAAGTTTAATAAATCTGTATTCCGTACTTTCAGTTTCAAGTCAATTGTAAATCGAAATGGAGTGGTAACTGTTTTTTGTTTGTTTAATCAAAGCGAGAAATCTGACATCTGCTGATTATTCAAACTACATCGCGGATAAATTTAAAATCTAAAGATTACCTTTTGTCATGAAGAGAAAAACTTAATGTAAAACTTAAAGTAAAACATAAAAACCGTTAAAAATAAATATATGATTTGGGATCAGGGTAGCCAACGTGGAATATTTTTTTCTTCTTTATATACATTTCCATCAAATATCATAATGTTCAGCATGACGAAAGTATGACATCTTCCATAAGTATGTGGCTATAAGGTACTGGATTCATGTGATAAGGTAGTAAACTTACATTAAAGAGAAGGTTGAGTTCTGGGAAGAGGTGACAAATAATTTGTGAGCATTACTCATTCTTATTATGCAAGTGTGGAAGAACATCAGTTAAGACATGTTCCCTGAAAAGCATGGCTCTTCAAATGCCTTCATATTCTAAATATGCATGTAACATCGTAAAAATCGGGGGGCCGGCTTTTTACGCCACGTGTTCGTGTAGTCCCATATACATCTTTCTGTGCAAGTGTTTGTAACTTTACCAAGACTTGGCCAAATTTCTTATCATTTTGATGATTCCAGAACCTTGCAATACACACAAATTCTTTTAATGCTAGATGATCAACCTTTTCTGGTCGGTTCCACACCGTTTCTTTCACAATGCAATCGCATGACCAGAACTCAACTTCATCTTTAATTCAAAGAAATTCGAAAGTTCTAAGACAAATAATCGGCACTCAGTAGGTTTAATGAAACGGGAAGACTTGAATTGCATTGATTTTGAACAATAATTATATTTGTATCGTGATAAGAAAAAGTCTGTAGTATTATACTTTCATAAGACATCAGTACTACGATATTCATTCAGGTGAAATTAAAAGAAATGTCAAATATCACAAGAATCACGCATAATGCATTAAAATACTTTACTGAATTCCCTATATTGAAATCGTGTTCAGATAATGGAATAAGTAATGTCAATTTTCTTGCATTTCACAAGATGAAGTATACAAATTATTGAAATTGCCGGAGGCTGATATTCTGAAATACACACAAAAAAATATTTGCACGAAAAATTTCTCTTTTACAAATGTAAAGTTGAGTTCTGGTCATGCAATTGCATTGAGAAATAAACGGTTTGGAATATAATTAGATCATGTAGCATATAAGTATTTGTGTGTTGCAAGGTTCTGCAGTCTTCAAAATGATAAGAGATTTGGGCCCAGTCTTGGTAAAGTTTTCAAGCACTGTACACAGAAAGATGTAATGTGACTACACAAACATGTAGCGTAAAATCGGGCCTCATTTTTAAGCTTTCACTTGTCATATTTAGTATATGAAGGCATTTGAAGAGCCATCCATTTCAGGGATTTTTTTTCTCTGATGTTCTTCCAGTCTTGCATAATAACAATGATAATGCTCCAAAATTATTTGTCACATCTCCCCAGGGCTCAATCTTCTCTTTAAGCTTGCTAATCCTAACTTGCCTCAATCACCTTTAAGTTTATTTCTATCGTGTATTCATTATTTCAACAATGACCCCCATTTTCAACTTTGAAATTGTCCCGATCATCTTTTTTTCCTTGCAGTCAATAAATGTGACGATGAGGAAGAACTTGTTTGCTCTTGACCCTGTGGGCTCTTAAAAGTCTTCCTGTTTTTTCAGTGGCTTTGTAGGTAATTGATGACAATCGATCGACTTTAAGTAGGTTGAATGACGTCAAGACTATGACTCTGAAGACAAAATACGGTAAAATATAATTAAGTTGTTTCTCTTGCCCCGATACATGTATTATCCATGCTATTTCAAGATGCAAGAGTAACGTACAGAATCTATAGAATGAAAATTAAGATATAATCACTTTTCAATAAAATGTGTCTAGCCGCAAAAAAAAAGTTCTGTGTCTATTTTTTATATTTCCAAATAGGTATCGAAAAGAAACATTGGTTATTTTCCAAATCGATATTAAAAAGAAACATTGGTTATTTCATTAAGTGTGTTAACATTATATTTGTATTTTTAATCATTAATGTGGAGTACAAAATTATATATCCCTACAAACTCTCACTTTTCAAAATGAGGATTTTATTCAGGGTTTGTATATTTCGGTGACATTCATATCCAAAATGCTTATGAAGGATAGTTTGTCAAAGCCCAAAGATTTCAAAGAGGACCTTTGACCCACATACTTTATTCTCACAAGATGAGATAGTTTCAGCTCCCTGATGGGATGCAGTGACTGTATTCTATCGCCAATCATCAGTGATAAAGATTTCCCCTGGGCCTTGGACGCGAGTCAGAATAACATCCTTAAATGATTGTTATCTTGATATATTCTTAGCAAAGATGGACTTAAGGAATAACGAAAGAAGGTTATGCCTTCTTCGATTTCAGGATGTCTGCGATCACGGGGAGCCGAGCTAGCAGCATATTGTTTCCAAGGTTGGGGGAAGCCAAATCGGAAACTTGTTATCCCCCTTCTCCATCAGGAAAATGCATGCGGCTTAATTAAATTCTTGTTTTCATAATTTCGAAATGATTTTGAAATGGCTGATGGGATATACATTTGCCTTGATTTTTTTAAATAAATAATTTGTTTGGCATCTTTTCATCCTTTTGGTGATTATTTTACCACGAATCTATTCTTCTTTTCTGCTTGTTCTCAAATTCATTTGGCCTTCTTTTATTATGTTTCATTAGGCCCTTGCTCCCCTCTCACCTCGTCTTCATTTGTCTATTTCATGATCATATCAAATACCAAACTTATCTCATTTCGTGATTTTGCTTCTGTGTCCACCGGGTTGTGTGCGCCTGTGTGCGCGTGTACGTGTGTGTGTGCCTGTATGTCGGTTTGTGCGTGTGCACAATCAGGTGGCCACTATTATATTTACGCATATTTTCGAATCTCTTCAATGTAATTTGATTTCCGAAATATCCCTGAGAAATTGCAATACAATTCAAGCGCACCCCACCGATACCATGCTTAATACTATGAGCCCCTTTTTTCTTCTTCTCTCTTTAAAAAAAATTGAAGGGAAGAATTTTCTCCGGGAGGAGCGAAGGTGGACAACTGATCGTTAATATCTCTCGACGTCTTAATTCAAAATGGCTTCACTTTTTATTATATATTTAATTGTCTCGCCCGTTTGTGTTGATTTGAAAAAAAACATCTATAATAAGCACCATTGCAAGTTCACAGCCAAAGAAACGGAAGAAGTATCATCGATAAAGTCAAATTCACTGAAGTATGGTTTAAACATATTTTACAAGTCATCTGGCCTCTGACATGTGCTACCACGACTCCACTTATAAAACATCGAATATAATACGGTTATTAAAGAAGAAAAAAAGGTTTTAACGCAATATGATTTATAATTTGGAAAAATATTGCCCTTGCGCTGTTGTCATTGCGCATTGTCAGCAAGAAATACAGTATAGGTCTACCCTAATTGCTTCCACTTCCGTTTCTAATAGACCTTCATATTTCTGTGACTGATCTGAAGGTATAAGTTAATCAGCATTGTTTAGCAAACTGCAAGACTATTATTACCCAAATCACAAAGTCCACTTTAATAGTACGGCCCGACCCTTTTGCGTTTCCCCAACTTAAAATGTCTAAAATGTGCAACATTCGGGATTTAATATTGCATAGCAACGCCACGAGTCTGTAAATTGAATACACCGCATGCATTAAACCCGTGACCATTATAAGGGGGAGATTGGGAAAAGTATCATGGGGATAGCAACATCGACCCGTGAATAGCACGGACCCCTTCCCAGAATAGCACAGTGCGCATAAACGGAAACCCCCTGCGATCCGACTGTGGAAGTGGCAATTACTTGGAGGATCTTTACCCTGTGTATTCTGCGCGACTGCCTAATCATAGAAAGGGGGTTCGTTTGGAGGGGCTCTGGCTTTGTACTTTCCCTAGTGCCATTTTTGTAGATTGGCACAGTCGAGACGGTTAGGACAGCGTAATAGGGAGCTACGATCGAGCTTTCAATTGAGGTTGTTCAGTTTCATCCCAACACCTCTGTCCATTATTGGGGCTTCCTGCTGTGTGTCTTTATTACACTAACTGCTGCTTTTACGCCGTACGAGCACAGGCTGTTCGTGATTGAAACAACCAACCTGGTCGTGACTTAGCATTCGGACAACTCTTCTTTGTTTCTGCTCCAGAACCTAGTGAATATCTTTGGAACACTTTGGTCATAACACTTGGTCAACGATGGCAAAGCGACGGTGTCTGTTCGGTTTATTGGCTGTTGCATTTCTAGGTAAGTTCTGTGCAGGATTGTGAAGGTTTTTCTCGTATTTATAGCAGTCTTGGCGCTGAAGCACATCTTCAATTTTGCAAGACTTAAAGTGGAGTATGGAATTTCATCCATTGTGGTTTGGATTATAATCTAAAATGAAGAATACTGAACTTCTTTAACCGCACCTACTATCATGATAGTCACACACTTAAACAAAATCAACTAAAATCTGATATCTGTATAGATATTCTAACCAAGAAATGTGATATCAGCAGATCAAATGATTACAAACACTAAGCACATTTGTTAATACCTAGATAGTGCAACGCGCATAGGGTTTCACTTCTCTTCATCAGCCTGCGTGTCTCCTTCTTGTTTTTCTTACAACTAACTTTACTAAACACATGGGAAACACAATGGAAAGCTGAAAGTTATAGGGGTAAACCATGGTGTAACATGAAGATTAGTCTCTCGTGTCTTGATCACATGGTCTTGCAGAGTAGTATCATTCTTAGACCATGCTCATAGAATTTATTTCCGATTGGGAAATCTTATATAAATGAATCCAATGTAGCGTAAAAACAAGTTGGGGACCTTCTTGTGTTGAGGTCTCGTCTTCTGAAAGTCAGTGAATTTGACTATATTGAAGAGTTGTAATGTGTGTCTTCACTACTCCGACAAAAATAATGAAGCTGAGAAGAAGAAAAATAATACAACGCCAATGCAAACACTTATATCATTTCAATAAGAGATAAGGAACCGTTCTGAATATCAAAATCATGCTCAAGCATAACTATCTGTTCAAAATGTTCTGCAGTAGGTGCTTTAACCTTTACCTTTTACTGTTTGCCAAATTCCAAGTGACGTACAGTTGCTTCCTTTAGTTTGGTCGTTACCAAGTCGTCAATCATAATTACTGTAATGGATATTGATGATTATGATTCTAGGATAAGGTTCGAGTCTCAAATCTTAATGGTGTATTCATTTTATTATAATTGAATAATGTAAAATATCGTACACGTGAGACAACAGGTTTTATCGTAATGACGTTAACGGACATGATATTCATCTTGCCTGCATGCTGTTGATAAAAATCATACCAGTTGATACAGAAATAGAGAATGGAGAGACCATTAAGGATTGCAGCGAAAGCGTTGGTGAAACTTAGTTTCCTGAATTAAAGTTCACCAAAGGATTCATTTATGATTTGCCATCGATGTTTCAACAATTTGGTAAAGCATTTAACAATTTGCATTGAATGTTTCATCTAAACATTTCCTTGAATTTGTGATGTCAAATTACGTCTTTATTACAAGTCACTTTTCGATCCAGTATCTGACAATTATTATGGTGACGACAAATAATTTCATTTGATTAATTTCATTCTTTTTTTCGATTCTTCATATTCATTTTCTTATCAATTTCAGTCATATGAATTGTTTTGAATTTGCTCATCTCGAAGTTAAATATACATATATTACTTGATAACAATATCGTTTTTTCATAACAACATTCACACTTTGAAACAATATTAATGCATAGCATAATGGTTTCTGTATAGCAGTTGCACTAAGACTGCTGTAGGCCAAGGAACAAAGATCCAGACAAGGATATCCAAAAATATCTTTCCCCTGATTAACTTCCTATAAATCGTGCACTTATGACTGAGATTGGTATTAAATAATTTGATTTGGCTTCCGTTTCATTGTCTTGCGATTCCTCAATTTTGACTTCACAAGGCAACTTCTAGCTGATATCAAAAATAGTTCTGGCGGGGCTTAATCCTCTAACGACAAGTTCCTCAAACGTAATATCAAAGTATATGTCGAGGCCCCCAGCGTGGACGTGCAGTCACGCAGAATGAGGTCACATGACTGTCACGAAGAAAGATTGACTGCGTCACCATGTGCATGTTGCCAAAATAATGATAATAAAATGAGTTAAAGATAGAGGCCTAAAGAATCATGAGCCACAGACTTCGACAAAGCTTTAAAGTTCGCAATTGAACTCCTCTGAATTGTGATACCTTTCTGTTCTGATAATACTAAAAGCTATACACGATAATAGAGCCTTATGATAATATATGATCATGCGTTTTCTTACAAGTTATCGAACTACATATTTCCTTTTTTTAAAGATTTATCTCTCATGGACTTAAGGTTATTTGTCTTTATTTTGCTTCTATTCACAAATCCCCACAAACTAGTATGTTTTACTAAATTTGCCTCGTAGCTTACAGAGCTCGAATGTATTAGAGAATAATTTACTGACGTCTGAATAATCTAGTTCTTCAAATTTGATTTTGCTTTCCCGCAATGTTCGTTATGCACATTGTCATCTAATATAATAGCTGGTAAAGTTGGATTCATAGATTTATTGAAATGAAACAACCAGATAACCTGAGCTCAATACTAGACCCTTTAAGAAGAATTTGGACTTGTATAAAGGACAGAATTTTGGAACTATACGAAGAACATGCTTAATGACTCTGAATAAGGCAATTAAGCCTATTCTCTTTAAATCATTGTCTGCTTGTTTCAATGAGCATATACATGTATTTATATAGATATATGTCTTTTTATACGGGAAACCAAACCAAACCGAACCGAACTACAAACAAATGATGTCTGCCCATAGATTTAGCCAGAAAGGGGCCAGAAGCCGACTATGTGCTGCAATGTTCAGATAAGGAAATCGAACTAACCGTCCTACCCACATTAAGCAATGTGTGAAACACGTGATCACATATCTGAAAATGTCAGTTCTGCTTTCTGCAATTTACAGCATATGTTGTCACCTTGCAAGTATCTTTTGCTTAGTACTAATATCCCCTCTACCATAATTGACAGAAAAATTCTCTAAAATGATCATTCCATTTACAGAAATCACGATTAGCTCTACTATCTTTAATACTCAACCTTATATTTAGCTGTTAAAGGCTAACGGAAATTTATGTCACTTTAACCAACAAGTTTGGGATTAAATCGAGGTCAGATCGGTGATTCATAAAGGGAACCCTAGATAAGCCGGGGGTTGCATGTTACTCAATGTTTATGTATCTGGATTATGTCTTGTCATTTCATATTAGGTACACAAAATGTTACTTTTTTGATGTTCGCAAGTTATTTGGCTATATTTTCTCGGCCTTTTAAAAAATATTTGTGCACATTTTTAAAAACAAAAATCACTTTATAGTGATGAGCAAATATTGATAAATAATTTATGTCGATATGCATGTCTTGCCTTTGTATGTAGAGCAGCATTCAGTTTAGGCCAATGATGTATTAACATATTGAGGGGAGGATGGAAAGGATAGGAGGAAATAACAAGGGTGCTGACTCATTTTTCAAGAGCGAATTCGTTGCCTATGCTATTATTGTCTATGTCGTAGCTGCGTCGATTAACGTGGAAATCATACCGTAATAAGTTGCTTTGTTATGCATTTTTAAAGCAAAATACATTAAAGACGTTATATCTAACTGTAGGGGGTGTGATGGATCTAAAGGGACGATGATGTTCCCTCTTTATATAACAGAAGCCGAAAAACTTCAAGCCTAAAAATATCAAAAATTGTGTATGCGGAAGTCGATAACCTGATAGCTATCTCGCAGTAGATTGTTTAAACGATATGTAAATAAAGTATTCATGTGGTAAAATGTCCTTTGGTTGGGCACTCTAAAACAAAAGGCGGATCATGTCACAACCACGCCATCCATCCCAATTTACACCTATCACACTTCTCACTTTCTCACGTTGTCATTTTCATGCGGCGTGTCAAAGGTCGCACCAGTTTGTGACGCAGTCGTACGTCAGTATAATGACGCTTCGTTTGCAGTAGGCACAATGACATTTGTTGCCGGTTGAAGTAAACGATCATACTTAAAACCTGTCTGCACTACTTTAGCCAGGAGGGATTAGATCTCCCTGAATGGTCACTGACAAGTGGTTATCGCATCAAATCAACTCTCAATTAACATAAGAAAAAGGGGATCATATGGGACCAACGGGTACCGCTTAGGCATTGTTTGCTATACAGAGGGCGCATGTAGCTACAAGTAGTGCAGTCCCGCTTGAATAAAGCGAACTTTGATGCAAGCTTTGATGCAAACTTCTATCATGTTTATCAGTGGACGAACTTCTAAGTTATCCTCTCCAAAGCCCGTTTTTTTAAATAGATCCGAGACATAGAACAGAGGTTCTTACTTGATGAAAGGAAGGTGGTAATTAAAAAAAATTAAGCTACTAGTACTACCAGTCGCAAAGGAAATAATGATTGTTACCTGTGTTACAAACAATGTTAAGGCCCCATCCTACAACTTACAGTTTTACACTCTCTAATTGCCCACATTTTGTTGGTCTCCTCGATTGCAAATGATCATGTTAACTCCAGAAGTGGAGAAGCAATCTTGAATAAAACTTGTAGACCGATGCTGTAAAGTGGATAAACTCTAAAATGTTCCTTACTCCAACGGATTTTCTTAGCTTTGTGAGTTACCTGTACAGGACGATGAAACGTATTATATCTAGATTTAAACATTATTTGATTATACCTCTCAAATCAAATTTCCTCTTGGCCTACATGGGATTTAATCAATTGTTATGCGAGTAATCAAAATAGCTAGGTGGCAAATACGTCATGGATTATGTTATAGACCTTTATAATCATAAGTAATGATCATGCCAATTTGTACAAGTTTTCCTCGGCTGAGATATGGTTGTGTGTTGGTTGATGCGTCTGTAAGGGCGTCAGACTATCTCGTTTGATCAATCACGAGATTCGTATCTAGGAACTCTTTATGATCAAGGGCTTTCGTCGCCTCTTTAAGCTCAAGAACTGAACTGCTCAGTCTGATTGATGATACATAGTACCATTTCCTGTAAGTGTTGATGCAGGGATCAACCATGTGCCCCTACCAAAGTTCTCTTTTCTTCGCCGTTCCTTGGCTGTTAAGATTCCTCTGCAAAATCAAGTCCATCATACATGGATATTGTAGTCTCCGATAGAAATTAAAAAAGTCTCAATTTTTCAAATAGTTTAATGTGACGCTTACAATCCGAGGAGTTGATCTGAAGAGGGATCAAATAAAACACTGAAGTTACATATCACATCCAAGTGATTGTGATTACATTCGTTTCCTCACGGCAACAACCCGATTTATTGAGTCTAGATTATCATAATTCTGTACTATTTTTGCCTGGAATATTAGATGATGAAAATGAAATGATGTAATTGCATTCTTAAACTTATGACATGGTTCATGTGTAATTTATTTCCATACGCATTTCTTCTTTTCAACAACATAACATCCTTCGTGAAATACATTGTATGGTCTCACAAGTCAAAAGGTCACTTGAAGAGATGTAATTCGAGAATTTCTATTCTATTTCTCAACAAAGTATAATTGCAATTAATGTTAAATCATTTTTTAACTGGTGGTTTGAAATAACACTGTTATAAAGTCTATGAGCTATCACATTTATTGTAAAAAATCATGTTGCGCTTATAAAGGCAGGGTGGTGAATTTGTTAACAAAACTAATATAAAGACAATGGTAAATTTATCCAAGGGAAAACAATGTCACAACTATGTTCAATGCTGCTGTGATGTTAATATTTTTTTCTTCGGGGGATGAAGATTATTTAGATGAGATTGGATTTCGTATACGTGATTTTTGTTGTTGTTGATTTTTTAATTCTCCAAGTGTCAACATTGGTGACCTAACCCGAGCTCGTTGTTCTGCAACATTTATCATGTGTTCCATACTTATATTCTGAAATATTCTCAACCGATTTTTGTTGTGATTGTAAAAATACCCGATTCCAATCTTTAACCTTGAGCAAAATGTGGAGACTAAAGTTCAAATGTTACAACAAAATATAATGACCAAGTTTGATTATAACCTACTCTGTTTTATGTTGTTCTCCCCGTACAGTGGCATCTACCCTTGTCACAACAACTAAAAGTGAATCTGACGAAACGGGAAATAGAAGGCCTTCGGCATCAGACTCTGGAAGTGGAGGCACAGGGGTAAACGGTGGTACTGGAGGTGGTGCTCGGGGTGGTGGTACGATTCCTGGTGTGAGTGCTGGTGCAGGAGGCGGGGTTGGAGGCGGCGGAGGAGGTGTCAGACCCGGTAAACCCAATTTCGGTCTTCCTGGATCCAGAGGTGCAGGGACGGGCTTTGGAGGAGGACCAGGGGGAGCAGGAGGAGCAGGAGGCGCAGGAGGACGTGGAGTAGGTGGTGCTGGAGGAGCTGGAGGCGGGACGGGAGCAGCTGGTAGGAGAACAGGGGTTGGTATCCTTCCAGACATCCAGGTGATTGATCCTCGCAACCCTGCAAGAGGAACCGGTTCTGGTTCCCGCTACCCAGGTTACAACCCACGTTCTACATACCCAGGACAAAATTATCCAGGATCACGATACCCGAATGTCGGCAATCCCGGTATGAACTACCCTGGAGGATATCCTGGAGTAGGAGTAGGTGGTTACCCAGGACAAGGTGGCTTCCCAGGCAACAACTATCCAGGACAGAACTACCCAGGCAGTGGATTTCCCAATATAGGAACTGGCAGATACCCAGGATCGGTCTTCCCCCATGGAGCAGGATATCCACGCAATGGCTTACCAGTGGGTGGACCAGGTTTCAGGAACCCTAGCATGACCGACCCCAAGCGTTTCCCAGGAAGGCACATCCCTGGTTACATCCCAGGAAGGGGTGGAGGCTACGGCGGGGCCGGTGGACGCGGCATACACCCTGCAGCAGGAGGACCAGCCTACAACGGAAGACATCTTGGAAATAATATCGCTGAGGTGAAAGGCCGCAACTTCGGTAAAAAGATCGGTATGGGCTTTGGGGCACTTATGGCTGTTGTTGTAATAGGAGCTTTATGTGTCGTAGGTACGGTTGTTTCAGTTTTAATAGCATGTGCCCGACGAAGACGTCGCAACCAACTAAGATAGATATTCATAGACATTTTCCATTTAGCATAAAGTGATATATCTATCCTGCCTGGTCCGTATCCTACTAAAATTCAAACTCGACGCTGGGTTGAAAGTTCGATCTTATGGTCGGGTTTATAAACCGAAGGTAGACAGATACCTGAGTATTGTCTCAGTTTAGCATGTCTTTAGTTTTCGTGCCGGGTTTAACTGGATTAGTACGGGCCAACAGGTGTCAGGTCTAGTGTTTACGCAAACCATTCGTTTTGTGCCTTTTATTATTAAAGATTTAAAATCCAAAATACAGACTTTCTGTCTATATATCATAATTTGCAAAAGCAGAACAGGAGAAAGAGTCATGAATTAAATAAGTTAGTTTATTTCGTGTCAAAAATTTGTTTTGGCGAAGGAGACACGTAAGGCCAAGCCTTTCCCCATAAGTTTTAAGTTTAAGCATTGCCTGCTAATAGGATGTAAATCATGTACATTTTGGTAGTGTGTTTGAGTTCTTATTTTGTATGTGGCTACAGAACTCACGAATATCAATAATCTACCTCGATCGTGAGGTACACTTCCCTCATGATCGAGATAGATTACATGTGTGTACATGAAGTATAAATATTACTTGTGTATATTTGAAATATTGTTTTTTAGTTATCCATTGAAATATACAGATTGCCATCATTCTCGTACGTATTCAATTGTATGCGTTATAATGTGGCTAAAGGCAATTATTAGCAGTTCATATGTTTAAAACATATGATTTTTGTCACAAATAGTATATGAGAATTTTTTGTAACCTAGCATTACTGCATTAAACATTTTCTCTATCACCTTTAAATGATCTACACGTACTTAAAGGTTTAAGATCCATATTACATAGTTTAACATTTACTTTGCAGTTAAATGCAATGGCAGAAATGACTGTGAATACTGTTCTAATTTGCTGTGTTGAAAAATATACAAAGTATTCAATGTATTAGAATTTGTATATGCTTATTATATCTTGGCCGGTTCAAGAATATATTGAAGGTAATGTTGAAATAGAACAACCGTTGGTATAACGGCTTACGAATATTTTCAAGACAAGTCTTTGATTCCTAATTCAGTTTTTTATCGTTCAAATCTCAAATTGAGTGATAACACACTACTTTATATTTTTTATAATCAAAATCATTATGTTAGTTATTGAGGGATTGAAGGTAGAGAGAGGTTTAAATAACCGAAAGTCCTTGAAACACCCTACTTCTCGCAAGGGAATTCGATCTAAGAGTTGACATGGAATATGACATTATACCTTTATTAAGATATATTTGTATTGAAATGGGTGGATCTGCTGTGTCTAATTGACCTGATCAATCAATTTCTTTCTGACTAAAAAAAAATCAACCCGAAATTTTCCATTTCCATCTAATGGGTTAAGCCAGTTGTGAGATATATCTTTTATCAGGTCATGATGTATATGACCATAATGGGTTGATCTGGAATATACGTCAGAAAGGAACACAAATAGAACTGACAAAACTGTGCAGTTATAACAGCGCGCGAAACGTTTATTAGTGATAACAGGTATTCAGCAAGTGATGGTTGTTAATAGGGAGAATGCACAAATTTGTATTAACATAAATACCATACTTTTAAAAACGTATTACAATCGTGTGAACAAAGCTAATAAAAAAAGGAATTGTCTGATTTTGTTTTCCTTCGACAGCAAGATAATTATGTATCAGTACAATTTACGCTCGGTAAATATATATTTCTTTGGTAAAGAAATGCTATTCACAGTTTTAAAAGTGTTTCGCTATATTATAGCAAGTTTCAAAGATATGTATTCTTTATCCCATATATTGATGTATATATAAATGGTCAATTTACAAGATGTACAGAAGAAGATTAAAGACTGCATTTTTACCAAATGAAAACAAAGCTTCTGCAGTGTCATGCTTTTATGGCTCATGTGTATGCCCTGGCTTTCCATAATTAATGCAACATGATAATTGGTTCATATGATACCTCAAAGCTTTTGGTTTTTCATAGTAACTTGTAGCGTACCGATACATTTTTGTTAAATTTTAGTGAAAATAATGTATTGTCCATTAGTCTCTGAAGCTTAAGCAGGTGATAGATTATCAGGCAATCTGTACGTCAATATGAATTGTATTTGAAGAAAAAATAAAGAAAGTAAGGGCAGTAGGACATTTATAAATACATTTTCCGAATGGAAATTGTCAATACTGTTAGGGTGAAATTTGTGAATCGTCAAACCTATTTATCCCACCCCCTCTGAAAGTTTAATAATAATAGCATTTTCATAACCAGGGGATGAAAAGTAGGCATTGCGACGGATTTATTTTTTTATATATTTTTTCCTTATCAATATAAGTTGTCAATATAAATATATCAAATCGCCGTTGCCTGTAAACATTTAATATTTTCATTTATCAGAACTTTATAGGAAGTTAGATAGGAAGAAAGATTGAAGGCAGATTAAGAGCACTCTATTTATAGGAATGAGGACAGTCAACTCGATCCAAAAGGGATTACTGAGTTGCAATATAGAGGTCCTTTCTACCCAAATTAACCAAGCTGTTTAAATCACTTAATTTCACTTGGATTTTGTAAAATGAATAATTCTCTGAATTAGATAAATGCAACAAGAATATCATACTTTTTTTAAATAACATTATTCTGCTTTATTGCATACAGCAACCGTTATGGTGATTACAATTCATTACAAAATAATCCCTGAGTCTTTGTAAAATGAACATTGCTTGTACAGGTATCCTGAAGAAAAAAAATATAGTTACACAAATAAACAAAATGTAAATGTAATACTCACAAAGTGATTTCTGCAAACATTAACAGACATTGATCATGCTTATCATCTAAAAGGCTAGATATTAAGTGAATTACTTGTGTGAGACCGATTGTAGTGTTGTAGAATTGTAGCATAGAATTTTTTTTCCCATAACACATTGATAAACGACAATCGACAGGTGAAGCAAGAGTTCTAAGTATACAATTACAAAGTCTACACGTATGTTATGCCTCTATTGTTTATTGAAAACTTTACTAAAAGAAGAGATAGTCGAATATTTATACACTGAAGTACATGTATCTCTCGCCGGAGCTTTCTCTTATCATATCCTACTATCGTGATGAGATTATAAACGCCATCTTTAATTATCAATTTCCTTAAAGGATCTTAAAATAAACTTGGAAAACGAAAGAACCTAACATGATGGACACGGGCAATTTTGTGATCTCACAAAGCGTTTTTTTTTCTTTACTTCAACATACATGTACTACCTTGTTTTTGAAAAAGAGGTCACAAGTTTTTGACGAAAAGGGATCCTCGAACCAAGATTCGCACTGACAGTCACTCTGAGCGACAAAATCATGACACATCTATATATAGAGATAAAGATAAAGATCGGGCCACTGTAGATTTAATCAGTCCGGAAAATATACTTAGTAATTGAATTCATTTGTCTGCGATAGAAATGAGGCTATATATATTTAAAGGCGGTTTATAAAAGAGAGGCCATACTTGCTTATAATTCCTTGGACGTAGAACATTCACCTATGTCCAGCACTCGAGCCAAATCAAAAGCAGATCCATCAATAAAATTTGACCGACAATAGGTTCCATATTTAGGATGCCTGTGGTCAGTTTGATCATGAACTGATTAAGAGTGGCGGAAATCATTCCGTTGAGGGCTTTCGTAGATTATATGATACATGCGGTGCTGAGCTGGACAACATGCATTATGCTTAGACTGATTATATCCTGTACACTAATGACAAACACATTAACAAGTGAAACGTTTTTTTAATCTATAACCAATACGAACCCCCTTTATTCATGCAGTATCACAAAATGGTATTGCTATGAGTGGCTAACGAGCCACAATATATTGTTTTTAATGAAATGAAAGACATATTATTGCAAAGGGATATGTACAGTTAACAATTAAATTAATTTATACCTTGACCAAGTTTTGTAATATGTGAAAATTGTATATGCCCTGATTTAAGTTTCTTGATAATGTGACATAGTAGATGTTATACACGTAGTTAAAAGTATTCAACAAAGGCCCTGATTCAACCAGTCACCTTTCATTCTTCAAATACTTTAATCACAAAAACATCACATTTACAAGGGGTATGAATAATTTAGTTGTTGATTATATCCCTTTATGTATATCATACAGATAATGCTTGCATACCTAAATACCAAATTAAACATCAAGTTTTTTCATCTGAAAGAAAAATCCATTTGTTTCAGTACGTTGTCTATTCATCTGACAAGGACCTGAAGAGTTTGGTGGGTTTATCTTTTAAAATATTATTAGGTTTTCAAACCACTATGTGGCAGAACGGCTAGCCAAAATGACAGATACTTCCCTCCCTTTTAGTTTTCTGAAGACCAATGTCGTGAACATCGCCTCTGCTATTTTGATTTTAAGACGTAAAGGAAGCATTTCATTATCGAATAAACACATCCTGGATGAGGTGCATCCCATGACAAGGAAGCAAGACGGTCATGAGTAATTTATCCAGGAGACATACCGTAGAACCACCCTACCATCCACACACACACTTACACCCACACATAATTAAAATCTTTATTTCTAAGACAATTGCCCTTAATCATTCTGGCCCCATGACACTGCCAGACACTCTGACATTTGCTGATGCAGTTCTTGTTATCCCCCAACGGAAATTCCCGGTCAGTGCCATCACTTCAATTAATTGAATTGACAAATGAGATTCAGAGTATTTTTTTCTTCTCCCGCATATAGGCCTATTAACAATTTATTGCCTCTACTCCCCCCCCCCCCCCCCCCTCCCTCCACAAAAAAAAAATTGTGATTACAACCTAGAAATATAGAGCCACTATTCTAGGAAAGCACTAGGACTACCATTGCGTCACAATTGCCTCTTGGACAACTAACTCTACAATGTGGAGGGATTATGTCTATATTGGAAATTACTTGCCCAACAGGGATGGTAGTCCAGACACATGGTATTATTAATTTACCGCGAGTCCAAACACTACAATCACGCTCTTTTTAACCACCAGAATCGTTCAACCAAATGATAAAAGGGTGATTTTTGGTTGTCCTGACTTTTTATGCCGAAAATGAAAATTGCGTGGTTAGAATCATGGCCAATTGAAAGTATATTAATAATCGTCATGTATCGCATTGTTAAAGGGGGCAATCGTGGGTGGGAAGCTGTTTCAGACCGGAAATTGGCCATAAACTAAGCTTTACTTGAAAGACTCCTGTGCTCAGGCCAAACATTCCATATACAATCATCATGTTAATATCTGCAATTAGCAAGTTTTCAAACTTGGGGTTCTAACAGTTTTTGTCTCGGAGCAAGATAATTTTCTGTTGCTCTCGCGGCGAACAATCGCACTTTCACTTCACTATGAACATTAAAGTCTCGTATCAGGTATTCTGAAAAGAACTGGATGAGCATCATGCAAGTTCTACATTCGTCTTTTTATTGAATCATGCTAAAAGGATCTATAGAACCGTAAACAGCCTGAGACGTATTGATGTGCCAAATTTAACTTTGGTATAGCATGACCAATATCGGAATATTGATACCAATATGATTGCCTCTTTAGTCAAACCTTCACTTTCGCTAAAAATTAGTGTGGACAATTTCGGTTGTACAAAGAAGACCTAAATTGTGTATTCTTTCATCAATTTTCGACTTTAAACACATTTTTTGTTGGAAATCCTTGCAGAAATGTCTTTAATGACACCCTCTTTTACATTATAATACAATTTAAGTGAAATTGTTGCCATCAATTTTTTTGGGGCTCCCAAACACTTTAAAAGAAATGTTACTATCATAAACATTGTCACATTTCCTCTTGCATGTAGGAAGTCACCTTTGTCGATTGAATCCACCTTGCCAATATCATTTATTGATTTAGTGAGGATAGTTTTAGTTAAGAATTTGAGCCGTTAAGAACATTTTTCGTTTAAGAAGTGTGCAATCGGTTTCTTAGTAAGCCGGTGTTCAAGTTTTGAAAGGCTGAATGCTGAAACCAAATCAAACCAAGACTCACAACCGATCATAAAATTGGAAGTCAAATTCTATTTCTATCTTATTTCAATATCTTGGTGGAAAAAACAGACATAAATTGACTAGAGGAAGCACGTAATATGTTATCCTAACACGATTACAGCGGCCTAAGGGTGACATCTTAATCATATTTTAAAGGGTCTATGTTCTGATATAACCGGGGCAAATCTGTCTCAAGTCCATAAAACACCATTTAAAGTTCATGCACCTATCGAAACGTGTACGGTTCCTTTATTGCTTAAAATCCTTTCGCAATGGTACCTCATTTATTGACGATTCTACTGTAAGATTTGGGACCCTATACCATCTCTTATACATGTGCCATGTACACCATGTACGTGCTCTATGAATAGCACAGCGCCTGGTACGATCAAGCCATCACTAATCACCGTAATCTCCGTCCATTAACTGTGGACCTTAAAGAGAAGTTCGAGTTCTAGTAAAGATGAAAAGTAATATGTGAGCATTCTCATGCTGTTTCATGTTTGTATTGCAGTGTGGGAAGACTTAGAGTTGCGACGTCCCATGCTACGGCTAGCTCTTGAAATGCCCTCCTATTTAAATTTGAAAACAAATTATTCGATTTCTGTACATACGTGTAGCTTGATGCGCCAAGTGTGTGCGTGTGTGTGTGTATGTGTGTGTACAACCAGAATTATCATGTTTTAGTGAAGTGTTGTTAATCGCATATGATAGTTGCTTAGCAGGATTTACTATCATTTTGATGAATCCCAAACCTCAGAATTCTAAATTACGACGTTATCATTTATCCTCAATGTCATTACAACAGCTAAACCTTAAACTTCATATTCAAACGTAGAACTTAAACCCCTTTAAAAAGATGCCTGATTCAATCACGTCTTTGGCACTAGCCTGAACTTGACATCCTCGAAGATTTTTTTACGGCAAGGCCAAGATATGATTCATAAATCGACGAAAATAAGATCATTAAATTGGCAGCATTGGCTAGGAAGAACCCCTGTTAGTTTGCCTCTCGATCTCTTGACTTGTCTAAAGAGTTATAAATTACTGCGTAGACATCGTCCCTATCGATTCACTTCGAAGACGACTTTAGTAATGTCTTATAACCCTTATTTCTAGAAATATTGCTCTTGATGGATCTGACACTGAATGGACACCTAAACTCCCTCTCCACCCTCTGTCTCTCTCTCCCTCTTTGTCTGTCTGCCTCTTTCTCTTTCTCTTTCTCTCCGTTTCTCTCTGTTTCTCTTTACCACGTCTATCTGTCTCTCCCTACCCTTTTCTCATAAAACTACCACATTTTATGGTAAAGGTTAGGGAGCGATAAGAAAGAAGAATCTTTTTTTTTTGCGAAACAAATCGAGGCATTAAAATATAAATTATAATCCCAACTGAACTGGCAACTTACAAAATACGTTTGTAAGCCTATTTTAATAATTAAGGAATCTACTAATATATGATATTTTACAGTGTTCTTTTTGCGATATAAACATCAGCATACTAAATGCAATGGACCATAAAATGTTTGTATTTGAATTACATTGTTATTTCAGTAAAAACTAAAGGGAACACCATTCTATATCTATCTATTGGACCCTGTTTTGAGGTTCGAATGATCCTAATTAATGGGAAGCTTTCCAAATGATCACAAAGTCACGGTCACCTTTCAATAAGGAGCTATGATTGACCTTAAAGTAGATATTCATTGAATTTAATAACTAATTTTATGTTCATTATTGCAAAGTTGAAACTTTGATTCGACAAGGTTATCTAAATTCAATGCTTGGAAACATTTGAAGTAATGCTTATTATAAATTACAAAACGCTTAAATACAGCCCCGGCATAGCACCTGAAGAGCTCTCCGAACGCTGTTGAGATGTGTGAGATCACAGTATGGACATGATTTGCACAAGCAGATGATGTCCCATGACATCTTACACATTTTCAGTGCCTGTGTTTTCATCTTATCTTGAGTTATTTCTCTTACTTCACTACCGTCAGGCTAAATGTATAATCTATTGCCTCACTTTAAACCCTGCGCATGATTTTATTTTGATGACAAATGCAGCGATACAAAAATAAAGGAATCTGTAGCTTGTAAACAAAATAAAACGCCATTTTATACTCAGCTGCACACACCGCGGTATGTTCGGCGTTCCAAAAGGGAACAAATGCCGTCCTTAGTATCATTCCGGGGGGTTTTCAATTTGAAAGTCTGGTTTCTTTGATTGTTAATTAACCCCTATCCTGTGTATTTACAAGCAAAAGATTGTAGTTATCAAAATCGGGTCATATCCCCTTTTGAATGGTTTGACATGCCATTACATTTATATACACTAAACTCATTATAATTTGACAAATAATAGCTTTGAAATTATGTTCATTCTTTATGGGATGTCGTCTGCTTGGGCAGTATTGGTCCATATAGTGACGTCATTATAACATCGTTATTTTTTCCGGCGAATCTATATATACCAGCTACTATGGAGGTGATTGTATTTGTATTTTTATAAATCACCCGATATGTAGTTGACCTAAAGCTTGTACGATGGCCATCTGTTAGCTTACCAGTTTCTAGTGATACATTAGTTGACATATTTGTGATTTTCTTTGAAGTTCACCTTTAAGCTATTGCCAGATGCCCCCTACTTATTAATTTTACGATGAATTGCTAACAAAATATGTCAGTTGTTTCACTCTTAAGGATTGTTATATACTGATATAACTTTTCACATATCACATCACATCAATTGTCTCATCAAAAATCATTCAAGACATTGGGGGTTTAGTACGGATATGAGATTGCACCCGACAGTGGCCTGTACTTATGGCGAAGAAGAGAAGGAGGGACACCGGGCTTATTTGGGATGGGGCACCTTGGGCACCGGTCCTTCTCCGTGAATAAAATATAAAATATAAAGTAACAATCTAGGCCACAGACTGGGGGTGTTCTTTCGACCTTCCTGTACAACTAATCCCCTTTTCTCTTTACTTTCTTTCTATTGCGATCGCCCCCCCCCCCCCAGAAATCATCTTAAGCAAATTTTAATAGCATGTTACGTCACCTTTTGAAACGTCCGAACGGCACAGTGACCTAAAGATGAAGTTGAGTTCTGGTCATGCGATTGCATTGTGATAGAAACGGTGCGGAATCGATCAAAAAAAGTTGATCATGTAGCATATAAGTATTGGTGTGTACTGCAAGGTTCTGGAGTCATCAAAATAATAAAAAAATCGGCCCAGTCTTGGTAAAGTAACAAGCACTTCACACAGAAGATGTATATTGGACTTCACAAACAAGTGGCATAAATATCGGGCCTCATTTTTAAGCTGTTACTTGTCATATTAAGAATTCGAAGCATTTGAAGCGCAATGCCTTGTAGAGGCATTTTTTCTCTGATGTTCTTCCACACTTGCATAATAACGTTTACAAATGAGTTTTCACCTCTCCTCAGAACTCAATCTTCTCTTAAACCGAGACGCTATTTCTAAATGCAATTGTTTTTCAAGTTGATTTTTTGAAAGTGCTTGTGATCGTATTTCCCCCTCCTCTTTTAATGCCATTTATCTATGTGTAATGCCATGAGTGCATCAATTTTATTTGACTGGGGCACGAACCCGCCTAGCCTCTTGTAGCCTCTTCGCTTTTTACGGGATATTTCGGTTCCCCTTATCGGATGATCTTGTAACCGCTAAAACTTAATTCTTAACTTGATGTAACAAACAGGAACATGTGGATATTGGGCTCATTTTAGAATCCTTTGAAGCAGTGAGTCACGATTGATCTTCCTACTTATCGGGGAGCAAGGGAATCAAATAATTTCGCCGAGGACTTAATTTGTGGTGTTGACCGATCGGAAAAGATTGTCACTTATGAAATTTATCTTGGAGTTAGTGATATGTAGCATTTAAGATCCCTAGTAGGAGTTCTAAAAGGGTTTGAGGGCCCCATGATTTGTTTCCACGTCCCCACTTTTCGCTAGGCACGTTTTAAATAATGAATGAAAGAACATCTAAGCAAACCTGCCCCCCCCCCCGCGCACCCAAACATGTTTTATTAAAAAATGCCCCTAAAGCTCACATGAAATTGTCATTTGATTTTTTCCCACATAAAATAATGGAATATCAATTTATGAATGGGAAGGCAACTAATTATAGACGGTGACCTCCGACAGGGGCCTGAAGACTTGCTTTGATATTTTTTAATCTAAAAATTCGTTCAGTTAGCTTTTTCCTTGATCATGTGTTTCCTGATACGTCTCAATTCCCATGTACATGACACTGTCATGTTTCATCTGCGAATAGTTGTTGATTTTCATGCCGGCTCTAGGGGAAATTGTCTTTAGTTTACCGAATAAATAAAATGAAATGAAATCAATTCACTCTTATTGAAAGTAAGGAAAAAATGAGATAATAATCAAACTATTTGTGTATTAGTACCTTTTATCAATGAGGTTAGTGTATGCCTCTCTATCCTCATCAACACTGTAAACGGACAGCTGATTTGCCTTCCCTACCCCCGCCCCCAAAGTTCAGATTCTGAAACATTATATATTTGAGAGACGGAGGGGGAAGGGGTACCTGTTAAACACCACAAGGTAAACTTTTTTTTTTTTTACTGAAGCTCTAAGGAAATTATGAATTCCATGACGATAAACCCAACTTGTTTAGCATTTTAAATGTTTGAAGACAGACTAGAAATGAATTGACATAAAGACATAGTGGTTAACAAAATTGGATTAAAGCAATATTTTGCTGATTATCATGAAAATTGCACAGTGGCGTAGGTACGGAGCCCACGTAAATACGTGCCCCCATCATACCCTTCGCACAATGCAAAATAAAAAAATATGGATAAGATAACAGTGAGAGTAGAAAATACAATGTGAGGTCAATGATGGTAGAGAGCTACATTTACGAACACATCTCTGCATTTCAATAATATGAATAAACAATTACATTGACACATTTGTCAGCACACCTGACTCATTTGTACGTAGGAGAGCATGTTTCCTCGCCTTCTAAGGGGTACCTGCATTACAGGGGGTCTGGGAATTCATGGAAGAGGGGCACGAAAAGCATATTTTGTTTAAATGTCGCAGTTTTTTGGAAGGGGGAGCGTAAAGGAGTAGTTTGTCTTTTTTATCTCCTTCATATACGAAACATCCTAAATGAACGAAGGTTCTTCATTACTATACTAAAAAAAGAGGTTTTTGTTACTTTTGGTATTCTAATCCTTCTTTAATTGCAAATACTGTAGTTAGGTCCCTGGAAAGCACAGTATTCCTTATTTAGTTGTACATGTATATACTGTCTATGCAAAGTCAATCGCAGTTTTGCAGGGGTTTTACCAGGGGCGCGTAAAATACGAGAGGTAATACGTCAGTAGTCAAGGTTTCAATGATTAGGGACCTTTGCGTTGATACATTTCCAACACCCAGGAGTAACAAGATTGGTAAGGCTCCTTCAAGAATACCCCGATAGCGAGATCCTGCTCACATCATTTCGTTATGATATAGTTAAGTTTCATTTCCAAAGCATTTATGTCATATCACTCTTGAAGTACTATTTAACTTAATTTGTTGCTGGGGATAACGCTCGAAATAGACCCTTTTCCTTTGAGAACTTAACGATTAGTTTAAACATCTGTCTTTAAGAATATTATAACCACATTGACACAAATGTTGGTTTGTTTCATTCTTTATCGTTTTAGCTTCTTTTTTTAAATGAGACTTTAGGCGAAATAATACTCAATTTCGTCCCCTCTGTTTTCTTTTTTTAACCCGTCTCAATTTTGTTTTCTTCTTTTTTGTTGTTGTTCTGAAACGAAGTATATGATCACGAATATGAGATAATTTAGACAATGAGCAAACAATAACCATTACTATAATACAATGTGATATTGTTGTGATCGAGCCTCTGTGTGCACATGCAACCACATCTTAATTGGACATATTTTGTTGAAATGGACCCGTTAGCAATTCTGTGTACAGAATAAATATCGAATATTAAAAAACATGGAACCTTGCTCATCCTATTTCTTCGAAAACTACGGACGGGAATCTAGGAAACAATTTGAATTTCCCCTATCCATGCAGCAATGCGCCAGGACGATTATTGTATTCGTGCACAACTGAACCAAAACCCAAAATAATGTAACAAGATATTACTTGTCTCTATTCGTATTTTTGATCTATCAATAAAGTCCTTGGTATGATATCAGTTTTTGAAATGACACGTATGAACGCTTAAAGTGACTCGGTAACGTTGCCTCAAATTCTGAAAAAAATCCTTGATTTAGCTCATGCTGCAATCATAATCATAAACCGTTAGGTCAATAAGGAACCCCACGACTTTTAGACGCCGATCGCCTGTCTGATTATCAAGATATATATATATTTGATTGGAAATCGAAATGTCAAAAACCGTTTCCTAACGATTTGTATAACATTACAGTCTATTGGGGAAAATGAGTATGGTAAAAGTGGTCACTCAAAGATTTCTACATTTTTGAGGCACTTCATGATCGTTTTGAAGCAATTTTGTTTAGGGCTTCGATATTACACCTTTATTACAGACACTGATAACACGTAGGGCCATGCATCTCAGATTTAAAATTGTTAAACGATGCCTTTAAGGGGCCCCTGAAGCAGGCAGCATGCATTTCAAAGTGACAGAACTTTCCAAGGAAGTGATGCTTAGCAACCAACGATTGTAGGAGGCCGTATAAAGGAATCATGTTCAGGATGCAGCTACATTATTTTGGCAATGACGCAAGTTTATCCTGAATAGATTTAAGCAGTATAAACACCCACAGAAAACACACACTAAGTTGATTATTACTAAAAAGAGTATGCGAGACATGGCTTTTCGGCGCATCTTTACCAAACGGAAGAAGAGACTTAAAAGTCTTTCGTATTAAAATGGAAAATTGTCTCTTAGAAATATCAACAAGACGGTTTTGACATAATATTTTGTATATTGTAATTCGATGCAAATAAAAAATATAATTCGAAGTCGACCACCTGCTGAAATTTCATTACGTTCAGTAGCTGACTAGCCGACCTTCAATGCTCGTAGTTTTTTACGATGGTTTGAAGTAATTATTACTGTTATTTCATTCATGAATTTCATATTTTTTTATGAGTACAGGGGCACCCATGTTTACGTTTTAATATAACTTCTTCATGATCCAGTATTCTTTTGAGCATTTTCTTTGTTTGTTGTATAAACACGCACAAGTGTGCGGCAAGTTTTTATATATAAATATGTCTGTGAGACGTGTATTTAGGTTTTTGGGGGAAATAAAGTCAATTCAATTGCATCTTATCAATCCTAAATAAAAAAATTGTTGAGTGAGAATTCTTAATGACTCAGAATAAGCTGATTCACCCTGAATGGTCAAGCGTTTTTTGGATTAAGATCAAGAGGATTAGGGATCCCCCTCCTATCCGATGACGACAAGAGGAGGGGTAAGCTGGAATACATTTCAAACGGATTGACAAAGTTCAGGAGGCTAGGCCAAACAGGAAGGTCTAAAAATCGGCTGAATCATTGTCTCCAGTTTCAAAAACATAGTGCGTAAAGCTTGAATACATAATGTAAGTGGCATTTTAAGGGAAACCTTATTAGGGGTATTATAATGTCAAACTAATTCATACTTTGTCAATTCTCGAGGTAATTCAGATCACTGAATACACATACTTTGATCCCTTTGAACTTCTAAACTTTGTTTTAGCGGTTAATTATACAGCTAGGTATATTCATCACAAATTTAGGAGATAGCTAAACCTCCTTAAAAGACAAAAGATTTTGGGAAACTTTATGTTTTGTCACTTAGAGAACGAAATATTGTTTTAGGAACATGGGGTAAAAACAAAGATTAATATAAAACGAATAACATGTGGCAGTGCTCTTTAGATAGTAGACCACCAATGATGTCAACCTGACATTGTATCCCATGACTGTCAAGGAGGTTAGTGACTCTGAAAGCAATTACGCAAGACATGATACCAACCTTACGTAATAATTCAAAAAAGAATGCATGAAAGGTTTGCCTAGCAAATTGGTATTTTGGATATACAAGAGACATCGCTTTAGGGCCTATCTCACTGAGCGGCGAATGCTTGCGAACGTAGCGAATTTGGGGTTTCGCCAGAGTTTGTAAAATGTTGTAAAAGGTTGCAAGAAAGATCGCAAACAGTTTTCTTTGTTGTAAACAGTTTTTCTTGTCGCAAAGAAATTTTGAACATGTTCAAAATTTCTTTGCGAATTTATTTTTCCGCAAACGTTTGCAAACAGTTGTAAGCGTTTGCAAAACAGTTGCAAGCCTTTGCAAACGGTTGTTAAACGGTTTTGCTCTTTGTTTTCGTCAGTTCTCTGTGTTTCGCCAAAGCTAGCGACCACGTTACCATATGGTTCCTTTATAAAATCGACCCATTGAGTACCAGTAGTTAGCAAAAGGTCTTAAACGTTCACAAATAGTGGCAAAGGATTGGCAAATAGTTGCTAATCTTCGCAAAAACTGTCGCTAACATTTGCTTACAGTCGCTAATAGTCACCATCTGCCTTTCGCAAACACTTTCGGAGACATTCGCTCAAATGTTGCTAATTGTCGCTAAACGTCACTTAATGTCGCTGATTTTCGCCAACATTCGTCAGAAAAGTTGGCGAATCCAAATTCGCAACGTTCGCAAGCATTCGCCGCTTAGTGAGATAGGCCCTTTAGGAGAAGCGGTTTGATTCCGTGAGGCCTGTGAGATGCCTTTCAAATTGTTAGAGCCCATCTTAAAAACTGAATACTATTTGTATTGGGGAGATTGGTTGTTAGAAAAGATATTGTAGCTTCTATAAGCTAATTAAAATATTAAAATATGTAACAAGGAAATTTTTCCAGGCGTATTCGATCTTCTCGGTTTGGCCCCTTTCGCATCGGATCTGCGTAGAGTTGCGTAGTGTGGCGTATCGACTACGCCGAAATAAGGCTGCGTATTCATGACAAAAATGTTGCTTCGGCGTAGCCCCTACGTAGGTTATGCGTAGGCTGGCGTACAATTGCGTATGTTTACATACCCTGTGCATAGGCACCGCGTGCCTACGGCGTATGCAATTGGCGTATTGGCGAATTGCAATCGGCTGCGTACGGTTGCTTACTATGTGCGCAAGCTCCTACTGCTTCGTCGGACAGGCGTAGGGTAACGTACTATTGCGTAGGATTGGCGTGCTGTTGCGTAGAATTGCGAACAAAATGCGTACTTTCTGCGTTTAGTGTCTACGCCGAAAGTACGGAAATAAAATTAAACATGTTTAATTTTTGCGTCCATCTCGCGTACCCCTTTGCGTCACTCAGCGTACAGTTGCGTAGTCTGTACGCAACACTACGCAACTCTACGCATATACGGTGTGAAAGGGGCTTTAGTTAGGTTGGTCTTAAATATCTTCTTCAAGCTGTAAGTGAACGATTTGTGCCACCAAATAATTCACTGGTACCAATTTAGAGATAGGTCGATTGGCCTGTGAGCCCCGTCCCCTATCTTGGCTCTCCATTTGGCACAGGCTCCCTTAGGAATGCGAGGGCGTGGTAGGGGAACCAAAAAAGGCATCATTCCCGTCGCTTACGCTAAGATCCTTTACCGATGCCCCTGAGATGAAGTAAGTTTATAGGATAAGTGATGGCGTAGATATGGGGACAGAGGGCACCCGCCATCTCAAAGGGGAACGGGAGGGGAGAAGGGAATAATGAGGACGAAAGAAGAGAGAACGTGAACAGAACGTCATTCTCACACCCTTTCCTTATTCGACTGCCTCGCATTTCAACCTCAGAGTGGATCCACCTCCTCCCACCCCCATCATTGATATTGATACAAGTCCCCCCCCCCCCCCCCCCCCAAGCTAGATCCAAGATATGCCACATGAAATGAGGTCTTCATAGATCACAAGCCGGAAAGCGAATTGATATAATCAAATGAATCAGAAAGCTACATCAAGAGTTTGAAGGGCGGGAGTATTACTCATAAAGGAAACCTCCCACTACCAGATGACGTGGGGGGCTTTAGTTTAAAGGTACTACTGTTTGTAACACCGCTAATAAGCAGACATGACATAGAGACTCAGTGTATGATACGTAGTATATCATCGGTCTTTGCTAGCAGGTCTATAGGATTCACATGAAATCTATCATGGAGGCGTCATTTTAATAGTCATTGTACACTTTGCAAAGAGTACGGTGTAAACCCAGTGTTTAGTCTGCCGACAACTCGTAATCTTCCTTTACAGATATTCGGCTAGGCTGCTAAAACCCTTTGAAGATTAACAGAATGAGAAGAGGAAGTAGAAGAAAAAATCATATATTCAAATAAATAACAGCTTATGTCGCAAGAATATGGAATATCAGTGATGCTTACCGATTTATTTTAATGAGCCTTAACGCCGATTTTCTTCAGATCCGATAGGTTATGTTCCTACGTTACGTTTACAACAAGTTTTATGATAGGTTATATTTATGCGATTGATCATTAGAAGTTGTTATAATGAAAAAGACACAATTCTTAAACTTTAAGTTACGGAATTGTTATCGATGGTAGACAACCGGTCTGTAATACAGCTCTGGTTGTCCAGGTATAGGTGATGACGCCATTTTGGATGACGCCCAAGTGCTGACAGCCTTAGGTTGTGTTCCTAATGACAGTGTGCCTGACTACATTGCACAAATCGCGATGTAGGTAACATGATCAGCATGGTAAAGGGGACCTAATGCACATGTGATTGCATATCTCTAGGCTCCCCCTCCCCAATGGAATTGGGCTTATAATAGTCCGGGCTGGCATCCTCTACCTGATTAAGGGTGAAGTTGCGACGTCATTTCGGTTAATGTGACAAAAATGTGAAGTACATTAAATAATACTGGTGATGTAGAGGAATAGTTTCTCAGAAGCGACCAGGCACTTTATCTCACAGTTTATGTGTTCATCTATCATGTCTATGTAGTCTAATCTGATGTGCAACATACAATGTGCAGATCCCATTTCGTGCTTATGCCGGCTATGTCGTTTAATGCAGCTCAAAATAATAGTTCGCATCATGATTACTTTGGAGTCACTATGTTTGCAGATCACAACAACTCTCGAAAAATGACTTCATTACATAAACAAATTCGAAAAAGTTTATAATCATATCTCAAACCCGAATTGTTTGTTGTTGACGGGCTTAACAGGGTACATCACTGCTTCTCTTGATATAGTCGCTGTTCATTAAGCTTCATCAAAAGTAGCCATAATCAGAACTTTTCACTAGATTACAAATCACTAATACATCACATCTGATTCCATCAAGATTAATCTGGATTTTGTTTTACTCGTTTAATTTTCCTACCATATTAGGAGGATTTTTGATGAGCAGTGATTACAAATGTAAATGCAGGTAATGATGTTCCAGATTTCTAATAAATCCGTGAATCATATTTTACTTTTAATTCTTATTGATCCAAAAATACGTACCCGGGTATATGAAAGGGGATGAAAAGGGATTACCACCAAACGAAATTACAGACGATAACTAAGTCATATATACCGTCGGACCTGGGATATGCATATTTGTATCACCCAGTATAATTAAAGTGGCGTATTGATTAATCCCTTTACCCAGGCTACACCCATGACTCATATAAAATGTAGTTATTAATCAGGGGATTTATTTGAGCCCTTAATCTCTCCATTTCCTCTCGGTTGGTATCCAAAACAAAATTCGATAGATATGATAAAATATATAAACTATCAGGAATTTCCAAACGTGCACCAAACTTTTAGTAATTCCCAGTTTATGAGAATTATGGAAAGGGTACTTTAACAATGACATATTTACATCAGAATTTAAAGGTTCAAGAAGTGACAACATTTCGAAGATGTTAGCGGTGTATTAAAATTTCGCGAAACGTTTTCACTTCTCAAAATGTTCAATTGTTGATTATTTAGAGTGTCACATATTTATGTATATATATATATAATGTGCAGACACATAGACATATATAGTCAACATCTACAGTGTGGAACTCTACAGATAAATGGGCGAAGTGCTGAGTGTTCATATTAATTTAACGTGAACTAGCAACAATGTCAATATGCACTACACCAGTACCGTTATGTTGCATATTATGCACTAGTAGCTCTAGTAACGGACTATCTCCAACTGACTTGCCAAAAAGTGAAGAGAAAGAAAGAGAGAGAGAGAGAGAGAAAGAGGGAGAGAGAGAGTATGGAGAAGAGAAAGCAATGTTGAAAGAAGAGGGATTATACTACTTCCTATATCCTTCACTCAACCTACAGCTTTGTTTTCTCGCATTTAATCTGGATAATATTGCTAAAGCTCTCCATCAACAGGAATCATTCTCTATGTGTATATAGCATACCAACAAATGTAAGTGAACAAAAGTATCATAGTTTTTTTGCAATATTGCCTATATATTTATGGGCAATGAATTTAACTGTTTTTAATATATTAAGAACAGTAGCCATGTTTCATTTATTGAAAATCCTTATCGACGTCGGGATTTGGATTATTCTCATTCACATTTAAAGCGTCGTTTTCCTCGCACATATTTGTAGGTCACCCCATCCTTCACCCTCAAATTAGCATATCTGAAAGACAAGAATTTCTTCTCAAGAACCGCAGAGGTCGCTATAACGTTAACATCTTTCACCGATGTTGCTCTGTTCACTTAGAACATGACTTTCAAGAATCAATTGACAAATAACATTTAATTAATTCTGCTGTTTTCAATCCGAAAGTGAAACATGATCATGCAAATTAGATTCAAACATGCAGGAAGATGAAACTTTATCTTTTTCAAATCGACAGCAAGGTCAGACTAGATTTCCTTCTGTCATATCACAGTTCATATTACATTGTCTACTTGCTACTTTTTAAAAATCACCGTTGAAAATAGAACTTTATGTTTCAAGAAATGTGACTGGCCATGAAAACGTTGTACATGAGAAATTCAGTGTAAAAATCTATGGAGGTGAGAAACAAAAAATTCATATTGATATGATATCGTTTTGTTCCAATATGATTATTAAGAAATGTAGGGAAAAATGATCGCAACTACTTACGAAAATTCAACTTAAGGCAATTATGATAGCCCTGTCCATCACCTATTGCAATGTGCGGAAGATCCAATAACGTATTAATTAATCCGAACATGATTTATACACGATATACAGTACGCCTTTAAAATTGCTCTCGAGTTGATTTCTCGAAGGTAGTTGCGACTGTGATTGATGTGCTTTACCTATTTGTGCATTCTTAGGTATTCAATGGATGAATTTGACCAATAATTGAAATGATAAATTCAGTTGGTCTATCATTAAATAACATGAAGATATTTTACAACCAAAGACCAATTCATGTCTTCATTTGATTCGTTAGGGTATTATTAAAGGGAATGCAATACAGGAAATGCATTTTTTATTGAAGTTCTTGAAATCAGATACTCCTTTTGTTCGTAATATGTTCGATGTATGCATCAGCTTTTTATTTTTATCTTCCTATAATCTGAAAAGGATCGTAAGAATAACGCGATAAGTATCTATTCAAATATAAATAGATCACTCTAATCATAGTAGAAGATAAACGATCCTACTGACAGATAAACTTTTTTAAAACTGATGGAGAGATATGATATCCGTAATCATTAAAACATGAATCCACCCCAAGTTTATATTAACTATACTTTCCATATGACACGTGATCAAAACATTATTCATTAGAATTTAACAAAACCGCCCACTACAGCGGTCTAATTTTGAACCGCCCACTGAATGTTATCAAGTCGCTTCAACGGAATACAGACAGCGACGGTTATGCCGCCCTCTTTGATTCGATTTGGACTTGGGCTTTTATAGTCGTTTAATTAGAATAAACTTGATTTGCAATACTGATTAAACAAGAATAATTTGTTGTTAGAAAATTGAAAGAGTTTGAAACGATGTCTAAATAAGTCACCCATCTCCGTCGTTCTGTATGTCTCTTTGTTTAACCATATCTTTCTCCCCTTGTCCTCTTTTTCAGTGTGTATGCTTTTTCCCTTTTCTTTGTTTATATATCTCATTGACTTCCAATATGACCCTATCCTCTTTAGGTGTTACCATTTTTATCTCCTTGTATGTTTATGTTTATGTTTATGTTTGTTTGTTTGTTTGTCTTTTTGTCTCCTTTTGTCCCTCCCTCTCCCCCCCCCCCCCCCCTCGAACCCTCTCAACTTCTCTCTTTAGAATTGATAGGTACCACCTCGACACAACACCCAAATAAAGATAAGTAAAATAAATCCAAATTATATTTAATTGTGTTTCATTCATCCAAGTTCATAATAAGGTAACTCTGATGCAATCATGTAAAGAGAATGATACCAGTAGCACGCCCTCACATGTTCATAATGCGTCTATGATGTAAATTGCCGTTATCAATATATATATATATATTCAGAGACAGAGCCGATTTTGGGCATTATGGTGCTAGATATTATTGTTGTCTGTACAAAGAAAACACTGATTAATGTCTTATTTGGAAGGTTTTTTAATGATAGGATAGTATTCAATTCATTAACATTCACGTAGAAGATAAATGAAATATCAACATGTACTGTATGAAACATACAATGCTAATAAAATTGATGCTTTGAATTAGCAACGATTCGTAAAATAATTATATGGGTAACTGTCTTTTGAACTGTTATACATAGAATATCTGTTTGATATAATGTCAAACAGTATGTTAAAACTACGAGATAATGTAAGAATTATACTGATTCTGATACTAATGTTGCTATATTAAGTGAGTTTTAAAATTGTTTCTTTTTTAACATGAAACTGCATGCAGTTATATGCTTTTAATGCAGGAAATGAGTTGCTAATGCTAAACAAAGTATTCATAAACTTACGAAAGCGGGTTAACCATTTTATTCCTTCCTCTTCATGTGTTTCCACTCAGATGATTCGATATATGAGGATCATATAGCAACAGACTATACATGGCTATGTCATCGTTAAAATATTTACAAACTACACAAAGCTATATAAATGACATGACATGGGAATCCATGCATTGTATTAGCAGCATGTCTATAAAAGGATTTTAAACAATAACGTAGAAGAAAGAAAAAAGTGTCATTGAAAGAAATGCTTTAAGTGACCGAAATATTTGATGAAACTGAGTAATAATAGTTTTACAAATGGGCCATTTTTACCATGCTCATAAATATATGTAAATATAATATTTAAATTATCATTGATTATAAAGCAAGGGGAGCGTGTGAAAAGAAAGAAGAACAGAGAGAGATTAATGGAGAGAAAGAAGAATATATATATGTAGTGTATACATATTTAGAGAGAGAAAGAGAGAGAGAGAGAGAGAGAGAGAGAGAGAGGAAAAAGTATACAGATTCAGATTCAGATTCAAATGAATTTTATCGGTCCATTTGGAAATTCAGTTGTTGGCATTACATAAAGCACATGAACAATATACAATAGAAAATAATATACAAAAATAGATAATACACAGTAGCAAATGTACAATGACATAGATAGAGAGAGATAGATATAGAGAGAAAGGAATAGAGAGACGGGTTGATAGAAAGGAGAAAAGGAGAGAAAGAAAGAGAGAGAGAGAGAGGGGTGGGATGAAGATATAGAAAGAGAGAGAGAGAGAGAGTATAGAATGGTTGAAGATAGAGAAACAGAAAGAACGACAGAGACAGAGACGGAAACAAAGTAAAAGCAAGACAAATCTATTTGGGAGAACGTGTTCGGCAATGGAGCACTTTTGGTACAAGTCACTCCATTGTGACACGGACGCACGTGACAAGCAGCGAATAATATTGTCAGAGGATGAACTGACTCTGACCTAAACAAAAACTGCTGCATAATCCAGTATGCCTTGATTTAGATTGTACAATTGTTTGATCTCATTATTAATTTGCCGATGTCCCTGTCCCCATGCGTTTGGCGAGCACTGTCCCAAATATTTGTTAAAGGGTACGGTTACTTTGTCTCAGATTCTGAAACAAAATCCTGGATTTAGCTCATGCTGCTATGACAATTATATACCTTAAGTTCATTCAGGAACCCCATGACTTTTACAAGCCGATCGCCTGTCTGATTATCAAGATATTTATGATAGGAAATCGAAATTTAAAAATTCGTTTCCTAACGGTTCTTATTACACTACAGTCAATTGGAGTAAATGATTTTGGTAAAACCGGTCAGTCAAAGATTTTTACTTTTTCGAGGCACTTCATGATCATTTTGAAGCGCATGCATCTCAGATCTAACATTGTTAAACGATGCATTTAAAGTCAAGTTCTTGCTAGCATATGATTCGTTAAAGTCACTTCATTTTGAAAGGGGCACAGTTTGCATATTGTGTAATGAACCGTCTATCTATGATGTCAAATGTTATCTTCATGTTAAATTGTATGATTTGATAGGTTATTACCGGTTATACATTCTCTTCTGTGTAATTTACACCGTCCACTCACTCTCTCTTTCTCTACCCCCCCCCCTTCTTTCCTCCCACATCTCACTCCCTTTGTCCCCATTCACCCTCTTCTCCCTTCTCTCTCTCTCCCTTTCTCTCTCTCTCATTTTTCCTCCTCTATTCTGCGAACCAATTTTTTTGTACATACATTATGATATTAACTTCCCTACATGATTTCCCATTTCTGAAATCGCAGATCTTTGTCTCACTGTATTTCTTTTATATTTTATTATTCGCTGTCCACATCATAACTCCACGAAGTAGGAAGTGAGATCACTGAACACTTCCTTTAAAGCCTGTCTCTACTAGTTTGGCCAGGAAGGATTAGACCACCAAGTGTGGTCACTGACAGGCGGCTATCTCATCAACTCAGCTCTCAATTAACATAAGAAAAAGAGGATCCTGGGGAACCAATGGTCAACGATTATGCATTGTTTTCTATATAGAGGGAGCAAGTAGCTACAAGTAGTACAGTGTGGCTTTAAAGGTTGATCATCCCGTTTCCCGATCAATAACCAGGAATACTCTGGGATGAACTAACGTAATAAAAAACAGAAGGCAATCTATTTCTTGACGAATGCTTTTCCCACCCCTGATCGCCTCGATAACACTAAATACATAGTAATAACTCACAGCCATGGAACTCCACGGTATTTAACCCATCAAGTTTATTTTGGTCACGACCATATCCGACGCTCCTTAAAGAGTTCGGGCTATTTTTAGGAGTCTATGGTTTGCTCTATTTGACGTAGGTAACTAATTCTAAAGCCGGTAGAAACCCTAACAGACCGGGTGATGTCTCTGAGTCAGCCCCTGTATACTTGGCCCAGGTGGACCCACGTGTTAACTAGAGGTTAAAGCCGACAAGACGATTGACAACACATTCAAGAAATTAACATAAGCCTGGGGTAATTTCAATACTCTATTGTATTGCGTATAGAAATTGTGTAAGGATTATGTGTTGGGTAATTATCATGTTAGCATTCATCGATATGTGAAACACAAGGATACCAAAATTTCTTTTAATTTTTATAAAAAGGTTTTTGAGATCGTGTGCAATTTTGAGAACTCGCAATAAAGCTTTATTTCAAGAAAACGTTTTAAAAATTCGCATAACCATGTAATCCAATAAATCCCAGAACTCCGCATCTCCACTCAAACGGTCAAACTACTCAGATCTGTCTACATTTCAATGCTTGTGTAGAAAATCGAAATTAGAATACCTGTCCGCAAAAGTACAAAAACAATCAGTTTATCTCTATAAACTCGATAAACATTTGGAAGAAATGAAACAGGTGCTAGTTTATTATCAGGTACTTTTAAAGAAACTAATGGTATAGCCTTGATTTCGTGTTATAATAGTCACGTCAGTATAAAAATTAAAAACAAACACACATACATTCATGGCGGTAAAAAGTTCCCTATTTTATATACATAAGGCGCAAGTACATGTATATAAAGTGATCGTACATGTTCCTTCTCCCTTCTCGAGTATGTACCATCTAACCGATATGTTATGTATCTTATGAAAAGAGAGTCTTGCGCATGGACTTTTGGTACAATGTTGTCACAAATTCTTCGAAAACCCACCTTAACCTCTTCCTTCCATCTGGAAACAAGTAATCACATGAGGTTCACTCACAACTAGTATTATATGTTGATTTTTTTTTATCTTAGACAGAACTTGGAAGTCTTAAAATTTTCATTTCATCTGATCTGCCATTCTTACATCACTCAAGCCTGTAATTAAGCTTTTCCTCACTGTGTGAACCCTTTGAAACTGGTCATATTAATCAAGCGTTTTGGCGTATCAAGACACAGGCGTAAATCCGCTCTTTCCGCAGTCCAAACTTGTCACTTCGCCGGTCTCGGCATGTGAGATGCGCTAATAAGAGAGGCACCCAGCAAAGTCTCTGCTGAAATTCGGTCGTAAATACTTCCAAGACACTTGTCTCTCTAACAAACTTTAAACGAGCCTCCCACGATGTCTGAATTAACGAATAAATAATAAAGAAATCATACACATAAATGAACGCTACATCCTAAAAATTAACTGGGGAGGGGATAAAATGTTACAGACTGCCGAAAGCAGTCCTATAATTGTGTTCTTCTTAAACTGTTGTAAAAGTCTACAATGTTTTCCTGCAATCAAATTTACTGATATGTTTAACAAAAACATTTTAAATAGGTAAATAGGCTATAAGGCCTATTTCAAACTGACAGGGAGTACGCCGCCTCTGATGTTATTACGATTATTAGTATACTTGACTATTGCCCACAGAATTTGCCAAGCTCAATGCCCTCTCGAAGACTTTTCTTGTCTTTCCGAAAATGTTGAATTATGAACACGTATTCATAACAAATAATTACAAATTAATTGTTTCTGAATGCGTAAGGCTGTCTACATGACGTTGATATAATTTAAGTATTAGAACATTAGATGTATAGTGTTTTACATTACCTTTATGTATAGGTTTGGCCGGCAGTTCATCCGTAACAACAAACTAATTCTATGTTACTTTAATGCGGCCATGAACATGAGGAATGTCTTATACATGCAAAAGCGATTGACTCCTTTCATTTTTATAAAAATCCTTGTATTCGTATAACATACCACACTTCGCAGAGCCTAGCAATAAAGGCCCTCCGACATTTACACTGATTTTGTACTAAGATATTCCATGCATTTATTCGTATTTTTCCCTACTAATTTACCAATTTGAGATGGGAAGAAGTAGAATTAAGTGGAGTTTCCAATAGGTCCCGCCCTTAAGTATGAACATCCTTTTGTCGTGTTTGTTGTTTTCGTAGTATGTAGAGTACAGGTACACACACTATTACTAAAATGCAAAATATTCCTTCATATTAGTGGACCTTTGGATTGTCGTTGAGCTTCTTCTTTGATCTGTTTCAAGAATCAATCAAGTTGTTGAAAGTAGTATTTATATGATTTTGAGGATCTCGGAAATAAAGAATCTACAATGGGATGTCATGTTCTGGTCTACTCCATTTGCACATTAGTTTTCTACACATACGCTGTCTGCAGTGAGTATTTTGATAATTTTTGTTTTTACTTAGAATCACGACCTTATACGCCTCATGTTTTCAAGGTGTTGGGCCATCACCAATACCATATTTGTTCTGTTACATGAATATGTGTTGGTGTATTGTGTATCGGGGGTGTGCGGGAGTGAATGGAGTCCGATTCCGATCCTCATTTGGTAAACTCGTTCTCCTCTGCTAATCACAAATGGAAGACCCTTTACCCAATTATTCTTCTTTTCTTCCGATCCCTGACTTGTTTGATTGCTATGAAAGTCATCTGAACTCATCTCGGCATTTCCTAAGTCTGAGAACATTTCTGTTAGCTTGAATGTTATTGTGGGAAAAGTATTCGAACCAATCTATTCAGAATGGTCTGGTGTCGTTTTTGTGTGTACACAGGCATTTTAATGCATTTCAATTCTGGTGTACCATAGCAAATGTTATTGAAATATTTTGCTTTCCCTTTGTTTTTGTTTCAAATTTATTTCAAATCATTGCTTATTACCTCAACTACATTGCTAATATTTTCCTCCTCTTTTTTGTTTTGACATGACGAAATTGAGGCAAGAAACATATTATTGAGGCCACGAGACAAATGAGTATGTTTACCTTTGTGTAAAACTTGGGGTGCAGCCAGAACTATCTGAATTATCTGTTTAGACCGTTGCTACCTTTGTGGCCTTTATGTGGACATGAGATAAAAGAACATACGTAGGACCACAGCTATAATAGGACCAACCAAATTACGTCAGAGGCTGTTGATGAAAGATGATGCAATCTGACTGTTGGGGTAATTATGTGGGCCCGATATTAAAGCACCAATTAATGAAAAATGGTGATGTAATTTCTTTTAAGTTGTAATTGGTCATGAATTTCTTGGGGATATGTCGAAGCTTAGTTTTAGGGACAAATCATTTGTATGTTGGTTTATTCATGATTTACAATTGCTACTTTCTGCTTGCTCGTTCTTGGTGTTGGACCTGTTCATGTTGTTGCAATATTAGACCATGTGTGAAAAATATGTCAAATTAATAATAAATAAAAAAATGAAGAGAATTCCGTGATCTACAGAGACGGTTGAGTTATTGTTTTTAAAAAAATGTGAGCTTTCTCATCATCATTTCTTTGTTAAAAAAGAACTGCTATGAAAGTGCCATTATTTTCGAAATTTGACGGAAAACAGTGAAGAGTTTGGATCAAACTTTCATGCTACGTGTTTTTTATAGTCCAATATACCTTGTCATGTGTGCATTGCATGTGATTTTCAGCAATATTGAATCAAATTTACTATGATCATTTTGGTGATCCTTAAAGTAACGTCAGAGTACACACAATATTATACATAGTGTATCATCATCCTATCACACTTGTTTGAGACAGTTTCTTCTTCTATCTAAAATTGATTACGTGACCAGGACTCGAAATTTATCTTCACGACACAAATAGACAACACTATTATTTTGGTCTACCCTTTCAAGACAATCATTTCCGTTGAAGAACAGGAGATGAAATATCATAGGAACTTTGAAGCACAGAGGTTGATGGAAGTTCACATAGATAGGAACTAGGACTTCAGGCGCATTATAATCATAACGCCTGTCTATTTCGCTGCTATTACGTGTGTGACATAGTCATATCGAATTGCCATGACTCATCAGGCAAGGGAGGAGCATCTAACATATCACTTTCTGATAATTGTATGTGGCAACATTTCGGTTTGTCATCTCTCTCTATCTCTCTCTGTCTCGCTGTCTTTCTGTCTCTCTCTCTCCGTCTCTCTCTCTCTCTTTCTGTCTGTCTTTCTTTTTCTCTCTCTGTCCCTCTTGATTTCTATTTCTATTCATTTTATTAATTTTTATTAATGACATTGATAACGGTTATGATTGGAATTATATTATGTATGTAATTTTCTTAAAAAACATGCAAAAGTAAGCTTTTTTAATACCAATTTCGTTAATTAGACATTATAAATCAATGAATTCAAAAGCAATGAGAAATAAATGTATCAAAATCCCATAATTCATCTGAATTCAACTGCACATATTTCATGAAATTAGTGATAATGACTACCCAAAATATAGTTTCTTTAAGATAATATGGAATACTTAATGCGGCTCATGATCCCCAACCAATCAGAATGGGGGTGTACAGAGATGACAGTTTTGAGATTTGTTAAGTTTATTTTTTAAAATGTATACACTAAACCATTATCATTTTTGCGATGTGAATGATGTGATGCTATACCCTGTCAAGGAAGAAGCTGTCCTCATCTAGCTCTTGGTCGAAATTTCAAGCTTTGATTTAGACTCCCTTTCGGTGTCAAACAGCTTCAAAGCAAACGGTTTTACCCCTTTTTAATCACATCGATGCATAAAGCTCTGCCAGGCTAATTACATGCACTTTGGTTGGCTTTTAAAAATATACACTATACCTAGCCCATGTTACAGAAGTTTTATTAGAACGCCTGTTTTCGCGTACATACGTTTCTCGATTAAAAGTTCATGAAATGCAAAATAATCAAATGACTATTACCGTAATAGTCATTAGGTAATTAAAACTATTAAATTAAAAATGAATTGTTGATCATGATGTCATATTCTGTTTCTTACTAGTAGGTATGTTAATGGTATTAACCAATCTTTGTATTTTATACGTTAAGACTAGATAGTTGCGTTAAAAATAATAACGATGACGGGAATGGGGGTGACATTAATATGACTCGCTTATTGCTTGCCAACAAGTAAGGGGGATTTTCAGACTTAGGTATGCGCTTTAGTTTGACATTATATCGATCTCATGTCAACCAACTTCCAACAAAGTCCATTATTTCTTGGCATACCTCCTTAATCTTAATATAACACAGTGGTTAGTCATGGTTGCGTTCTTACAGAAATAGCATAGACCTAATTCAATTGATATTTCAACTCTGAAACGCCCTCGCTTTGTCTTTGCGTGGCTTGTTTTAGCGACACCTGGTGTTGTCAGTAGGGACTTTTAGATTTGCATGTCGACATAGTGGACTGCTACGTGTGACGTCATTTTAAGGCACAGTGACTTCCTTTTCAGGCAAGGACGCCACACGTAGCAGTCCACTATGTCGACGTGCAAATCTAAAAGTCCCTACTATATTAAAGGAAGATGGAAGTCAGGTTCCATGACTTGGTGGAAATACCATTAATGGGTGTACAAGTCTCACCCACAGCAAACCTGTGATCCTTTCAGAGAGTCTTCGTTGGGGGACATGTAAGATCCTGATTTGTTCATATAATTAGGGCGATTGGTGGAAAATGCAGAGCATTACATTGCACACACATAATGCTTTTGATCTTTGGATGTAAACATTTATTTATTTTTATATATTTTTCCCATTTTCCATGTTTTTCTTTATATATGTTTTTGAAGGCTTAAACAAAAAATTGTATGTATGATGTAAGCTCGCATTTTTAGTCTTTGGACTTTTTTGACGAGATTGAATAAAGCCTAATTTGAATTGAATATCAGAACAACTCATTTTTAATTTGAAAATATTTGTTATATAATCTGGATTTTACATGATATAACGTTGGCGATAATTCCATGTAAAATGGATAGTCATTTTGAACGGCATGACTAATATTATTATTATGTTTTTAACTGTAGGCTATAACAGTGTAGCAGCGGTAAATTTATCAGTTTTACCAGAACCTCATTTTTCACCTCGTGGGGTCAATACTAATGAATTAATTCACTCTCAAATTCTTTAATCGCAATCACCAGGCAGTGCACCCAACCCTGATGGAAAATCAGACCACTTAAAGACGAATGTTGCGACGGCCCAGCACTTCAGGAGTTCAAAATCGTCAACATGGTCAAACGCTAAAACCGGGCTTCGTTTAACGGATCTTGCGCATACCGATGATGAAGACAACGAATACCTAAATCACATCATCAAAGCACTATCATTGAGCAGACGGAGACGAGACAGCAGCGAGGAGTCGGATGCTGAATCTGAAGTCGAGTCCGAATCAGAATCCGAATCAACATCAGAATCCGGATCCGAAGTGGAATCCGAAATGGAATTGGATTATCCCCTGCCGAACCTGGCGGGTAACCTGACAAACGGAGCGAATTCTAGATATAAGCAAAGTGGGACACTTTGGAGGGCAAACTGGGGATTGCTACCGGAAACACTCATAGCCACCTGCGTAGTACTATATGGATATGTGATGCCGTGATGAAGACAATTTTGTAATAACGTAAAAACTCAACCACCAAAGCTTACCCTAAATTTTCGTTACCACTGTGCCATTGTGTAAGTCAATCACCCTCACCTTCCAAATATCGGAACAACGTCAACACGTTATGTGGTTAAAAACATTAATAAAAAATAACACATGTCAATATGTTTGGAGAGTAGCATTGACAGGTCAATGGCCTCTGCTACTTCTTCACATCCACCTCATCATAGTGAAGTCAACTTCCTTTTATAGATGTATGACAGTATATGTATATATTCTTAACTTATTAAATTTTATCTTTGATGTTCTTTTTATATTTTCCACTGCATACATCGTATTTTAAAAGAGATGGGGACTAAATAAATTTCAATTTAACAAAAAAATATAATAATAATCAGGAATATGAATGTAAATTATATACAACGGTAATTTACCGTTTTCTTAAAGACATTTTAATGTTATGAATTAAAGTGATTATTTGATGTTTCATTATAATCTAAGGGAATGCTTTTAACACTGAAATAGTGAATGGAAAATCATGGTCCTTGTTATGTTTTTTTTTTTTTTTTGGGGGGGGGGGGGGGGTAGGGGGGGGGGGATTGGAAGGGGGTCTTATTTTGTGCTCCGTTGCCATGGCGGCTGCTATGGGCGTGATTTGTGCATTTTGTCTCGTGATCATTCATCTATTTAAACATTATCCTTGTTCTGTCAACGTCATTTCAATGGGGTTTAACACGGAAGTAAAAGGTCAACACGAATCTTTACTACGCTGATGTAAATAAAATTGAATCAATATCAATGAGCAATGACTGATGACGTATGAGACACGAACGACCTTTAGAATGAGGTATGTCTTAAATGATTAGTTATACCTCTAGGGTAATTGGAAAGTTGTAATTATGTTACGATATATGGAGATCTAAAACCGTTTGTATTATAATTTTTTTTTTTTACTTGATTTATAAAATATTGATATCCTTGTGATTTGGTAGTTGTGATAGAAATAACATGCCGTAACCCTGCATATTAAAGAGTTACGATTGATCCACATGTATTTTAAGTCCTCCACTTTAAGACGCAAACTTACAAACTCCTATCTTTGTAGGACAGAATTACGATTGCCGTATTGAATTTCAATCAATCTAACTCAATCGTAATCGTTTACAAAGATGGTCGAAGAAATAAGAGTGTGGAAATGAATGTAACTATTCATTAAATATATGTGTGTATATTTTTCCGTGTCCTCCTTCCTTAGTAATGTACCTACAGAATGAGTAGTGGCCCATTTTGACTTATAATTAGCAAAATAGAAGTTAATTGATTTCCACCATTACATGATCGCGAGCGAAACTTAAACTGTAAGTATATTATTTGATACCTTTAAAGTACATCCTTGTGTGTTTTGTTACTGCGTCACCCAGTTCAACATTGCATATCGTGAATTATATATTCAACTCCTTTAATACAGAAGCTCATTTTCAGCCAAGAAAAACAGTCATTGGCGGTGTCAAATCCCATTCCACATTATAACAAGAGGAAATTTTTAGAGGCATACCGTGTATTTATATATTAGAAATGTCAGATCTTATTTAGGTCGGTCAACCTATTTGAGAAGTATAACCCCTCATGCACATATTCAAGAATGCTTTTATATTGTACTTATCTATAGTGAATAAGTGACGATTTATACAACTTTTTAGTAGAATAACATTTAACGTACAAGTAACCATGTTTCGAACTCTCATCATTTAAAATATGTAAATGTGTACCTTCTGTGTAATGAATTCACTTTAAACTTTTATGTTAACATCTATGAAAATTACATATTATATAAAGCTGCATAATGATCTTCCTTTACATTGATTTTGTTTGTTTTATGTGTGTGTTTCATTTTAGAGTGTAAACACATAGGATGGAATAATGTAAATCCTAAAAAATGAAGCATTAAAAACCCAATCTGTTTTAACATCGACTTTAAAGGTATGAACCAGTTTTGGAAACGCCCCCTTTCCAAAAAATGAAATGAAAGCTCTTATTACCAATCATGTGAAAGAATATGTTTTGACTAATACGTGATGATACAAATTTTGCCAGGAAACCGCCTACTAATTGATATATTTGGTAAATTATCATATCTATCCAGCCTGGATAGATATCGCGTAGTGTACAGTACTTGTAACTTTACCAAGACTGGGCCAAATTTCTTGTCACTTTGATGATTCCAGAACCTTGCAGGACACACTAATACTTATATGCTAGATGATCGATTCTGATCGATTCCACAACGTTTCTTTCACATTGCAATCGCATGACCAGAACTGGTCTATACCTTTAGTAGCACTGATTTAGACCCATGTATTCATTACTTTAAAAAGGGGTTTCTGGATATAAAAAAATGGTTTAATATACATCAACATCGCTATGAAAACGTTTTTTAAATTTGTGCAGACTGGTTCCTTAAACTGAGTAGTAAGAATCGATTGTGAAATTTTACATGCGACGTTCATCTTGAAATTGGATCTTACTAATATCAAATAGCAAGGAACCTTTTCCTGTCCTTTTCCTCAATCAAAATCCAAACGAGAAAAAAAAAATTGCCCACTTTATAATAGTGATAATTCTCAGTCTATGTAGCAATATTTATCTCTGTAATAATGGTTCTACATGTGCAGGGCATGACATTTCGTTTAGGTTTTGGATAATTATATCTCTCGGGTATTTTCGAGTTAAATTTTTTAGTTCAAATATTGCAAAAATTAAGTGAAATAATAACAGTTTTGCATTTAAGAAAAACTCACATTTCGTTGGCATATCCATGCATAAGAAACAAACTTTAAAAAAGGTCTGTTCAAATACAATCTTTAGCACTCTATTTTTTGTCTTTAAAGTTACCATTATTCATGAGTAAACCTGTCATTGTTTCCTTGACTCTCATTTGAGGTAATTAACACAAAATAGATCCACATCTTTGCGGGATGAACAATCAGGTATTGATGTCTTAAGATTGTATTACCTCTACTAATCGCACTCTTCTTTTGTTTTTATTGTTTTCATGAAAACTTTTTCCAATTAGTTCATCTTGAATCACTTCCTTTGTAAACTATCAATATTCAAAATATAAGACCTTTGGACGTGACTAGCTTAGATAAAAATCAAGCACATTATCATTTTAATCTACCTCATTAATTCAGGAAGATTATCAAAATTTAGTTTTCCGAATATCAGATTAAATTGACATTGTATACGAGTTATGAATTTGATGTTTTATTTGATCTGTCGCTTTATCTCTTAATCTACAATGTGTCACTTGACGGTGCAGAGCTAATTCAGTGAAGAATTACGAAGTAGTTAATTCCTGGCGTATTCTTTACACGAACTTTGAGGTATTCATTTCATTTCTGGCCAATAAAGCGTACCAGAAACGTGTATTTATTTCTGCGAGAGAATCATGGGGGAGTTAGCACAGATTATAAAGTGATAAGCTTACTTTTAGCTTGGAATTATAACAAGCCATTTAAATGTTACAGCATGACGCATAATATGCATTATATCTGCGCTATAAGGTTTCTCAAGTGATAGTTCGAAAATTCAACTTCATAAATAATGTAGTTACTGACTCATTTCATCAATCCATATGCTAAGTTTAACTCTAATCATGTTGTCAATCTACAGATAAGAAAATATAAATTGTCCTATCTTGTGTTGTCACCTTCTCTAAAAATACAGATATTTTTCCAACCATTTCTCTCTCACTCTGTATATTACGTCAACAGATTGTCATACCTCAGTTATCATTGGTTATTGTTGAAATAAATTTGTTTATTTCTTTATTAATTTATACATTGATACAATAATTTTTTTAAACATTCTTCTTCTTTTTCAAATTATGTGTTACAAATACAAACCCAATCAATGAGTCATATTAATTTGATCAATAACGATAATTTAACATTAAATCGTTCCCAAAATATGCCTCCCAAAGTTTTAATGCAAAACAAGTTTTGGATATCGATGATGTAGCAGGTTACATTCTTGTTTACCTTTCAACATGTTCTTTTTTCGATATCAAACATAGCTTTATCCATTTATTATATTGAAATAATAATAATAATAATAATGAACGTTATTTGTATAGCGCATATCACTAGTCCCTATTGGAATATTTTGGCCAATGTAGCAGACAAGAACAGGCAAAAGTCATTTATATACGATGTTCTATTCAAATTGTTGTGAATCTACAAGTTTTGGTCAATTGTATGTTTTTGAAGATTTGTTTTTATTTTAGTTTGTCAATTTCATACTAATATATTACCAATGACATAATACTGTTAAACACTGTCAACATTTGTATAACTCGGCGGAGGAAAATCGGATCTTACATTAGAGAGCATTGTTATTACGGCCATGAAACACAACAAATATTTTTTTCGTTAATCTTATTCTTTAAAACTATTATTTGAAGTAGATTTCATCGATGTATGCTAATGATCTTAAGCATCAATTCTATTTAATAGGGCATCGCAACACTGATAGCCAAACTATTTGCCACATAAAATACAGTGGATCGATTCTGCAACTGTTTTATTTTGTATTTATCAATTATAATATGTACCAAAGAGGACTGACCCTTTACTTGTAGACACAAAAGAAGAACAAATTAGGTCTTAAAGATCACAGCAGGCCTAGCGGTCAGAAGGGACAACTGCCAGTCACCCACTCCAAAACCCACTAGACAGGACGTTACGATACGTCTGAAGGGGAAGGGCATCACAGCTACGACACTTCTTAATTGTTATTTCCTAAATCTAGATGCAGATAATTACAGGAAGACGATTCCCTGTTGTAAATAAATGCAATGCCATGGTTGCTTGGCCTACAAGCTTAAAGACAAATGCGGTAAACAGAAACCAATCAATAAATATCTATATGATGCCTACAGTAAAGCATTGTTTGTATCCCAATTGAACACAAAATTGTAACTTATATCGTTTCAAGGACATTATGATACAAAGCGAGAGGTGGTATGTTACAATGAACCGGTAACATTGTTGAAGGTTTAAGAAAAAACTGCGGATTTTTTAATGAAATGTTATTTGTTATATTCTTTTACTGTACTAACCCCCTATCATGCCAAAAATACTGAAAAAATTATGAAACCACAAAGATATTTATGGTTTTCTTTGAAGGCGTCACTGTACAACAGTAAAGTCTCCCAACCAATTTTTGAATTTTCCCAACTGTTTTTTCATGAAAATAAGAAATAAAACAGGCTTTTAAAAAACTTACATCATTTTAATTTTTGGAACGGTATTTAGAGCAATTTCATTGCTTTGTGATGATTTACATTCACTTAAAAAAAATTAAATTATAATAATATAGTAGGGAGATTTAAAGAATCGATCAGATCAGTCTTTCCCAATTTGTATCATTGATAATGGTCTATTTTCACCCAAACTTTCAGATTATCTTTAATTGTAGATATAGTATCGAAGTCACTACCGTAGTACCATTTTTTCTCATCTGAACAATGTTTAAACGTCCCCTCTGTCTATTGTATGTTCGATGTACAGTACTTTCGTGCCAGGGTGTCTAATGAAGTGTAGTTTGACTACTGAGCAAAAATATTCAGTCGAACCATAATTTTCAATCTTGTGGCATGATATGTTTTGTATCACGGCTTTTTTCGGTTACAAATAGACTACCGAAAAGAACATACATGAATACATGGACGCCGATATAGTATGAACCACAAATCAAAACCATAAATGGTACGGTCATGCATTAAGTAAATTATATTGATTCGAATTACTAAAAAGTAATTGACCGATTGTGAAGCATAACTCAAACTTATATTCTGTACTCTTATTCAAACGAAAGAAGATAACACAAAACTGTGAGCAGATAAAGTATTATTATGTATTCATTACGATCTTTAGTATTTTTACTTTTCATATTTTAAAAGCATGTAATTAAGCTCTCACATGATGGATATGAATGACCATCGGATGGGATATCTAATAATACAATAACATCAAATTTTATGAGATATAGCTGGTATAATCAAAAGTATTTGCAGCACTGATTTTTCGGTCACTGATAATTAATTTTAATTAGCTAATGTCAGTAAAAGGTATTTCAATGACCCCCACAAAGTGCGTTCTAATTGTATATTAGTCTCCAATGCCACAAGTGTACTCATTGGTTACCTGTTGCACTTTCTTTTACCACTCGATATATTGAAAATACGAAGGTATTATACAAATCTGTAGTGACCACGAAATTATGGTCTACCCGAAAGGTAATATCGATGGCAAAGAGTTTGAAATCAAACACGAAACTTCAACATTTTACCTACGAATACCTTCGATCCCTTTGTAACAGGACTCGTATTCAATATTGGATACAGGGTATCATTATATTTATTATCTGGTCAGGACTAAAATCTTTAAATCAGCTTTTCGAAGAATTTAGTTTACACATTTTATTTTGTTTATTAACTTTCGGCGTCCTAAAGTATTCATTTTGTAATGAAGTGTTGAACATTTTTTTTCTTAATCCTGGAAAGTAGTTTTAATCCCATCTTGTCCCTTCATCATATCGTAGGGACCACATGATAATTAACCATGTTATAGGCAAACGAATGAGTGAAAAACGAGTAGGTCGCTGCGGTCATATAATCATAAACTGACAAAAAGGAATGAAAATGGGGGTATTCGTCATTTCCCCCTTCCCAAAACTCGAAGTTTGTTTCTTTCTTCCTCTACCCCTCTCCTTCTCTCTTTCTCTCTCTTTCTCTCTTTTTCTTCTCTCTCTCTTTCTCTCTCTTTCTTCTTCTCTCTCTCTCTCTCTAACGTACTCTTTTTCTCTTGATATCCCCTTCCTAATCCCCCATGTGCGTCAGAATGCAACCGAAAAGAAGCACACGCCCCTTTACAACTCGTGCTCGCATGTTTCAAACATAGAACGCGAGATAAAATGGGGGCTAAAGCGCGACCTTCCGACCCACGATTGGCACTCCCCTAGCCGCTAAAAATAGCCCCCCTGCCGAAACAGGAGTGACGAGAATTGCATTTCCTTCCTAGGGATGATTACCGACCCCCATTATTGGTCTAGCATGAGGGGGTAGTCCTTAATGAACGAGGAGTAAAACGCGGATGGCACCAGACTAGCAAGTTGTCCCCTTAATTCTGAAGTCCGCCCATCTGTTGCAACCCGCAACGTCACCGGGTCTCTACATATAGGACGAGTCTCGCGGCTAATTGTCACCAATCGCCGTTTTGTGCTCAGGACTATAACACACCACCATTTTGGGATACTCATCTATTTCTACTAAAGGAATCCTTCTCTTGAGATCATTTGTGTATTTTCTTTAGCCCAAGGAACATCTCTTGTCGAGCCATCCTCACATCATTCAACTTTGAATCTCATCTGTAGTACTACATATACACTATCACTATGAAGACCTTCATCGCTCTACTCGCTTTTATCGGTAAGTGGGTGCCCAACTGTGGACTTCAACAATACTGCGTCATTTGATAATCATTTTATGGCTTGGTTATGACTTACTCTTTTTAATTATTGTGATATCTGTATTTGTATTAAAGTTTGATTTTATCAGATAATCATTTTAATAAAATTCATCATAAGCACATTTTGTTTATTGTTAGATTTTTAGGAATTAAATTAAATGGTTCCGAGGAATTCAAGGTTTATCTATGTGATGGAATTGAATCATAATGATGTTATTCCTTCAATCGGAAACCAGGGCACAAATTGCATTACATGGCTTGCTTTCGTTGGATATCTAGTGTACTTTGTCTTTCAGAATGGCATTCAGCAATGTGATTGCTCTATTTTCTTTTAAATGTATCGTTCATTCGGTGAAATTACGAACTGCCTGTGACCCAGAAACCTTAAAATAGTTTTTTTTGTTTGAATCACTTCCAACCCAACTGCGCTGACAGCACGTCATGTGACATCAAAGCACGTGGTTCGGGAGGATGCGAATGATCCAGACAAAATCTAAAATAATCATTCATAATTTGATGTGTCACAGGCCATTCTCTTGTCAGGTTTTCACAGTCAGATGACAAATAGACAGTCTGATTAATATGTAGCATTCTCATTTGGTGATCGTTTGGAATTCTTTTCTTAATACAGAAGAGAAAAAAATCTTCGGATGAAGACAATCTCATTAATTAATTGTCATTACCATTATTCCATACCACTTTTAAGATTAAAGCACTTCAAAGAGGCTGAATTACCGATTAAGATTATTTGGATTTCCTTACAAATTTGAAAAATCTTCAAATGATGACAGATGCAGAATTGATGTAATGAATTTTTGTCTCTGTTGTTCGGAAATTACTTAAAAGCAGATTCATTCTAAATTTAATCTTATTCGGATTTCCTCTAAAACAGAAGTAATCTTCAAATCAGAGCAAAAAGCATTGTCTCAATTTTTTTCGCCGGATCATTATTTATGTATTCGATTTCTATCAGACATTCATGAGTAATTTCAAAATGACTTCACTCTTTTCCAAAAAAATATTTTATGACTCCAATATTGCTCTTTTCTCTTTACGCATAATTTCTTTTTTAAATCGAAGATGATACATCCATTCTTTATCATGTTTGATTAAAGTTTGATTTCGTTAATGAAATATCCTAGTAGGTAATTTCCATTCTAACCTTTACAGTTTAAATTATATCATAAATCATAATCCATATCTTGACTAGACCCGTGCAGCAAAAAATACTAGTATCAGAGTGAAATTGCTAAAATGACTTCTAAATAAACATTTTAAGCATTTTGAAAATTTGAATTAATATGATATTGACAGAAACATTTGTTATAATCATTTAATTGACTTTATTCCTTATAATATAATTTCAATTTGATGGGAATATGACGATAGATTTTGGATGTATTTCAATGATGATTTTGCCTCGCTTCTCGCATTGAATATACTATTGGTCGTAACAAACGATCTGTAAAATGGCAATGCATCATATGTGTGTCACAGTCTAAATACAAAACTGACTTTCGAAACATTTCCAAGTTAACAGGTAGTGATTTATTTCCAATATGTGACGATATGTTTTCCGGTAAAACAAATTTAAATATCACTAGGTAAGTAAGTAGGTGGAAAACAGGAAAAGGGGGTTTTGTGATAAGTTCAATTTTAATATTCTTGACCTTGACTTGTGACGCAGGCGATTCAAGTGATTCATAAAGTCTGACATTTTGTATTAGAACCGGCATTATAGTGACAGTTGCGTTGACATCAGAAAGTTAAACAAAATATCATGTAACCTTCTAGGATACTCAATTAGTACAACATTGATAATGATATGCGTCAAAAGACCCATTTACATGAATCATGTAATCATCAAATCATGAAAAGTTGATTTTATTGTTGTTGTTGTAATTTACGATATATTTTTTAAGGATTGACGGCTAAGAAAAAAAAAATTACACCAATTCATCTAACATGTAAGTTGGATATTCATTATAGGAAAGTAACAAAATAAATGCTTTCTTTTAACGAAACATATTTTATGTTGTCTTTTAGCCGTAGCCGCAGCGGCACCCGGTCAAGGTGCGGGCGGATTTCCAGGCACAGATGGCACGCAATTCAATTTCGGCAACACACCCACGGGCGGCGAGAACCCCATTGGAGCTGGCGACCCCTACGGAGCTGGGGGAGCTATGGGAGGCGGCGGCGGCATGGGAGATGGAACCTCTGGCAGTCTTGATGGTCTTGGAGGATCTAGCGTTGACACGGGTCCCTCCGATACCGGTGACACGAGCAGCGACACCGGAAGTGATGACGACGGCAGCAGTGATGATGACGGTAGCAGTGATGACTCATCAGAGGACAACAGCGGTGGCAACGGCAACGGTCTCTCCAACCTTGGTGCCATGAGCGTACAGCAGAAGAGCGGCATGGCGTTTGGTATCATCTTTGCCGTCGGGGCCGTCGTAGCAGCCGCAGGTGTCGGATACTTCGTCTACAGGAAACGTCAAAATGGCGCCACCATGCTTCAAAACGCATAAGAACTACTCGTGAGCATTTAGATAAAAAACTTTTCCCCCTCTAAAAAACACTGCCAACCAGAGCTGCAGATACGGCTTCAACGCTTGATCAAAGACGACGCTATTCTCAAATCCCCTGGTCGTCAAAATCAGTATCAGTTTTGGCGACAGTGTCTAGGAGCGAAAACCTGACTTCGTCAACAAGAGCCGTTGATGTGCCACAAAGATTATGGCGCCTTGCGTATTGGAGCGATCGACCGTTGGTCATTAACTCAAGTCCAAGGGCCTAACAGGACAGTTTAATTACTCGATTTGGGTTAAATTACCTATCCCCTTCGTTTTTGGCGAGCTTCAAGATCCTTATTGCTCGGGAATAAACAATATAATCATAGTATTATGCCACTGTTTATTCAATTAGGCCCTTTTTATCATAATAAGATCATGATGACCAACTTTCTTGAAATTGTATGTTACAAAACACAATTTTTTTTTTTTTAATGAATCCCAATGTACCTTACAGACATGTAAAATCAACGTACTTTAGATTCTTCTACCAATGATTTTCTTTCTAATCTTTTTGTTTCTCCCACTTTATGTCAAAATTACACTTTATTTGTAGGCCAATTTTTTTTTTTTACTGTGAACATTACAGATAGTTTACAGATAGTTTGATTTGGTTTGGTTTGATATCCCCGCCATATTTTACGTTTGGCTCTTTTGTTGTCTCTTTTTTCTAGTTTCATGGTTTCATTTGCTTTCAGTTTTTGAGTTGTAGTCAATTAACGCAATATATTTATCATGCTGAACGATTATTTTTTGTTTTCCATTTTAACAAATAGAATAATCATTTACATAAATTATTGTATACATACTTCATTATATTCCTCATTGAATGATTTTGTCTCCATGCGCTAACCTGCGTTTTATACAAAATCGTTTTATAGAGCTGCATTGTATTGTATGGTTTTAATAAAATAATATCTGTTTTGGAATTCTGTCTCGTTTAGTGTATTTAATGTTTTATATCTTCAAATCAATTAACCCTTTTTAAGCTGGGGACGGCTAATTTTTTCATTTTCACTTGGGTCAGCCATTTTGATGACTGATCTGGGTTGCTCGGAACGTGCGAGCCTTACTTTTCATATTTATGTTTATGTATGTGTGCGGGTATAGGTGGATACATGTAGGCGTGTTAATGAGTGAATGTGAATGTTGAAGAGTAACGAAGGGGGAAACGGAGACAGAGAGAGAAATAGGGGAAGAGAACTAGGAGAATGAGAGAAGGAAAGGGTGACAAAGTAACAGAGGAAAAAGAGAGTGGAAAGGGGGACGTTTATAGTGGAACAAAGAGGGGAAAAGGGGTTGAAAAGGGCCAGAATGAGCTGCCACACGCGCACCCGCGAAGCACAAACCTTTAATATTGCTGCATTTCAAATGTTCATGCAAAAGAAATCCACCGTAGGTAAAACGCTCCCGAATCAATATCCTAAATTCTAATTAATACTTCCGTATTGGTGCAATAGTGAGTCAATTTCGGTAGCGGAAAAATTGTTTAGCCTTGTAATGGTCCCGTGGAAGAAGGAAATTAAATTAGGTTTAGGGAGATGACACTGAACACTGATGAACCTTAAATATCACGCGGTATGACGGAAGAGAGGGAAGAAGCAACAATTGGTCTAATCCCGGACAACAGTACTCTCATGATGAAAGTCAAGGGCATACGGAGTGTGTAGAACTCTTTCATTTCAAGATGAAATTAAGAATGCGTCTAATAACACCCTTTCTAAAACCCTTTTCCCACTTCGTTTTACCTTCCTAAAACCAGGTTTTGCTTTCCCGACTGTGACTGTGGGATCACTATGGTATAGTGTTCATTTTGACAAAGACTCTTGATTCCCATATGCGTTGTGGACAAGTAAATTACGTTCAACAATAACTGCAATATGTTTTCGAGTAGAATAAGGCTAGTAGAAATATTATAGGTGGGACGGACTCTATCTAAGATCAATGATAATAAGAAAACATATATAGCATAATAAGAAGAAGTGGAAGAAGCTACTTGACGACGAGGAAGAAGAAGTGCTTTACATGCGAAACGCTTTCACACGGCTTTAGAAGTATGTATAAAATACAGATTGCTACAAAAGAATGATAACATTATCAGCTTTGGTGCAATAATTATTTTGAAGGATAGCTGAACACATTCAAACTTAGTTTTTTAAAATGTGTATTAAATATGTATTCATTGCACATTTGCAATCATGGCAAAATATTTGAAGAGAAATAGCAAGATCTGCAATAAGAGTCACAGACCCTCCCCCTTTTCCCCTTTATTTTAATAGTCATATCAAAGGGAAAAGGTATTAAACCAGGATTTTTTTTTTTTTTTTTGGGGGGGGGGGGGGCCTCCGGAGAAGTGATTCATGGTCTGGTCGAACAATAAATAGAGTATATTGATATAACCAAATTTTCTTTCATATTAAAATCAAATCCAACTTATGCTCCCCTTCCCCCCTGATGGGCATTTCTAGAGGTATGTATCATTCAACTCAGTTAATATGACACAGGAAGCAATTCCAACGCACGTATTCAGATTTAGACAAGACATTATTCAATTAGCACTATAGGCTCATTCAATAATGCGCCGATTTCCCATCGAAAAGGATAAGCCCTGAATAGAATTTATCGGAATAAGTTGATATCTACCCATCTCTATCCACACTCCCTCTATCCATTTCCTCACCCCCCCCCCCCCACCTTCACATTTATGGGTTTAAACTTGGATCTTGAGAGCATGTTCAAGTGACCCCATTGCGACAAGGATTAAAATGATTAAGGTATGTACTTTGGAACCTTAATATGATATAAATTTGACAATGAAAATCCTATCAGTTACCATACAGTAGACTTGATTCGAATCACTCAATGATTGTTCAACCTTATTTTGCTAAATAATTATTTCATCACTTACTCTAATATATATTTGGATCAAGTCCCTCCATTCTAACACGGATATCATACACAAGTTGTATACCACAATACTTCAAGCTTAAATACAAATATCCAGCAAACTGGCTTGATGTAGTTATTGCTTTCGGATTAATTCCTTATCTGACTGTATCTGTTTCTCTGCCTCTGGTTTCTCTCTCTCTCTCTCTCTCTCCCCCTCTCTCTCTCTCTCTCTCCTCTCTTTCTTGCTCTCTCTCTCTCTCTCTCCCTCTCCCTGTCCTTTTTCCTCTTTTTTAAAAAATATTATGGAGATGGGATACGGACTGCATCACTGAGTAATACAAGTAAATTTGGTTTGAAAATGTTGTTAATACCACAATTCTACGTCAGAAATCTTAAAAATAATATATTTGTAAGCACTCAGAAACATCGAATGTGTATTAATGACTGTATAAACCCAAAAGATTATTATTATTATTATTATTAATATTATCACTATTTGTATTATCGATATTTATTATCACTATCAATATTATCATCTTTATTAAATGTTGTATTTGTATTATCATCATTATTATTATTATGTTTATATACATTAGATGTTATACAATTTCGCCCATTCGTTATGATATTTTGAAGAGTACTAAAGCAAAAAAGAATGTAAAAATATGTACACGTCACTCCATTGTGACAGGGAACCACGTGAATAGCTCCATTCTTATCATCTGGGAATCCTCGGATGAATTTATTCTGAACTGTTTAAATTGCAAAAGGCTACAGGGCGATGAATTTAATCTACAATACCCAACCTATCATGTCATTGAATGATAAAGACTATCCACTATAAACATTAACATTAAAATTAGCCAGTATAATAAACTCCATTTGACGAAGGTGTACCCTCATAGGGAACTATCACATTTCTTCAGGCTAAGAAATTGGTCTCGTGAAATTTAGTAAGTATAACAGTAAGCCTATACTAATTTATGTGAAAATGTTATCCAAAGATCCCCCCCCCCCCTCATTTCCCTTACTTTCTCCCTCCACCTTATTTGTTTTCTCTCCTTCTCTCTCTCTCTCTCTCTCTCTCTTTTATATTTATCTTTATTATATTGGTAACAAAATTAAATAAACTCAATGCGGCGGAATAACATATAAAAATTATTTATGCATGTTAATTATAAAATAGTTTAAACTTCTGCGGCACGAAAACGTGTCAAAGTGGCGCTCATACTCATGCCTAGGTCGCATATAAACCGGGCCCGCACGATTTTCCCTACCCGGCGGCTTGCCGTGGATTTAGAGACCGTACGGGAACCTTCCGATTTGCATTTCTACGGCATGTGTGGTCACATATTCTGCGGCGCCCGGGAGGTGTCCGGTGAAAATTGGTCGATTGAAATGCAGGGTTCCGGCCGAGTGCCGGCCGGTAAGCTTACGGGCTCCGTCCGATGAGCAGGTGCACACATGGCTCCCGGGAAGGTGCCCTGCCGGGGTCCGATCGGGGTCCTCAAGGCGCCCGGCCGGGTGCCGTGCGGTGCACTGAAATATGTGTCCTCTGGCACCCGCACCTCCTGTATTTAAAGCTGCGTTGTACATTTTGAGATGCCGCCGTGAGGGACCCGCACGGGCAATATTCATTTCAACTGGCCCCCGGACGGCAGACGCCTGTTGTTGTGCACATCACCCGGGGCTCTTGCGGGGCCCGTGAAGAAGCCGTAGAGTACACGAACGGAACCCTTGAGCACCGCAAGGCGCCCGTAAAGATTTTCATGAGAATTTACTAAACAAAATCGTGAGGGGCCCGTCCAGGCACCGTCCGGAGCCCGCAAGCGACCCGTGAGGTGCCCTACGGACCCTTTTATGGGCTTTCTATACGGCTTAACGGTCAGATAAAAACGCCGGGAGAATTGGGAGCAGCCGACTCAGCACTACGGCGCCCGTTCGGCTTCAAAAAATGTCCCGGCGCCCGTAGGAACTTTATTACAGCCGGACACCGGCCGAAAATTCCCAAAATGTCTGTTTTTACTCACCATACGGGCCCCGGAGTGTATATGTGAAAGCCCCATAAAATGAGTGCTGTGGAAAAGGGAAGTGTTCTCTTGACTCTTGATCGTGCTGTTAAGGGTTCAAATGAAAGCCTGATTGCTTATGCACCTAGAAAATGGAATTCACCGATGCTGTCTCTCTAAAACCCAGGTTAATACAATGTGTATCTTGTAGGAATGGTCTGAGAAGCACAGGGAATTTTTGTTTAAGACCGGGCTCACAGGGAATCGCTTGATTCGCTTGATTCCCTGTAAAAAGAACTCTGTTGGTGTGTGTGTGTGTGTGTGTGTGTATTGGGTTTTAACAGACGTGTATCAATCAGATATGATTATTTACGTCTGGGGACCGACCTTTAAACGTCACCATCCGAAAGACGTGACTCAGTTTCGAACCTGCGTCCTCGGCTGAATCAGTTTGTAACTTCCACTTTTAGCTGGATTACAGGCGCACGCCACAACGCCTAGTTGGTTCCCTTAGAGTTTTTCCCCCAGTAGATGGCGCTAAATATTAGAGAAATACAAAGCCGTTCGTATAAAGAGTTGAGCGAATTTGAAATAAAAAACAAGGCACGTCTGTATTGATTATCTTTAACTATTTTCTTCTTTTAATGGGGATACAATCAATTATAACGAAGAAAATGCAACTACGAAGAAAAAAGGCTAGCAAAATACTTTAGTTTGGACTGAGGCAATAATTTCTACGGTAATATAATCATAATTCATTCGTTTATATTACCCGTGTCCGATTCTCCGAAACGTTTCGTAATTGAATACTTGTTTTACTTATTTAAGGTGAGTCATCGAAGAATATTATATCACAAACATAGTATGCATTTGAAAAAAAACGAAAGGTTTGACTTGTGAAAGGATGAATCAGTCTTTCTCAAATTTCTACATTAGATATTTTGAAGTGACTTGTTGTATGTAGTTCTTCAGATATTGTAAGATTATCTCCCCCCCCCCCTCTCTTTATATTTCTTCTCTCTCTCTCTCTCTCTTCTCTCTCTCTCTCTTTTCCCTCTTTCTCTCTCTCTGCCACTCTCTCTGTCACTCATTCTCTGCCTTTCTGTCTGTCTCTTTCTCTCTCTCTCACTCTCTCACATACTGTACACACTTACATATATATCATTACCGGGCATAAACACAAGCACCGAAATATTCAGTAGTTTGAAGTTTGTCGTCGATTTTCTTTTAAATATTTTTATATAGTAGGTGTGTTTTATTCTGTTCCAATCTTCCTAATATTTCTCTTGTATCTTTTCTCTTTAGTAATTTCTTTTCTTACCTCCACGACAACTACAACAACTCTACGACTCTCGTCCTTCTCGCGTTTAATTTCCCTTCACCATGTTCCAATTTTATTTTTACTGCACGCATACGTTTCAGAAACGAAAACAATTAATTGTTTTAACGGTCTTTATACTAATAATGATAATGATAATAATAATGATAATAAGAATAGCGATAATAACGATAATAAGAATAATAATGATAAAGATAATACTACTACTACTAATAATAATAACGATAATAACATCGATAATAATGAAAAAACGATGATGATAATAATGAAAATAATAATGATAATAGCCACAATAATGATAGAAATAATAATAATATTAATAATGATAAAAATGATAATAAAAGTAAGTTCTTGTAAAGCGCTCATGTGTATCAGACTTGTCACTCCTGGCGCTCCACCTACATTACCCAAGCTTTAGTATGGCTGCCATTATGACGCTCTATAGCATTTCAAGGAATTAATTCCTGCCTATTACCCATTTACGATGATTATGAAGATATATTTGATCGTGAAATACGAATATCAGACATTAACAATTTCTATGAGGGCGCTAGTTAGTTCCCCTACCCCGACATATCAGCGTCTACTTAGAAACTCTAATCCGATGGGATCTAAAAATCAAGAGCGCCCTCATATACCAATACGATGTGAGGGCGCTGCTTTGGAAGTGGTTTAACTCTTTTCACGAAGTTATTTTAGATTCTGTCCAGACTATGTCCACTGCTCACTAAAGAGCTTCATATTTTTGTTTACAGTCAAACTTAAGGTTCTATGAAGTGTGCTATTATATGTTTGTTGAAAATCATAGAAGCAATTGCGAAACGCTGACGAATATTAGTTGACTTATGAATGTAAATCATATTGGCAAATCAACTCATATATCTCGTACGTGGCTTGGCCTATGAACAGGACCCAATACAATGACGTGTACATATTATTTGATACCTTATTCACACCGCCAAACCGAATGTACATCAATTCCAAACTAATTCGGTCTAATGGATTTTTTCCGGTCTTTCTTCGGTCTGATGTCGGTCTTGTGGGTGTGATTAGATTATGAAGGAGACACAGAATCGAACCGCAAAACAATTCCCTCAAATTTATTTTCTGAACATTCAATTCAATTCGATTCACTTAAAAAATGATATTTATTTACTTCAGTCTCTTTTTCCCATATCACTGTATCAACAAATTACTCTATTAAAGGCCGTCTGTACTAGTTTGGCTAGGAGGGATTAGACCACCAAGGAAGGTCACTATAAGGTGGCTATCTCATCAACTCAGCTCTCAATTAACATAAGAAAAGGAGGATCATGGGGACCAATGGTCACCTATTAGGCATTGTTTTCTATATAGAGGGAGCAAGTAGCTAAAAGTAATACAGTGGGCCTTTAATAAAAGTATGCGTGTAAAATGACAAGAACGAATTCAAAGAACACATTGGCGAAAGAAAAAGTGTGTCAATACTAAAAAGCAGAGGCTCGTGTCGGATATGCCTAATAAAACAATCCCCTATAAACCAATGAAGATTATCCTCTGATCATTTTCCTTTGTACACTTACCTATCCCGGACAACTAATCCATGACATTAAACCATCTACCTGGTAATTATGCATGCCACTTGAACAATATCCGTTAAAGACAATCACACATCACACATTTTGTGAAATCACGCAAAACAAAGTGATTTTTGTCTTTTAACTGTTAACTTATTTTTCCTCCAGAAAGTGTAGCCGAATGCATTAAGTTTTTCCTCCTTCTCCTCACACTTCTTTTCTTCTTCTTCTTCTTCTTCTTCTTTTTTATCCTTCAGTATCTTCATCTTCTTCTTCTTCTTCTCCTCCTCCTCCTCCTCCTCCTTCTCCTCCTCCTCCTTCTCCTTCTCCTCCTCTTCTTCTTCCTAAAATCTTCAAACAGCTACGCAGTCTTTCGCGAAGATGAATCAACTCTTGATCTTGCAAATGTATTTTCTTGATCATTTGTATGTTTCACCATAAGCTGATTGGCTAACATTTTCACTTTTCATTGTATATACTAACTTTCTAAACAATCAGTCTAAAAAGGATGTACATGTACAGGACGAATCCCTCAAACACACACGTCAGCTGTTACAGACGGAGTTCGTTGCGCAGCACAATTCCATCAACATTCAAGTCTGTTTTAAGGACAAATCTCGGCTTTAAATTGACAGTGGGTTTCATGTAAATAATCCGATATTAATGCTTGGAGATCAACGTTGAATGCTCTTCTTAAACCAAGTCTTGATTCCTGTGTCATCGAAAGATAAAAATCAGACATTGATGTTTCATCACAATCTACGATATGGCTCGATAACAGGTGCAGGAAGTGAAGAAATACCGTCCTTAGACACAAGTGTATCCTTTGATTTTTATCTGCCAAGTTGATATTTTTTGCGTGCTAGTGTATACTTTGAAGAATTGTATCAATAATAATAATGTATTGTAAAAATACGAAACTAATGCGAGTTTTTTATTTTTGTTTTATAATTTGACATTTCACATCATATATTAATGCCGTTGTTTCAATATTTGTATTGAAATACAATACTCTATTTGAAATCAGACTCTTCTCTCACTCTCTACCCCCATCTCTCTCTCACTCTCTCTCTCTCTCTCTCTCTCTCTCGCCCCCCCCCCCTCTCTCTCTCTCTCTCTCTCTCTCCCTCTCTCTATCTCTCTTTAATAGTTCAGTTTTCACTTAGCCTGTGTCTATTAGTCCATGTGTCACACGTCTTTTATATTTTTCATCATTATTTCTCTACACTTATATTCATTCAAGTCATTTATTCTCAATTTCTTTTAAAGCGCGTTTTTCCTTTATACAGAAATTTAAAGGTTCGATAATATTTGTGTTTATATTGCATTCCGTTATTAGTTCAAATGTGAAGCATTACAATTGAAGGAAAAGTTCGTGATATAATCATCATTTTGTCCTAAATTTATTCTTAGTCCTTTTATTCTCTTCGGTTTTATTCTAGTTCATTTGTTGTCTTCTTCACCCCTTTGTTTCTTGTTTTCTTGTCCTCGGTTTAAAGTATACACACTCAAGATAAAGGCTCCAATCAGCATCCCTAACGGTACAACAACAAGAGTAGCACCTCCGATAATGTTGGGAGATTTTGCACCCTGGGCAAAGCTTGGTCAAGAAAGACATCCTGCATTATGCACACTTGCACCTAACAGTGCCTTAAAGCCTGTCTGCGCTAGTTTGGCCAGGAGGATTAGACCTCCCTGTCTGGTCACTGACAAGTGGTTACCTCATCAAATCAGCTCTCAATTAACATAAGAAAAAGTAGCTCCTGGGGTACCAACGGGTACCGCTTAGACATTGTTTGCTATACACTTAATGTAGAGGGCGCAAGTAGCTACAAGTAGTGCAGTCCCACTTTAAGACATATTTAAACATGGGACTTTATGTGGAAATAAACATAATGCAGGATGTACGTGCTGTACCATAACAAGTTTGCACCCGCTGAAGAAAATGTTCTGTGTTCAGTGTAATTCTCTTGATTCATGATTTTTTTTTCCTCTCTCTTTCGCTCTGTTTGTATATCTGACTGTCTGTCTCTGTCTCTGTTTCTCCTTCTCTCTCTTTCTCTCTGTCCGTCTGCTGTCTCTCTCTCTCTGTAATTATCTCTCTTTATTAGATAAATATAACTATTAAGCATCTCTTGAAATAAATATTTCCTTTAACGTCTGTTCTTATCTATACTGTATGATACTAGTTTTGCTTTCGTTTTGTTTTCTTGTTTGCGCCTCTAAAGACTTAAAACATGTTGGGCTTTTTTTTTTTTAACCAAAGGCACACAAGATAATTGGAACAAGATTTCAGGATTGCGCAGAGGAAAAGTTCTTCCATGCAAGGTCGCTACGATTCCCGTTTACCATTGGGATGTTGAAAAGATGCGCAGAGCACTTACATGTCACGTTTAATACTATACTGTTTTTGTCTGTGTTTGTTTGTTTCTTTTCAAATTTTGGTACTTAGAATGAACTCTCCAGAAAAGAAAAGAAAAGTATACGAGTTGTTTTGAGATATGGACGAAAACAAAATCGAATCCCGAGAATAGCTATAGAAACGTTATTCTAAAATGCTTATGATGTATTACATTCACATCTGCGTCATTAAAAATAATATCATGTATCTTACATTCCTAAATTAAAGAGATAACATGATACATGTAACGCAAGCAATAAACTACAACGACGATACAATATTTCAAGGGCAATACTAATATCACCATGACAACGAGTGGATGTGTTTGTATGCTTTCCATTCGGGACTCTCCACTTCCTTCGAAATTGCGTTATTCTCGTATTCCTAATCCAATATTCATATTACGGACGTAAGGCTTGGATAATTTTGAAAGAAATCGGGAAGCGCAACAGCACATTAGATATGTAGCTTCACAATGAAAATAGATGACGAAAAGACATGTAATCATATCGAATAAATCTCTTTATTTTCTGTTACTATTTCCACATTCTAGTTTTCCATTAGATATTCAAACTATTTTAGGGCGCCAAGTTTTCTCCCTGGACGGATCCAGAATTTTGTAAAAAAAAGTGGGGGGGGGGGGCACAATATTTTGTGTTAATGTCTACAGGCCCCACCCCACTAATAAAAAGAGTTTGTTAGATACTTGTGTATGAAAGGTATGCAACTGGGCCACTGAGTCTTCCAAAAATGGGGAGAGGGGCCGATTATGCAAGGTACCTGATTTTTACTAACATTTTGGGCACACGTCGGGGTGAATACCAAAAACTTTCCCACTCATTTCTTTCATTTATTGCTTCAACCATTAAAAAAAAGAAAACATTCAAAATTACAAACGATGTTCGAAAGATATATACAAAACATATTTGACATACAAAGAAAAAAATTGGTTTGGGAACCCGAAAGAAGCTTGAGCTTGTAAGTGGGGTTCCCTTTACAAATAAACAAGTAGAACTGCATAACAAAAATCCAGATAATAATTTGTACATATATCAAGCTAAGACAAACTAAACCAAAGCACTCATCCGCTGCAACATTACGCCACACAAGTAGAACAATGGGCTTATTAGACTAAACCCATTCGAAAAAATAGTGCACTGAGCAGACTAAGAAGTCTACAAAACAAACATAATATATTAAGGGGTTCGTAGAAATTGGAAAATGGGAAATGTATATATCCGGTTAAGTCCATACCACAATCGAAGTAATCAAGAGTTGACAAGACCTTATTTCTTACTTTAATATGGCTCAATGATATGTTGATTGTACCGATATCAGTTCTCACACGATGGAGTTGGAACAATAGACATCTGGTAATAAAGATGTTTATCACTGTCAACACTTTAAGAGTTAAGCCTGCCGACAACTTAATTACAGTCTGTTTATTAAAGGAGGTTTTTCTTCGAATGATGGTCAAAATGATAATGTAAGCCACTTTAAACCGTGTAGAAATTAGAGAGTACTTATTAAAAGCATATTACTAAATACATAAATAAATGAATATATAAATGAATAAACGGAAAAAAGGATCACATTAATGATGTTTATTACGATGATGATGATAAAGTTGCTTCTTTGTTTGAATTGAATACCAATAAACGTAATAAAACATAACTAAATATTAACAACAATGTATAAACATGTTCAGACATTAACGTATTACTTTTAAAACATAAAGAAAATACATGTTTAGGAAATTATTATTTTACAATTAACAGAATTTGTGAACGCAGGAGGTCGCTTTTATGAGCGAGTTGCTTGATGTTGATGACGCATAAAATAATAACAAAAATGATAATAATAATAATAGTAATTATCTTAAACCAATAATGAGCAGCTTGATGTATATGCAATACTGAATAATGCGTATTTGCTTGATTCCATATTAGCTGACATAATTTATTCTTTTGTGAGTCTTTCACGCAAGACTCTTTGGTTAATATGACTACTACTACTACTACTATTAATAATACTACTAATAATAATGATAATAATAATAAGATTAATAATAATACTTATCTTAAACCAATAATAAGCAGCTTGATAGATATGCAATGCTGAATAATGTTTATTTGCATTATTCCATATTAGCTGACACAATTTATTCTTTTGTGGGTTTTTCAGGCAAGACTCTTCGGTTAATATGACTACTACTACTACTATTAATAATAATAATGATAATAATAAGATTAATAATAATACTTATCTTAAACCAATAATAAGCAGCTTGATAGATATGCAATGCTGAATAATGTGTAATTGCTTGATTCCATATTAGCTGACATAATTTATTCTTTTGTTGGCTTTTCACGCAAGACTCTTTGGTAAATATGAATATTCTTCATTTACTTCTGAATTTCATAAACTTTTTGTTTGTTTTACTGTAACGCGGTGGCAACGGCTGTTTCCAGTTGCATTCTTGCTAATCTACATGTATATGAAGTAGCAATATACATATTACTATCAAATTCCATTTTGTTAAATGACATATTTAAAAACCGTTGACCATGCGATAACGATCAACAGCAGTAGCAAATGACCTGGTCATTTTAAAAGTAAAAAGTGTCAGTCACTTGCAGCGATTTTGGATCCATTCCAGTTCCAAGGCTTGGCAGATGAGCAAAAGAGCAGCTACATCATACACAAATTTATGAATTGTCATGAAAAATATGACAATATGACAGAATGAAATGTAACTATTCACCACTTGTCCGCTGCAGCATGTGTCAAAATGGTCATTGCAAAAACATCTTGGCCTCAACGAGCGCTTTCTCTCTGCTTGAAGATTGTGGAAGAAGATATGATTACAATGGCGACCTTTCAACTTGCCATTCGCATTCATGTACAGTTAAATAGTCCGCTGGATGTAATCATCATTTCAAATCAAACTTGCAGGCGGAGTAAACAAGCGGGAAGGACAAGAAATGAAAGTTTATCTTAGATGATTTCTTTTAAAATAGCGAGGTGAAGAATTTATTCGTATTTGCATGTTTTTACTCTCTCTCTCTCTCTCTCCTTTTGGACATGCGTGTTTATGGATATTTCTCAATCATTTTCTTCTAACCAGCTGTGACTTGGAATAAATTGTATAAAAGGAGCAGAACACCAGAGGCAAATCATCAGTCAACTTTCCGACTTCTCTCCAATTGGATCATCACCACTGTACATTCCTCAGCTTTTTTCCATCTCCCTCCATCTACAAAAAGATCTTCGCAATTTCCACTTTGGAACAAAGCCTTTGAGAATACCACAATCTATCACCTAGCTTCTTGCTCCGCCAAAAAGGAATTTCCACTCGAGCAACATCATCCTTGTGCAAGGTTGTTCATCTTCTATTTGGAAACTCTCCCATAAGTACACCTACAAATTCACCATGTGCTCCAACGGAAAGCTGTTCTGCATCCTAGCCGCCCTCATCGGTAAGTACCCCTCCCCCATGATCGGTAGACCCTCCCCCACTCCCACACCCCACTCCTACATCCCCTACTCCCCCATACATACTTTAGAATCATCTTGAAATAATATGCAATCGTTAATATTGAAGAGCCACTTTACATAAGGTAGGGAAACAAAACAACCTGAACATGTGTTTGTAAAAAGAATTCGTTTTCAAATGACGGTTCAATGTCCGCGGCAAGTCAATGCCGACGTAACTCTACGTCAGCAAATGACAAGTGTGCAAGAGGCATATTTTGAAGGTTTCTGTTTTTACGTGAGTGACTGAATCTGCATACAAAACAACCAAATAGTACATACAAGCTGACACGGGTACTTTTTATGTTGTTGTTGTTGTTTGTTTTAGTCATTAATGGCAAAGCCTTTGATGTTAATTTCTTTCATTGCTACAGCCTGCTGTCTGGCCGTCGACGCAAAGCCCGTCAGAGGCTCGGGCCGCCACGCCCGGCACGTCAATAAGGCCCCCACCACCTACATTCAACCGGCAGAGCAAAACATGTTTGAAGCCCCCTTGGACCAGATGGACGCGGGCGGCAGCGCGGCCGACAACGGGGCCGACAGCAGCAGCTCGTCGGAGTCGTCTCAGGAAGGCGATGTCAGCGCCGAGGGGGCCGATGGCGCGGACTACACCGGCGACAGCCCAGAGCCCATGGGCAACCGCCACAACAACCGTGCCCACGGGGGAAAACTTCCCATCTTCGGCAGTCCCAACAACGGTGCCAACCCCGGCATGGAGCCCCTCCAGAAAGCATCGACGTCGAGCTCGAGTGTCGGCATCGCCTTCGCCGTACTCGCCCTGATCGGAGCCGCTGTCGGAGTGTCCGTCTACGTCATCAAGAGGAATAGGCTTAGCATTCCATTCATCAAGATGACCAACTAGAGAAACAGATTCAGTTATTTCAGGTGCCTTTCTTGTTTGAAGATGTTTTGTTCCTATTTGTGTATTTCGTTGCCATTGCCTGTTTGTTTGTTTTTTCATAGAGCATAATCATTTTGGATTAATCTTATATTATTATAAGATATTTCGAAACACATGTCTTCTTTCTTCGTTAAAAAAAGAGAAACAAATGTCATACATAGCTTTATAATACATGATATTTTGTCTCAGGTGGATCTTTTGTGAAAAATGTCAGGAGTTCATTTCGTTAGGGAAGTACAATGTCACACAAAAACAAATTTACATGGATAGTTAAGAACCATATTAAAGAATCTTGTTGAAATATTAGTGTCCACATTATGAAGGGGATTGATTCTTCGTATAAAGTTGTAAGAGCAAAAGCAATCAGGAAATTAAATTATTAAAGTTTTGACAATGATAAGATATAGCAGATTCAAAATCACTAATGATATGGGGAATATCAAATTGGTCATGCAGTCATGAAATCTCATCTGTTTTTTTAAACTGCAGTGACTCAATTTATCCCCACTTTCCTGGCTCAGACATTTTTCAATTCGAGAAAGTGTAAGACACACATGAATATATATCATAAACATATTTCTGAAAAACATATATACCACAAACATATTCATAAAGATATGTTCAACAAGACATTATGTGCCACAAACGTATGTCTGTTTCATCAGGAATTGTGATATTTGGGAATTTGGCGAGTAGGCCTACAAATTGGGGCGTTCCCTTGTATGATGTCACATATCAGAGCCGAATCGCCAATCGGATATTTGCTTATCTAAAGTGATCTGGACATCTCAAGATTAACGATTTTCTTATCCGTTATCATCCGTTATTTCCCGAGCCTTCCCCAATCTGGTACTTTATCTGTTTCAACTGAGGCCATGTCCCTGTTTCATAAAACGTCTTATCATTAACAAGTAATAATAACCGTTATAAGTTCCTTAAATCGTGGATTTTGATTGGCGGAGAGCAGATTTGTCATAGCGATTTGGCATTATGTTATTGATAACAAGCGGTATGAAACAGGGCCCTGATCTTTCGGACGTGTTAAGGATAAAGTTGAGTTCTGGTTATGCGATAATCATGCGTTATAAATGAACTGTTTGAAGGTGATTGAAAAGGGTTGATCATATAGCAGATTATTATTGGTGTACACTGCGAGGTTTTGGGATCATCAAAATGATTAACAAATCTCCCAGTCTAGCTAAAATAATCACATGTATGGTACACAGAAATGTGTATATGGGACTACGCAAACGTGTGCCATGAAAGTGTGTTCCACAGTATTTAGCTGTTATTTGTTATTTTTTGTATTATGAAGGCATTTTCAGGGAACACCTTTCTAGGATACTCTTACACACTAACACAAAGAAGAAGAAAAAAAATGCCCCAAAATTATTGTTCACCTTTATTAGGACTCAAACCTTCTCTGTGATTTCCTTTGACAAAATAATAATGTATACAAATATATTTTGTACTTTGGCCGGTATTTAAGCTTAGATTTGTGTTGATCTGCACACCGACAATTTCACTAATCCAATAAGTTTAAGCCAATCCATTCAAAATAAATACTATTACGACTATCACATAAGTAATGAGTCGGCTAACAGGCATACTGCCGTCTAATAACTCCTGATTATAGCACATATAATTCATTTGCTAACAATTACTGTTGATGAATCATTTAGACAGTTTAAACTGGCAACGACCTCAGAAAATGCAGTTTAGCACGACATTGACACATTTGTCAAATATCGCGCCCCATTGTTAATAAAATGCCTGGCTTTGTTCCAATGCGTTTCACAAGGTCACATGAATCGAGCCAAAACGAGAGAACACTGGATAACTTTTTTAATTGATTACGAGTTGAATAGTATAGCAAATAATGGATTGAATCCCTTCTATTTTCGGTCATTAATGATTAGTGCATACACAATTCATTTCAAAGCTCTAAATTTGACACATATGCGTACATTTCTTGAAACAGGTTAATAATTGTAACTTATCTCATTTGTTTATTCCCCTTTTTCTTAAGAATAATCAGTCATTACGGATCTGATTTGCATCGTGCCAAGTAAAGTCTTTATAAGAGTGATTGTGTTTTTGTGTCCAATAATTGTTTATCTTTGACACATTGTATGCTGCATTGAATATTGTATATTTATGAATGTTTATAACGGTTGGAAATGTATATAATCCTTAAAAGCTGTTTATATTGTAAAACGATCACGTGAAGAATAAATTCCTGTAGTAATAACAAATGTTTGTTCTCGTTTTATTGCAATATTGTGTTTCTCTCTTTTCCCTACTTTACCTATATTCTTTTATTTCATTTTCCCTTTCATTTCTATTTTCTAATTACTCTTCTTTTCCACTTCGTTATCTTTATGTTTTCCAGTCTTTTCTTCCTTGAATTCTTGTATTTAACAATAAAATTGTTATATTTTTACTTGTACTGTCCGCCATTTCCTTCTTCTCTTTTCTTCCAGTCACTGCCTCCTTTCCCCCTTGTCCTCCTTTGTTCTATTTATTCTTTCGTATATTTTGTTTGTATTGGTTTTATCAAGGTCCTTCAAGGACAGCAACCTTTTCAACAGAAGACACAACCCTATTGAAATAAAACTGGCAAACAAAATCTGTTTTATTTAATCTGGTCGCTACGATACACTTTCCCACTGCACTTTACAACGAAAGTTCTGCCAAAACCTCTTTAATTTCCTTTATCGTTCCTCAATCACTTCTCCATCCACCCCCCCCCCCCACTCTCTCTCCCTCTCTCTCTCTCTCTCACACTCCCACTCTTCACTTCAGCTTTTCCCATACGCTCTTAACATATATTAATTTAGATATGCACGTACAGATGTATGTCTCACTTTGATTCTTTCCGTTTCTTCCCCGCCCCTCCTCCCCCCCCCCGCCCCACTCTCGCCCCCTCTTTCTCTCTTTGCATCTCTCCTGCTCACACACTCTCTCTCCCCCCCCCTCTTTCTCTTTCCCTACATCTTTCTATTTCTGTATTTCTCACTTTCTGAAATTACTCTGTCTATATATCTCTCTCTTTGTCTCTCTCTTTGTCTCTCTCTGTATGTCTCTCTCTCTATCTATGTCTATCTGTCTCTCTCTCGTTATGATATATATATATATATACAAACACCTCTGTCTCTACCCATTATCTTCCTATTGATTAACGTCTCAGTCTCTTAATTTCAATCCCCCTCTCTCTCTCACTCTCTCTTTCTTTCTTTCCTTCTATCCCTCTCTTCCCCTCTAACACTTCTTTGCAAAATTGTTTGTCACACAAATATTTACACAAATATTTCAACTTTTCTTACGCTTTTAGACGTATACCCATTTATATGTGTCACTTTATTTCTTTGCGTCCACCCTGCCTCTCTCTTTTTTTTCTCTCTCTCTCACTCTCTCTCTCTCTCTCCCTTCATCCCTGTCCCTATCTGACTCACTTATCTCTCTGTCTCTCTCTGTCTCTCTCTCTCTCTCTCTCTCTCTCTCTTTCTTCGTATTCCCTTTTATCTGTTTATCTGAAATTATTTCACCCTTCTCCACTCTTTTCCGAATGAATTAACACTCTGTAGAGCGTGTGTTGATTTCCTACCAGTACCATCTAAATCAATACCATAAACGGGGCCCCAAATAATTACAACATAAGCGGATAAGTTCACTAAATAATGCATTTATAAATCTTTTTATTTCTTCGTGATAAATGCAAATTGCCAAACGAATACCATCGAGACACAGATACTTGAAATTAAAAATTGTACAATCCATAATACTCGGTGTCCGAGGTACGTACATGTATGTGGATGTCGGTGACACAGACTAAAGGAAGCAATTTGTTAATCAGTTAATTTTTATCGTAATTGTGCAGATTCGTCAAGAGTCTATTTCAAAACATGTTCCTCTTATCGCCCGAAACTCCTTGTATGTTGCAAAGCCCCGATTATCGCAAGGTTATGCCACCGTCTGCCTCTACATGAAAAGGCAAAAAACGAATGTTAACATGTTGAATTCATGGACATACACGAAGTTTCACAAGAATGTCCAGCAGTCTTTGAGACAATAGAAACGAGTTTGCAGGATGCGATTTACTTAAGGACGATGACTGGAATACGGTGTCTGTACTTTTTGAAGAAGAACACACCGAGCGCAATGGTGCATCCGATGATGGCGAGGACGGCGAAAGCGATGCCGACGCTGGATCCTGAACTAGAACCTTTCCTGTACTCGGTCATCATCCCCTTGCCCATCGAGCTAGGAGCCTTACCACCCGTCATCATGAAAGGCGCCCCGCCTCCTCCGAGGAATCCAAATCCGCCATCGGAGAAAACCCCTGGACTCTCGTTCGCCCCGACGTCTGGTGTATCAAGGGGCTCGTACTCCTCGTAGTCTGGTGCGTCAGGAGCATCGGGTGCGTCAGGGGCATCAGGGGCGTCTGGTGCGTCAGGAATATCAGGTGCATCGGGGATATCGGGTAGGTCGGGATAATCCACTTGGTTGACCGGGCCGTCCAGGATGGTCTGATGTTTAAGTGCTGCAGGGGCTACTTGGGAGGCAGGATTAAGGTATCCTCCAAACGTCCTCAAGAAGGCGAATGGCTGTACAGGCCCTTCTGGTCGTTGTGGTTTCTCTGGTTTCTCGGGTGTTGGGTACTTGCCATATGGTCTTGCGTCAGTATTGAGGCACAGGACTGGTGGCCAGCAGGTAGGAAACAAGAACGAAATACCAGTTAATGATAACGAAGGACCTACGCTCCTACCTGATTTTATTTCTTTAAAAACAACACACCCTTCAATATGCACGAAACTTCAGAATACCACTTACTTAATCATTCAGAAATAACGAGTATGGAGTCGTAATACTTTCCTCATGTTTCTGTTAAGCTTAACTCAGCTGGCTCTTCGGTCTTTATTTTCCCTGAATCAGGAGGCATTTTATGAATAAGCATGGCTCTTACTCTTTACCAACATGGACCAAATTTTAATAACATTTAAATTGAAAGAAACAAAAATCTGCCCATCACCAAACAACGATTACTTGATGAATACAGCCCCAAAATACTGCAATGTGTCATTTGAGAGAGCAAAAAAATCCACCTACCTAATGTTATAATCGCAAAGCCAAGAAGGTATGAAGATGAAGACATGATGCTTGTTAAAACTCCCGAATCTTAGCTGTCAAAGTAGTTTTCAGGATTGAAGGCAAAGAAGTCTCATCTCTCGGAACCGGTGCAAACACTGAATGATACTTTTCAACTCGGCGCACAGGCACCTCAAAATTGCGATGCTGAATTACGATGTGAATTGAATAACTACTTTTTAAAGCATTATGATGATTCCTCTAAGTATTACACCGCTTTTATATTTATTTCTCTCCGTCGGAGCCCGCTATCCAGCTGTTATCCTGAAAAGAAACTCGCAACTAAGATTTATTCCCAAATCCTATACCTTGACCTTGTTCAATACAGTCGCATCTCTCTCCCCCGCCAGTGCAGGGGTTCGGGGGCACGTCTTCCCACCCTGACACATGCACCAATCCTTCTAAATCCCCACTCTTAATCCAGGTTTCTTTACTGTTCCATTGCAATGTTAATTCGTTATTTCTGATGAGGATCTGCCGCTGAAGCAGCAGACGTATTAGTCATTTCTCTGTTTGCATTTATAATGAGCTACTTCTCAAAAAGCAGTCGATTTCTTTCTCCCTCCCTCAAAAACTTGACGCGGCATTTTCCTTATGCAGATGCATGTATATCAACATTGTAATAGGTCTGACATTAAAAAGTAAAATCAAGTTCTGGTTACGCAATAACATTATTGGAGACATGGTCTGGACGCAATTGGAAACAGTGAATTATGTAATACATAAGAACTGCTGTTTACTGTGAAGTATTGGAATGATCAAAATGAAAAGATATTAACTCTATCCACTCTTGTTGACTCATGCAATGCAGACATAAATTGGTTATATGGTACTGAACACAAATGTTTGGTCCAAACTATTCATATTTTGAGTATGAGGGCACTTAAATGAGCATCCTTTTCAGGAGATATGTATGACATGAAATCTTCCAACGTGACAAACAAAAACTGAGCAACCTCACAACTTTTTGTTCATCTTCACCAGAACCGTCTATGTAAAGATGACTACAATCGCGTAAAAAATTCCGTTTACCTGCAAGATAGTCAAAATCAAATTTCAGCTTGCAAGCAATCATAATCGCAAAATCGTGCAATTTGTTTCTAATTTTCCAAAGTTGATATCGATATACGGTTAAAAAGCAGGTCGAAAATAATGTCGCCTTTAACGAATTCATGCCCCTATAAACTAGGATAAGATTTTCATAAAACGTATCTTTAATTTTCCCAAGAGTTCAGGTTCCAGGACTTTTCGATATTCTCATCAATTTATACGTAGTGTTTGGTAACATTTCCTTTGCCAAACATATTTTACTCCCTCCGTTTATACCATTTCTAATAAAGTTGCTCTTTTATTAGATTTAATGCATTTAGAGAAGCATTCGTTATATAACTCACGCCTTATGTATGGCATTGACATTATCAGTTACCCGATGCAAACTTCTTTGTATAGGAAATTAGATCATATCATTGAAATTATGACTAAAATAGAACAGGGGCAAGGCCTTGTGTCACTCCTAAGTGTTGAATATTCAAAGCTGATTTGTGTTCTCCTTGAGAGAGTTCCAGTTTATGATTAATATTGATTAGCTCCTTATAAAGGAAATGGTTAAGCCATATATGGTCTGAGCATTTAAGTCATTTGCTGGTTCGGCAGTCCTTTTGTCTGTATGACTTGACCTTAAATCGTGCGCTCTGACGGCGTGAGGGAAATAGAATCTCACTCATGGCCGTTGCACACAAGGCGTCATTTGCTGACGTTGGAATACGTCAGCGGCTGGCGCAGTATTTGATACACTTTATGAGAGTGATATCGTAGAAGAAGTAAATGCAAAAAGAACAGTGCAAATTACTGCATTGGATGGCTGGGGCATGCATTAAAGTCATTCATGGCCGTAATTAGTATAGGTATGATTGAAAACGAAACGATACCTCGTGTAGAAGGGGGCATCCGATTTCTTTATCCCGGTCATCACCATGTCTAAAGTATTCATATTTTGACAGATTCAGTGACAATTTCAAATTTAGATCAGTATTCTCGTAAAAGAAAAAAAAAACATTCATCATCATCATCAACGTCTTAATGGTCGGCATCATCATCATCATCATTATCATCATCACCATAATCAATATCATCATCTTCATCACCATAATCAATATCATCATCTTCATCATCATCAAAATCAGAAAAGTCTTCATCATTAACATCATCATCATCATCATCATCGTCATCATCTTTATCATCATCAAAATCATAAAGGTCGTCATCATTATCATCATCATCATCATTATCACCATCATCATAATCAGCATCATCATCTTCATCATCATAATCACCATTATTATTATCATCACAATTATTGTTATCATCCTAATCCCCGTAATTACCATTCTCGACCTAATCGGCATCCTTATCGTCATCATCATCATCGTCATCATCATCATCATCATCATTATCGTCATCATCATCATCGTACTTGATTTTGTCACTGCCTTGAACCTGATCATTACTCCATTCCGCGATATCCACAACGGTCATAATTCGAACGTGAAAAATGAGTCCATTCAGAAGAAAATATGATATATGATATATTTTATTTTTTATGATATAGGTACATATGATAAAAAAAGCCTATTAAAATTTGAAACACAACTGGACGAAATAAACAGCAAAATGTACACCCCCCCCCCCCCCCCCTCGAAAAAAAGAGTCTTACTTCATTAACATCGGCAGGTTCACTTAATCTTTTGACCAAACATGCCAAATATGAGTCTTATTCTATATCCAAACCGACAGGTGTATTATTGGCATTATTGGAACCGGGTCTTTTAATCGCGAGTCCAGACACGACCACCACAGCGATCACGAGTATAACGACGCCGAATCCGATTCCGACGTGAGCTACTTTACTTTCTCCTGCCAAGAAACTGCGGTCGTTTCGGCCTTTTGCGTGCCTTAATCCAGATCCCGTCCACCCGTTCCGACCACCAATGGGGTTCGGAGGACCGCCATCTGCGGGTGCAACCGCGGCTGCATCTACATCAGTACCAATATCACCATCGAAAATCGACTCGACATCGGCATCGTTTTCCGATTCGTTGTCAGCGTCTTCAGCGTCGTTGTCGGGGATTTCTTCTGCGTCGACATCATTGACGTCGTTGACGCCGTCGATCTCCGTTTGTGTTTGAGCGAGGGGGATGTTGTTGACGGCAGGATGATCCGGCTTCGATTCTATTGTCAAGCACAAGGCTGTCAAGTATAAAACATTAGGGAACAAATATTAATTCATCTTTATTCTATCTTTTCGGAAATACAATTCAAATCTGAGAGCCTATTACATAGAAGAAAAAAAAGGGGAACAAATAAAGAAGCCTCTAATCGAAATCTATTGTTAATGGTTTCTGTATAATTTTGAGCCTCTTCTTTCGTGCAACATATGAGAAAAACACCAGCAAGTCGATTTTGATTTAAAATTCGTTCACCATTTAGTTATTGAGTTACTTATTCATTTAGTCATCTATTTTTTGAGAAAAAAATGTTGAAAGAACAAGCGAATATCAGTAGTCAAATGACCGTCAATAGTGCGTTGAATTTGCGTCTTTCATTAGCAAGAAAAAAAAAATAGCATGTGCCTTACCCCAAAGCAACCCAAACAGATAATGTGTCATAACCATAGCTCATGATATTTGATATCCTAGGATTAAGTGTGGCGAGTAGCCGCATAAGTCGGTAGGAAAGTTATCGATCCGTTGCCAATGATACATCAGAAATTCGGCTCCTCGCCGACAAGCAATTATCCTAACTATTGCATTTTATTCCTTTTTAATGCAGTGCAATTTTGAGTACTTTGAATACACTTTTAATCGGTAAAAATATACACTGTAAGTCGCCATTCGGTTGATATATCCCACGATGTTTTTGTTCTCGTCCTGTAGATTAAATGTGATGTACATTATGGATTAAATAGACCTATGTCAATATAAAATTCATTTCTTACGTGTTGTCTCTGCTTACTGTACACGTAGATAAAGAATAATGCATTTATTATCTGTTCTTATATTTGACTTAATGCCTTTTTTTTTACATATAATATGCCGAAAGGATGATGAACGAACGGTTTTAAAGATAAAGGTAATTCATTGATGAAGTAGTATAATGAAACAGTCCCCCAAAATATCATTTTATTCTGAAAGAGTTTCATCAGGATAGTTGTATTAATGCTTTAAAAGTTCTTTTATAACATTAGTCTGCTAATTCGCGTCTGAGGAAGATGTCCGAACGCTAGACATCAATCTTTTACCTACTGGTTCCTCTCATTTAAACCAAATTGATTTCAGGGTGGACTTCCCCTTGAAAGGGATTGGGTATCTTTGCCTCTGATTCTAAACAAAATCATGGATTTAGCTCTTGCTGTAATCATAATTATGAACCTTTAGGTCAATCAGGAATCCCACGACGTTTACAAGCCAATCGCCAGTCTGGTTATCAAGATATTTATGATTTGAATTCGAAATTTCAAAAACCATTTTCCCAACGGTTTTTATAACACTACAGTCGTTTGGGGAAAATGAGTATGGTAAAACCGGTCACTCAAAGATTTCTGTTACTTCTTTAAAGAACTTCATGGTCATTTTAAAGCGCAATTTCTTTTCTTTAGTGTTTCACTATTACACCATAACACAGACACTGATAACACGTAGGGTCAGCATGTATCTCAGATTTGTAAAACTGGAAACATTGTAAAACGATGCCTTTAACGTTCACAATCATATTAAAAACAGACCAGACGAAAAATCAAAATTTCACAGTGTACTTACCACTAAGCAGAGTCAGTGTGACCGAAAGGAGATAGCAAAACTTCATCGCAGAGGCCATTTTAACTTTCTCCATGCATGTAACTCCAGCTTGTTAATGTTACTAGTAGAGCGTTTCCTGTGTAAATGGCGGGGACGACCTACTTAATCTCCTAGAGTGGTTTGAGAAGTGAATCACTTCTTTTTATACCATCCAAAATCCAGCTGAATCACTTTCGACTAAACCAAATGTCCACTGCATCACGTATGGCTGTGTTTTACCAGTTTGAGTTCTTTCGAAATTTCCCCTTTCTCAGGTCTCTCTCTCTCTCTCTCTTTCTTTAAAATATAGCTTTACAAATTACAAAGTTTGACCTCAAACTGACGAATCTGATTAGACGAGCTTAACTTTTTCCCCGTGAACATACGTACAGTTTACCAAAAAAGAACATAATTAATTATGACAATAGAATACCACAATGAACAGAATAGAAAAGACGTGTGTATGCCAGAATCGTAGAATTTCGAGAAGTCACGGTTTATATTTTGGAAATGCAATAGATAGCTACCCCTCCTAAATATTATATCTCCCCCTCCCTATCCCATCTTTCTCTTCGTATCATCCTCTCTCATCAGTCTCTCATTCTCTGTTCTCTGTGTTACCCTATCTCTCATTCTCTCTTTCTTTCAATAATAATGATGATAATAATCTTCTCTCTCTTTCTCTTTCACTCCCTCTCTCTCTCTCTCTCTCTCTCTCGCACGCACACACACACACACTCTCTCTCTCTCTCTCTCTCTCTCTCTCTTTCTCTCCCGTCCTTCCTCACTGCATCTGTACCCCCTCACTTCCCTTTCCAATCTCTGCTCATTTTAGGCATCCTTCCTTTTCTCATTTAATGCATGGCTGTATATTGTATGAATTATCATAACTTAAGGTTGCTCGTCTGTATTTGAGAGGACACCCACCCGTTCCAGGTTTTTGCTATCCTATAATTGTAGTTTGCTATGCAATGCGTAAATATTGAAAATATGTATGTAGGATTTGTATGGAGTAAATGAAATCGAATCATAAACAGTAAGTTTTAGGAGAAGTAAGACAACATTTATGATACTCTTTGATCGAATGTCTCTAAAATTACTGGTCAACGATGCTTCCTAGACATTTAATTGTAAAATGTTCAACTTAGTTTTCAAGTCTTTAAGTTTCCTTACCAAATAAAACATGCCTGGGGCTGCGTCAATAGATCATACTTAGATGCATCGTAAGAGTGGGGGAGGGAGGTGATGGTTTTAGATGTTCGACACCCCTCGCGTATCAGTAACTTTAAAGATTATCTGTCTTGTTTATAGTCAGGACAGTGTCGTCTAATGCCCGCTGCAAACGAGCCGTCGATTGCTTTATTACCTGCGCCAATTTAAACCACTGAGGAAATAAGTTATTTTGCTTTATTGTAAAACAGCATCTGAGGAACTAACACTTCAACAAGCTCTGCTTCAAGTTAGTTCCTATTTTCTTGTGCTTTTTCCATTATATTTGTCGTTTCATTGCATATTTGTTGTGATATAATTATTCTTGCATTATGTTTTGCATGAGAAATAAAATCATTTGAAAATGAAAATTAAGTCAATACAACATTTAGACCCGATCACATTACACCGAGTTTGGTTTATAGGATCTTACTCTCATAGTCATTGGCGCATTCTTACGTCAGTAAAAAGGACGCCTCGTGTGCAACACCCCTTCCTGCGCTGATTTTACCTTCCCGTTAGTATGGCAACCCCAACATATCAGTGTCAAGTAAGTTCTCTTGATAATGAACAATCAGGAATTGTAGGAAGTCCTTGCCATCCTGAATGCCAATACAGGCGTCAAATGCTCGCAACTTTTGGCAGTGTTTGCCTTGAACGTGTGTGTCGTGCCTCTTTCCATTGACTTTGAGATGAAGAGAGCCGATGGTAATTACTGTGATCTTCTAAAGTCGGTGTCTTTTTAAATTAAATTACAGTTAATGCGATTTTGCCAGCCGTGGGTAAACAGGTGTATTCCAATTCACTCGATAGTGCTCGACGTAAGGAGTTTTATTTTACAATTCCTTATCTCGAGTTTCTAAACTAAACGTCGAATAGGTGGTCCATGGCACTGTCAAAATATGACAGGAACTGGCGTAGCATTGGCACAGCCATAGAGGGGCACTGTTGACATTTTGATGGGGGGGGGGGACACTCAAGAGAGTTTCTTCCTACGGGTTACTCACACTTCACACGGTCGTGATTGGCCACTGTAAAACGTCCGTGCTGTGGCAGCGGGGATGCAAAACCACATGACCTATTAAAGTTCAGTGATGATTCACACTAGAAGAGAATTCTATACGGCATATGCACGGACGATACTTTCGGGGATACTTTGCTTCGCAGAAGGCCCAAAAGATACCACACTAACGGAATTCCTAACTACAACTCTGTTCGGAAGACAAAACCTAAGCCTAAGCCTAACCCTAATATAAAACACAATTCCAGCCTGTCGTATTCCATGCAAATGCCCGGATTATTATTGTCGGAACAAAAGAGCAGGTCATCGTTCATTGATATGGATCCAATATTTACTTGCACCATGCACGTCATCAAGGGTGAAGAATACAACTACATATGTACAATACATAGCTGGATGGGGAAATAGAAGGAGCAGAAAGGGAAAGAAGGGAAGATAAGAGAGGAGACGTGAGTGGAGAGCAAAGGAGGAGGGGGAAATGGAAAGGAGGGAGAAGGATCGGGTAAAATGGAGAAAGAACAAACGAACTAGAGGAGAGTCTGTGAACAGAGAGGGAGGAGAGATAGGTGGAAATGTGAGGGGAAAGAGAAAAGAAGATCCGAGAGCAGAAGAATGAAATTAAGAGAAGAGAGATGGGGTATGATAGAGGGAGTGAGAGAGAGAGAGAGAGAGAGAGAGAGGGGGGAAGAGCGAGCTAGATGGAGAGAGGCAGACAGACAGCGAGGGAGGGAGAGAGAGAGGGAAAAGGAGAGAGGGAGAGAGAGAGAGAGAGAGAGAGAGAGAGGGGGGTGACAGATTGACATAGTATTTTCTTCACTGCTCTTGGTGAGTCATTATAAGGTACTGTGGAGAAAATATTGCACACGTTATCATCATCATGATACGCATAGGTCCCCACATCTCTAGGAACTTCCCAGACAGACCCAGGGTGCCTATGAATCATATTATTTTGAAAAACAAAACAAACTAAAGTCACTTCAAACATTCTCTAAAGGATTTCTCGAAAAAATGATTTGAATCATATTTTGTAAAATACAAAACTGTTTAAAGTCGCTTTCAAACATTCTCGAAAGTATTTATCGAAAAACGAATTGAATTTTTAAAATAACACACGGTTGAATCTTCAAGGCAATCTAGGCAAGAAGGTATTAGAGCCCGTCGTACACGAAGCGTCATTTGCCACTGGCGTAGGACTGCGCCAGTGCCCGTCGTAGGTATTTGACGTTCCATGCGAGATTTATTTCGTGCAAAGTGTTTGCAAAATTAACGCAGCATTGCGTTGATTAATTTTTGTATGGGTTTAATGTCTTCACAGGCTTGATTAGCGCAATAAAAATAACGCAAGAAAAATAACGCTTCGTGCGCACGAGGCATAAGCTAGCTACACCTCGACTATCCACCCCGGATAAACCCCGAACAGGTACCTCATAGCAAAAAAAACCCTGGAACATCTACCCTAGGAAATGTTGCTCACTCTTAGGACTATTTCCCAGAGGATAACTACCCCCACAGTTGCCAACTTTCGCAAAAACATTTCCGTATTCAAAGGGCTGAAAACGTGTTTTTTTTTAGAGGATTAGGATTAATTCTCACAGAATTGATATGGAACCACACAGAAAGTGACAAGTCTAAATAATTGTTGTGCCTGACTAACTTCCCCAAACACAGTCCGTTATACAAAAGGCAGAAAAACAGTGTTTTGTTGAGTGAATCAGTAATTGACCATCAAAGAAGTGAAAAAGAACGACACAGAAACTGGCTTGTTACAAGAAAATCATTATTTTCATCATAACCTTCACTAGTCCTATGTTTAGTTTTTTATTTTTATTTGAAATGTTAGTATTACTTGGGAGCTCCTTCCACAGAATGGGTGCAGTTTAAAATTTACAATTGTCCTGGGGAGCAGTGTCCGGCCAAAAGAGGGGTCAGTAAGTTGTCCGGGGGACCGGTAATGGGGTGCGAAAGGTGACTAAGCACAGTTACATGTATAATAATGTTACAACAGTGCTTTAAAGTGACCTTATAACTTTAATAACTCAATTTGGTATATGCGTTTTCCTACTTCTCTTCTTTACCCTCGTTGGGTCATTTTTTCCTGTTCTTCTTTCCCTTGTTCGTTCTTGTTTTTCTCTCCTAATCCTTATTTTTGCTTCCTTTTTTGTTGTCTTCTCCTTATTAATTCCCCCTTATTTTGTTATCTTCGTCGTATTCTATTTCTTCTTTCCTTTCTATTATTCATACTTCTTCCTTTCTTTCTTTCTCTTTCCCGCTTTCTTTACTATCCTATCTTTCTTTGATTAATTTCTTCATCTCATTTGCCCACCTTTTAAAAGTTTTAGTGATTTGAATCCATAACCTCTATACCCGAATTGCATCCTCCATCTCAAACTCTCCTATTATTACCCCGTTCGAGGCCTCAACCAAACTTTGTTGAAGTTTTTTGAAATTTTGAAGGGAACCCTCGAGTTCTTAAACTTGGCACACTACCAGTGATCATTGTACCTGTCATACACAAACTTTTCCCTAGGGGTATTAGCGGCTGAAAATCTTGTGTAGATTCTTTAGTAAAATAGTCAGAACATTATCTCAAGTTCCGTTTATATCAAACTAAGTTTGAGTAATTTTGTTTTCTTTAGTAAGGCAAAATGATGCCAAGAAAATGAAACAGACTTCCGACTCCGGCTCTTCTCTTCTCCCTTTCGTTCTTTCTTTCTCTCTCTCTCTCCCCCCCCCCCCTCTCTCTCTCTCTATTTATCTATCTATCTTCCTCCCTCCATCTCTCCATCTCTCTCATTTTTCTTCTCACTATCTTCCAGTCCACTGACAAATTGGAAGCGACGTATATTATGCCCCCTATACATTTACCCCTTTTCTAGGCAGCGAATTCGGTATATAATAAGCGATCATTTTTCGACAAGTGCTTCAGTTTAGAGAACCACTAGTACAGAGGATCATCATCAGTATTACTTTTGCATATATTCCTTATTGTCCTCAACGGTTTCACTTCTCAGGGTGTCAGTTTCGTGGAGATTTTACTTCAACTAAATCGCAATGGCTTCATCGGGGACTTTTATCTGCCTCGCCGTGCTTTTAGCTGGTAAGTTAAGTTTGTTTTATTACAGAATTGTTTGATGAACGCTCACTTTTTGGTGAATATTAACACGATTGTCTACAACACGAACGGAACTACTTTCGAAAAAAAAATCAACCAACATTATTTTGACACATTGCGTAACCAGAACATGATTTCTTTGGGACATCTATTTTCTTCTTCTATATGCATCGCAGCATCTCTTGGAGTTAATGGCGTACTGTGGCCCATCCATTAAAGTTGGTACTTCAATTAGTGGGGAAACTGGTTTCACTGATTTTCACCAGGCACCCCCCCCCCCCCTCCCTCCCTATCTTTAACTAGGTAATTTAGTACCTAGAGTGTGGGAGAGGGTCCTATCATCTTTATAAAAAAAATATATATTCAAGCTCCCTTTCCCCTTCTTCCTTCCTTTCCCCCTTTTTTTTGAATCATTTTTTACTGAGAATCTTAATTGGGGGCACGAAATGTACACAATTTCTTGCAATGCCTTTTTCTTTTTGTCCAACACCTCCATCAAAAATTGTTTCACCACACCCCTATTGACCAAGAAGGAATTGAACTAGAACTGTAATCGTATCAGAACGGTATGCATACATTGAAGCCTTTGTATTTACGTGGCAGACGAAAGAGCGTCTCTTGGACTCTTTTTTAAGGGATTTATTAGAAGTCTGTACACTGTGAAAAATCTGGGCAATATTTTCCAACACTTTGCCAATAGTCAACCCAACCATCTATTGGGCAATATTTTCGTATTTTGCCCAACAAGTGGTCAAGATTTTCCCAACAAGTGGGCTACTGTAGTCGGGCAGTTGAAGGGTCATATCTTTGCCCAAATTTTGGTCAAAATACGAAACAATTATGCACGTGTGAAGTAGGGTACTTACGTTTACCAATAGCACTGGGCAAAATATTGCCCAATAGATGGTTGGGTTGACTATTGGCACAACGTTGGGCAAAGTGTTGAAAAAATATTGCCCAACATTTTCACAGTGTAGCATCTATGATCATAGTGAGATAAGTAGGCAGAAAGAAAGGCCTGAAAACGGCCTGAAACGTACAAAATGGCGCCTGGACAGTCACGCATGAGCGATTTTGGAGTCAAGTGACCTTGATTGGATAGAGGAAGGGACCTGGATAGGGCTCACAAGCACTGCGTGCAAAACCAATGGGACTTTGACAGATGAAGATTAAGAAGAAGAAGAAGAACGGAAACAAGACATTGACAGGAAACGGCAATGCAATTAGTGTTCTCCTAACCTATCACACTCTATTTAAATATTGTTCACAACAATTATTTGAACTTAAGACAATGTGCAGTCGATTACAAGTATAATAGATATGTAAATAAATTAATAAATTAATAAAAATGAAATAAAATGTGATTTTTTAAAGGTAAAGACCAGTATTGGAAACGCCCCAATTTCAAAAAATGAAATGGAAGCTCTCATTACCAATCATGTGAAAGAATATGTTTTGACTAATGATGATAAAAAAATTGCCGGGAAACCGCCTACTAATTCATATATTTGGTAAATTTGTTTCTCTCATGGACTGTGAGAGATATAGGGTAGTCCCATATACATCTTTCTGTGTATAGTGCTTGTAACTTTACGAAGAATGGGCCAAATTTCTTATCATTTTGATGATTCCAGAACCTTGCAGATGCCAGATGCTAGATGATCAACCTTTTCTGATCGATTCCACAACGTTTCTTTCACAATCGATTGCATGACCATAACTGGTCTTTACCTTTAAGGGGGAGCATGAACCTAAAGTTCGTCTGTTTGCATGAATATGGCAAACCTTTATATATTTCGAAGCCTATCACGTGCATTTGCTCCCCTCCTCCCGTCCCCTCCCCCCCCCCCCACTCCCCCGCCCCCTCCCGCCGTCAAAATTTAAATTATCCATTTCAGAATACGAGTATATGAGTATATTGTAAGGAAAACAATTTTTTTCCATTTTGTTTCAAAATAATTGTTTTATATTGTACTGAATGGACTCAAAAGATGTACGGATATCGTAACCTGCCGAGGGTCACCCAATAGTTGTTCGGAAAACATATACTGACTGTATTTTCGTCAAAGATATGGGATAAGTTTGGGTTAGAGTTAGGGTTGCATTTTGGGGGTTTAGCTTAGGGTTAGGACGAGAGTTAGAGTAAGTATTTGTTCTAGAATTAAAGTCAATAATTCTGTGGAGAAAATTTGACCAGCAACTTCGTTCACTTTGAGGGCAACTATCGCTTGAGCATGTCTTTCAAAACTGTTTAATGTTGATTTTTCTTCTTGAACCTTCCACTTCCCAGCATATTGTATGATGACCGAGGCCAGGGGGCTAGGGAAGATCAGGAAAGCCCGACAGAACCTATTTGAAGTACCCTTCGACCAAACACAACCATACGCTGGGAGTTCTCCGCTAGCGGCTTCCAGCGTCGGAGGCTCGGCCGGAGGTGGTGGTGGTTTCGACTTTGGAGTCTTCGCCGGCGATGGAGCAAGCGACGATGTCGTTGCTTCCGACTCCGAATCTTCCGAAGAATACGACGACGAAGTGGAGCCCGCCAGCATCGATACCGCCCTCGTCAACGGAGTCGATGCTGCAGATGCACCCGCAATGGTGGGAGGTCACCGTCACGCGATAGGTGGCAATCTTTCTCCGATTCTCAGGGGCGATAAGGGTATGACTTTCCAGACAAGGAACAAAGACCAGCTGTTGAGGAGGACGTCGGGCTCCTCCGGTACAGGTGTCGGCATCGCCTTCCTTGTTCTAGGTCTCGTCGCTGTCGCAGTAGGGGCTGCTGCGTTTGTCCTCGTGAAATACCGACATAGCATCCCGGTTCTTGTGTGGGCCTAATGGTTAAGCATCTATGTATCTAAAAATGGATAATCTATTATATATAAATAAAGCCTGCCCTTTACTCTTCTGGCAAGGTCCCAGGAGTCTCAGTCAAATATAAATGCTGTAAGCATGAGTGACCAAGAAAACGCGTATAAAGGGGTGTTTTTGTTTAAAGATTGGGCGGTGCCGCGTTAAGGGGTTTGAAACGTCCATTTTCAAGAAAAGGGTACATTTCCAAAACCTTGCTCTACGCGTTTTAGTCCCGGTACTATACATTTATATTTTGCTTTGCATAATAGAATAGTAACTGTTCATTTTACATTGTGTACTTTTTGTAAGCACTACATGTACTTTATATAAAATTGAACAAATTTGAAATGTAATTCTTTTTTTCAAAGAAAGGACTTATGATGGCTGTGCATTAAACCCATTTGGAAGTGTACAGGTTGATGTTATTGCTTCTCTATTGAAATAAATGTTTACGTTGTGAATTTTACATCAGAAGCGCAATTTCATTTATTTTACATTGCCAACAAACTTAAATGGTACTCCCTATCGCACTACAAAATGCTCAAGGGGTTTCAATTTTACAAAACTTGTTTAGGAGTACACTTTTGTGAAATACCCGTTAAGGGTGTGAATTCGGGGTAAACAAAAACACGTGAAATTCTCATTTAGGGTGTATTTTGGCTCCAGAAGAAATCCTCGTTTAGGGGGTGTCTGGAAGACCTGTGGTCACGCATGCTTACATTATGTATACGTGACTGAGACTCCTAACGGCAAGGTATACGAAATATATATAGGCCTACGCACATTTCAGACGAAACAAGCTGTAAAACTGTACATGTTTCTTATTTTTTCATTATACATTGTTGGTGGTTGGTCATTGGAATGAAAATAAAAAAATATGTATGAGAGCATTTTTGTAAAACTCTACCGTTGAATTGCTTCTTGTTTTTTAAACATGACATGCAGCTCTTGGCTGATATTGTATTTTTTACAAAGTAATCATATATTTACAATAACATCATACCATCATTAAAGTACATCATAAATATATCAAAATAACAATGGTAACATCATACAGCAATATTTACAAAGATTTATAAAAATGTATCGAAGATATGGATAAGTAGTTATCAGAAATGTTCAAGGATAAATTCAGGCGTGATAGCTCAGTTTGTAGAGCAGTGGTCTCGTTATCCGGTGACCCGGGTTCGAAACTAAGTCGATGCGCTAGTGCCCTGTGGTAAGGCTATTATCCTCATTACCAGGTCCCTCGGAGAGGACCTTAAGCCGTCGGTCTTCTGGTTGCTTACTAAAAAGTATTTATTGCTTTCTTAGCTGTCAGGTAAAATAACCACCACTATCACATCACTTACAATTGAACATATGTCCAAGAACATTAGGCTTATTGCATAAAATAAATCACTTGAGACAAACAATTTTAGTTGACATGAGTAAGAGAGGGAATAATTACACAGATGTTGCACAAAAATGTGGAGAACCATCGGCAATGGGTAATGAAAGAAATGAAATCCAATCGCAAAAAAACAAACCCAAAGCAATCCCAAAAAGTTAACCCCCCCCCCCCCCCCCCCCTGAGAAAAGAAATGTGCTTATGATTGTGATTTTTAAAATAGCGATACACTGGTGACACAATCATTCCATTATAAAAACAAGATACATATAATAAATTAAAACATTGCATTGAAAAGATACTTCATTCTGACATGATTTTTTGTAAATAATAAAATGTATACAAATTGTAATAATAAGTTTGCTGGGTTGGAGTGAAGTAAGGAGAGAAAGTACATATGAAGAGGAAAGGATGGAGGTTGGAGAAGAGTAGAATGATCAGCGTTCATCAGCAAAGATAAATGAATAAAAACATTAGAAAGAGAATTATAATCACATTTGTTTGATGAGAAGTCGTACAATGGAGGGAATAGGTGAAGAGCGGTGTCTTTCAGTTCTATAACAGGGCACTTATTATTATATTCATACATTTCTTAATCTGAAATCGTTGCCCTTGAAATGTGTGAAACAGTGAACGTTGTGATGAATTATTATTATACTGAGCATTACATGTGTGTACGATTTCCTCAGTAGCAACCATAATTATATGAAATACGAAAGATCTTTTCATTCTTATGAAAAAATAACATGTATGACACGAACAAAAATCTTGAAAGGAATTCTTTTTACATCAAATAAAAAGGACCTATGAGTTTCATTGTATAAAACAAATTAAAGGATCTTTCCGCTCTGGTTGAGGAAGTATCACCTGTATGTACACGTACGATAGATACATACAGCCCAAACTCGTGTGCGGATATACATGTATCTTATAAGTAATACACTTTTTGATATCTTTATTTATACCCGTTATAGACTGATTTCCATTGGGGCCGTGTAAAACAATGTAAATACATCAAATATACATATCATTTGTGATTTAATTTTTTGTTTTTATGACAATCGTACATTAAATGACATATTCAAAATAAACTAGAAATAACAGGATCAAGATGAATATATTTTTAAAAATAACAATAGAATAGTACTGCCAGAAAAGAATATGTATAGGAACAAATATAATCATGAGTGGCTGGACAAGAGTACTGTAAATATGCTACAAACTCAAAAATGGTAATAATAATAGTTACTAGTTCAAATAAACTGCCAGAATCGATATATGAAATTAAGAATAATCAAACGTGGCTGGACATTCATTTGTATACCATTCTTCACAAATTTGCCCCTGGTAGCCATATTCGCTAGATACGCTCCTGATGATACTATGAAATTTATTGGCTGCCAATCGGAATATTCACAGGCATAAATATACTTGACGCTGTTGCTCCCTCTACCGGCAAATATGTATTCCGCCAATAACCCCTATGACATGAGGCGAATGAGGAACTAAAGA
>JAVYIG010003501.1:0-193705 GCA_035222895.1 Strongylocentrotus droebachiensis | reverse complement strand
TTTGATTGACAAACTGATATAATATATGTTCCAATGTTCCATCTTTTTCTTTTCCCCATCTCATATCTTCTCATCTTCATATTTCTTACATCTTCTCCAATCCAGACGGCGCATCCCAATGTCGTAAGAACTGGCAGCAGTATAGTACGGCTTGCTACTATCTCAACAGTGATACACTGACATGGGGGAATGCTCAGGCATACTGCGAGACACAGGGCGGCCATCTGGCCAGTATTGCAGATAGCGGTGTTAACAGCCATATTGCAAGCGTTATGAGTGGCTACTCGAAGGCACATATCGGTAAGTCTTAATTAATAGTAAATATATCTATCTATCTAAGTATCTTCTCCCGGTTCGGAGATTGATTGCGACATCTCTCCATTTCACTCTGCCATTCTGGTGCACTCTTGCAGTTTTAGTCCACTCCAGCTCTTGACATTCTCTTCCCAGTTGATTCTGGGTCTCCCTCTCGGTCTACTTCCTTCCACTCTTCCTTCCAATACATCCTTTAAGAGGTTTTGGTGCCTCTTAACATGACCAAATTATTTGATTTTTCTCTCCTTAACTAATCATAATTCTATTTTCCATGACCTTGTTTATTGTTCATGTTTCTGCTCCATACAGTATGACAGACCATACATAACACACTATGAATATGGCGGACAAAGAAAGCGGACAAAATATACAGTTCCTCAGGTAGACAAAGCAACATCCCTTCACTGCTATTATGTAAAAATGTGTAGAACAGGTGTCACATGCATATTCACTTTTTACATAATAGCAGTGAAGGGATGTTCCTTTGTCTACCTGAGGAACTGTATATTTTGTCCGCTTTCTTTGTCAGTCAAGTTCATAGTGACAGTTTACTAGTCTCAACCTAAGTGCAAATTTCACCTTTTTATTTGTGAATAATCCTTTCATTTCCAGATATGTATTCCGAGCAATCTCTATTCTTCTTTTTATTTCTGCTTCGCATCCGGCATCATCTGTGATATTTTGTCCTAAGTAGATGTAATTACTGACTTGCTCATTGGATAGTAAATTCTTTCTGCAATATGCTTAATACTGGATCCAACCAGTTGCAAGAGGCAACGGGTTGACCAAAAAAAAATTGACTACAACGGACAATTTGTTATCTTGTTTTAATTCACTGCTCTCTTTTTTGTAATTCCTGATATTTGTTTTTTATTATTATTATCAACACACCTCGATAAAAATCAACTATATCCTCAAGAAAAGTATTTTATCGCCATTGGTTCTCTTCACGCATGAGTTATATGGGTATTCTATGGGATGCCAAAGTTATCCATATCATTGTAGTTCGTTTAGCAGTTTGTCCTTTCATAAAATGTCTGCTGGGTTGAATGATCCCTAAGGAGTGAAGAATGTGCATACATAGTATGCGGGGAAGCCTGAATCTAATGATGGGGTAGATGTATATACGGGAAGCTGTTAAATATGTCGTAGTTGTATTCAACGCGATATTAATCCAGATTGCATTATTGCACTATCAAATCCTATCTTTGAATTGTAAGTTCGGAAAGAAATTCCTACGTAAGATATTCACCCACACACACACGCACACGCACACACATATTCACGCACACGTGCATACACACGCACACACATACACACACGCACAAACAAATCATCGTTGCCAAATACAGTTAGCACTGAACATGACTTTGTTATTTCTTGAAGATTTAGGTGTAACAAAACGTCCCTTTGGGGGAGGGGGCAGTGGTGGGGCAGAGCACGGGAATCTTCCTTTAAAGGTCAATATCACAGGTGGGTGTAAAAGCAAGAAAATGTACCTTTCTAACTCTGAGTATTCATTGTAAATTGCAGGTATAACAGACACTGAGAGTGATGGAACGTGGGCTTGGTGGGATGGTTCTACGTTGAGTTATACAAACTGGAACTCTGGTGAACCGAATGGAAACCACGAATACAACTGTGCTGGGATGTACTCCAGTGGAACATGGGATGATTATACCTGTACCACCAGTCTGGTCAGCGTCTGCAGGGGTAAGTAGGAGTAGCGTATGTGAATTGCAGTTTTCTCTTCTGTTACTTATTATATAGGATAATAATTGAAAGTTATCAACGTAATAGATAAGGTTTCGGAGTTCCCATTTGCTGCATATCCATGTGATTGCAAAATCCGTCTCTGCTGAAAATTGGACAAGTGTAGTCCTACTGAGTTTATAGAACACCAGTGAATTAATCACTAGGCCATGGAAGCGAGCGTAATTTCGTCAAGACCAGCTTCAATAGACCATTTTCAAAATGTATTAATATTTGAACACGAGCAATTACATTCACCTGTTGCTTATTTTTCTCACTTTTTTTACTGTGGAATACATTGAACCGTTGATGTTTTTTTAAAAATATTCTTTATTAATAGCACCTATACAGTACACTGCAACCAAGACCGGTTGCGCATGTTCTTACGATACGGCCCGTACGGACTGTGCTTGCTGTGTGACGGGTGGAACACATTGTGGTTACCTATACCCCAACGAGTGTTACTACTCCAGTTCCTCAGAGTGTGGAACTGATGCTAACGACCCCATCGATGGTAAGTAATCAGGACTATTGTGTTACGTAACCGACAGACAGTGTTTCGTAACGGATGAGACACAGAGTGGTAAAATGTACCCCAGCGAGTGTTATTACTCCAGTAAATCAGACGCCATTGGCGGGAAGTAGAATAACAAAGTAACGGCCTCGATCAAATTGTGTACGTAAAGAATTCTGTATATAGTTGTTTATGTTGTTTATGATATAGACATCATCATCTAACAAACATGTCACATATAGCACACTCCAGATACGGTACCAGGCAGGGGTGTCGATTTGTATCCGTGGTTGGGGAGGATGATAGGTGCCAAAATATTTTTGGCAATGGATCAAAGCAACCGAGAGGTAGAGGCGTGTGGCAGGTTGCTCCCCCTCCCTTCCAAGTTATTAATTTTTTCAAGTTACCCTCAATAAAGATAACATTTCAGAGAATATGGGCTTGCTACCTGGGTCATTATCCTCTCAAGCGCATAGCCTGGATTTTATTTTAGGGGGGCGGTAGTGAGCTCGACTTTTATTAAATTATAGAGAAAGAAGACGATTCGTTGTACCATTCTCGACTCTTAATCCTTGTATGAATTCAGTCCCCCCCCCCCCTTCCCGCGCGAAGCGCGGAAGCTTTGACGTTTTATTAAATTATTAGAGAAAGAAAACGATTCGTTTTACCGTTCTGGACTCTTAATCCTTGTCTCTATTCAGTTTCTTTTGACGTTTCATTAAGTTATTAGAGTAAGAAGACGATTTGTTGTACCGTTCTCGACTCTTAAGCCTTGATGTTTCATTAAACTATTAGAGAGAGAAGACGATTCGTTTTACCGTTTTCGACTCTTAACCCTTGTCTCTATTCAGTTTCTTTTGACGTTTTATTAAATTATAAAGAAAGAAGACGATTCGTTGTACCATTCTCGACTCTTAATCCTTGTATGAATTCAGTCCCCCCCCCCCCCCCTTCCCGCGCGAAGCGCGGAAGCTTTGACGTTTTATTAAATTATTAGAGAAAGAAGACGATTCGTTTTACCGTTCTGGACTCTTAATCCTTGTCTCTATTCAGTTTATTTTGACGTTTCATTAAGTTATTAGAGTAAGAAGACGATTTGTTGTACCGTTCTCGACTCTTAAGCCTTGTTTGAATCAAGTTCCCCTTCCTTCGCGCGTAGCGCGGAAGCTCTGACGGTTCATTAAATTATTAAAGACAGAAGACGATTCGTCGTACCATTCTCGACTCTTAATCCTTGTCTGAATTCAGTTTTCCCCCTCCCTTCCCGCGCGAAGCGCGGAAGCTTCGACGTTTCATTAAATTATTAGAGAAAGAAGACGATCCGTTGTACCATTCTCGACTCTTAATCCTTGTCTAAATTCAGTTTCTTTTGACGTTTCATTAAATTATTAAAGAAAGAAGGTGATTCGTTGTACCATTCTCGACTCTTAATCCTTGACTGAATTCACTCCCCCCCCCCCTTCCCGCGCAAAGCGCGGAAGCTTTGACGTTTCATTAAATTATTAGAGAAAGAAGACGATTCGTTGAACCGTCCTCAACTCTTAATCCTTTTTCTTCCTACGTCCTTTCTTCTTTCTCTCTCTTTTTTTTTTGGGGGGGGGGGGGAAGGGGCGACCGCCCCTGCCCCCGCCCCCTTGCTACGCGTCTGTATCCTCTCTCATTATCTCTCTCTCCCACTCCCTACTTCTTTTTTGCACTTTTGCGCTTCGCGATTAACATTTAGCTGCAGCTTCGCATTTGGCGCTGTTGATTGAATAAATTAAATAAATTCATCATTTCCTGATGAAGCCGTATGGGCGAGAATTCAATTTATTCTTGTCTCCTATACGGTTGTCTCATTTACTTCGTTTTCCATTTATATATGTATGTATTATGGAAATGAGATAGCAAAATGTATATATTGATGGTCATCTTGCGAGTAATAACCATTAACTACTCTCATCATGCTCTCATCATTCATTTTTCTCTTTTATATTTTTTGTTATGGTGAATTATTGGGGGGGGGGATGATTGTACGGGCCACCCCCCCCCCCCCATCTGAAATATTGGGGGGGGGGATATATCCCCCCCCCCCATCCCCCCGGGATCGACACCCATGGTACCAGGGCACTTGGAAGGAGTAACAGAACTATCAATCAATGGCAAAATAAGAAAAAAAATTCTGTCCTTTTCTGATGCGGTTGAATGTAACACGCCGCCGCCTGAGCAGGATTTTGTTGATGTTTAATCTTACATTTTTCTTCTTTTGTGTATCGTCTTGTCTTGTTCCTTTTCTTTTCTTCCATGCATCCCTTTTCGAATCAATCTATTTTCCATTCCCTCGATGAAAACTAGATTGGCAGCTTGTAATGAAGGTGACACGAGGGTCAAGCATTAACGTCTATGACTTGTATACGGGAGCATCGACTTATAATGACGGCTCGACCACGGCTAACATTCTCACATCGACATCGGTAACATACAAGAGTTCTGAAGCAAATAGCTACGATACCAGCTCGCTTACACAGGTATCTAAAACTCCCTTTCCAATATTCATTCATTTATTTCTTTCACCACAATTAATATTAACAAATCTTGGAAGAGATAAAGGAACCTTCCCTTATCTATTCACGAGTATGTCAAGATTTACGAAGTCCGTAAACCCGAAAAAATGACGTGTTCACTTGTTTAAAAGAAAGACCATTCCCCAAAATAAAATATTGATCTGAAAGCGAAAAGTTTCTAGAATTACTATTATTGACACTGATCTATCAACAATGTTTTGTTCGTGATACTTTACATTCTTATGATTATAACTATCAACTTTTCACAGATCAAGTTTGCTTACTACTCCAGTGGTGTAGAGATGCGGAGTCTGACATTTGACACCTCAGGAACTAGTCGTACGACTTGGTATCATACTAACTACATGAGCTATGCACCTTACTCTGACATCTACACGGAAACAAAGAACTACGAATCAATGGCAGGGTAAGAAGGACTTTCCTTTACCGAACTGCAAAGTTACATCCAAAATCATCTCGATAACCTAACACGATCTCAATAATTCAAAGGGCAAGAATCTTTTCTTTGGGTTTTTGTGTTTTATTTGATCTATGACTATTTCTCGTACAGAAATAATTTCAACGTGATCGCAAACACTTCAAAAACTCAACCTTAAGAAGTAATTTCCATTATTTGTCCATCACCTATTGCAATGTCCGTCCATTGCAACGATTTATTACGTCATCCAAACGTCAACAGGAATTTGACATTTCTATTTCAGTCTTCGTATGTCTATGCTATGGTGTGTTTATTAAATTTAAGCGATACTCAAACCAAGTGTACATGATACTCTAGCAACGTTACTCCCCCAAAAAATATTGGAATTTATCATAAGATTTACAAATTTCTCATTGAATTTTACTGGGAAACCCTGCTTGTACAATTTTGTTACCGTTATACAGTACCGGCACTAGTGGACAGCGCAGATTTTATTTCAATCGTCACTACAGTGGTTGCTCGAGCGATGGCGGTTGGTTCGTGGTCATTGACTACGGTAGTAACCATGGATGTAATTGGGATCGTTACTACGGTACACCTTTTTTCATCTACAGTGCTGCCTCTACATATCAGACATGGGAATCGGGTACGATTATTTTTATTTTTCTTTCAGATCAATAATTAAAACTGTCAAGAAAATTTGTATCTTGATTTTAAAACAATTCGTTTTGACATTTTCTTTTTATCTCTAGAAAATCATTAAAAACGCTGTCTTCCTATTAACAATGAAAATTAAAAAGCAATTTTAATACGAAAATATCATAGCTATCCAGATTTTTAAGGGAAGATTTCATGTTCTATGTTAGCCAAGATGTTATCTCATTTGACAAGAAAAATGTGTATCTTTGCATTCATCACACTACAAAGATTCAACAACAACTAGTTTGAGAAGTTCACCTCAAAATACTTTGCGGTTATATCATGATACATTTTTATCGCCGGTGATAGAACATTTACTGTATCTGCTTCAAAATGTTGGAATGATTTACCACTTAGAATCAGGCAGTCTCCATCAGTTATTACCTTCAGAAAGGCCTTAAAAACACATTTTTGTTTGCAATTTGTAGTTGTAAGACTGTTTTTTCTTATTATATGTATTTATGTTATTTTTTATTTTCATTCACTGTAAGCGCTTTGGGCCTTATGGGAAAAGCGCGGTATAAGTATTTAATAATAATAATATGATACTTAAATCTTTGACTGACCAATGTGGTCTTAAGATCTGATGCAGTTATCATCGATTTGACTTTTAATTAAGCATTATTTACCTTTTCTTTACAGGAAGTAGAGGTTTTCCTGACACGGTTGCATTTCTTCACAAGTATAACGGTGAGTACATACCTCTGGATATCATTTAGAGATCAAACAAAATTGATTGTCGAGTAAATACTTTGTATATAATTTCATGATTTCGTAAGTATAGTTTGATGATTCAGTGGTAATATATAAAACTCTCCTTTCATGCACAAACATACAAACATACATTACATGGTTCATCCGATACCATATGCAGCTTACGTAGCTAAGGACGGATAATTAGCGGCGTAGCGTAGCTGAAGCCTTTAAAATGGGGGGGGGGGGCACTGATGCACCCGACTTACTAGGTGGATGAATACAAGATAACAAAAGGCAATCGAGCAAGGTGGTGGTGTGGAAGGGGGTCAAATGTCCCTTAATGTCTTCTGATTTTCGCCTTTCCTCTCCATCCACCTTTTTCTTCTATCTCTTGCTTTTTTTGCCGATCATTTTGGAGAACATAATCCTCTGTGGCTAAGCCATTGCGAACTACATATACAAATGAAAATATAGAAATGAAAGATAAGTCCTCATGAAAAGAATCGTTGCTATTTACAGAACTTACGCAATTACTGCTTAAACAACTTGATGTGAATTTGTACAATATATCATTTAGACGATGGTACAAGTGACCAGGATCTGTGTGACGCTGGTTGGACACGTAACGGTAATGCATGCTACCAACTAGTTGAATCTACCGTCGACTATACTACAGCCCTTGATGCGTGCAGAAATCTCAATGACTACGGTGATCTGGCGAGCGTAGCTGATCAAGACGAAAGCAACTTTCTTCTCGTACTATCGAGGTAAGCCCCTCGACCCCACTCCTCGACCCCACTTCTCGACACCACTCCTCGACCCCACTCCTCGACACCACTCCTCGACACCACTCCTCGACCCCACTCCTCGACACCACTCCTCGACACCACTCCTCGACCCCACTCCTCGACACCACTCCTCGACACCACTCCTCGACACCACTCCTCGACCCCACTCCTCGACACCACTCCTCGACACCACTCCTCGACCCCACTCCTCGACACCACTCCTCGACACCACTCCTCGACACCACTCCTCGACCCCACTCCTCGACACCACTCCTCGACACCACTCCTCGACCCCACTCCTCGACCCACTCCTCGACACCACTCCTCGACACCACTCCTCGACCCCACTCCTCGACACCACTCCTCGACCCCACTCCTCGACACCACTCCTCGACCCCACTCCTCGACACCACTCCTCGACACCACTCCTCGACACCACCCCTCGACCCCACTACTCGACATCCCTCCTCGACACCACTCCTCGACATCACTCCTCGACCCCACTCCTCGACACCACTCCTCGACACCACTCCTCGAATACAGGAGTCACATCCAGGTACAGCCTGTTGACTGCACGCGCAGAGCGTTACTTGGCCTGTGACCGAGTATGCTCAGGGGTTCGAACGCCACACAGTTGTATCACACAGATCGGAGCCGATGCTGGGGCACCAAATGGCACTTTGCTTTAAATCTGACATAACGTCAAATTCAAGAACAAAAATTTCTTTTAGATTTATGATATGAAGCCATGAAAATTTGGTAAAATTTCTGGTTTCAAATTCAACGCGTTCCAAATTCATGCTACCACACTTTTAGATCAGTACTGTATCATGATTTCTATAAAGAGATTGTATAACTTTGTTTCAATTTTTTGTTTATCAAATACACAGACGTACCTTTGGTACGAATTCTTACTGGATCGGGTTCAATGACCTCGATGAAGAGGGAACTTGGGCCTGGACTGATGGCTCAGTTACATCCTATACCAACTGGTATTCTGGAGAACCGTGTAAGTAAATAACAAATTCATTTTGAAAAATAAAAGTAAAAGCGATAGACATGGTAGGGGTGGATGTCCCTCCGATAAAGATTGATCACTGAACACAATTCTGAAGGTACCAGTTTGACGATCATACATAGTTTCTCTGCGATTTGCCTCGTCAAGGATATGGGCTTTGGTTTGTGTACAATAGGATTTTAGTTTATGTTTAGGGTAAGGGTTCCATGTATGTTAGGTCGAGTGTTTAATTTTGTTGCAGGATTCGGCTAATAATAATAATGATAGTATCGACATTTATATAGCGCATCTGCTATATGAATATACTGCACTGCGCTCATTATAAAGTATTCAATGAATTTCTTCCTACCGGGTGCCCATTAATTTCACCTAGATGGAGAGTGGCAAATGTAGATCAATGTCTTGCCAAAGGACATTGGTGTCGTGGCAGGACTTGAACTGCGAACCATGTGATACACAGTCAACAGACATATCCACAAGACTACGACAACGCTATTTCTTTAGTGTAGGATCTTGTTCGCTGAAGCATGGTTCGTACAACCACGGTGACAGTTAATTGTTCAATCAAATATATTAATATGAATATATTAGCTTAAAAGCTGAGCTCCTCATTTCTGAAGTTGTTATCTCTTAATTTAGCTGGTGGATTGGAACATTGTGGTTCATTACGATGGAGTTCAGACGGTACGTGGAATGATGCAGCCTGCTCGTCAACATTCGGCTACATCTGTAAATACCCGCTCAACACCAGTAAGTCACAATCTATAATCAGATCCAGAATGTTTATTATTAATATATGGTCGTTATGACTCAGCTTTCGAGTATAATTCAACTTTATACATAACAATTTCTTTAGTGAACAGTCCACGTCGTTAAATACAAGCTCACCTCTGCTTAATAGCAGTCTCCTAGCTATATTACATTTATGTATTTATTATATATGAATTATAATGATAAAGGAGAAAATAGAATGAAATCATATTTGTTTTATTTAAATACCTCATAATATATCGTTTTTTGTAAATCCAGGATTACCGTCATCTGAAGGTTTCCTCTGCTTGAGATCAGTCTCCTAGCTATATTACATTTTTTTTTTTTTTTGTTGAATTATAATGATATAGGAGAAAATAGAATGAAATGATATTGTTTTACTTAAATACCTCATACATATTTTCACACTTTCCTCATCGATCAATAGCTATACCATGATGACTTAAAATTCATGTCCGAGAAGAACCGAAGAAAAAAAAAATCATTGATCTAATTATTTTCTCTCCCTTCCTCTTCTTTTCTCTCCCTTCCTCTTCCTTTCTCTCGATCAGTTTCCTGTGCCGAATGGAAGCGTAAAGGCTATACATCTAACGGATATTACACAATAGATCCTGACGGGAGAAATAATGGAGTCGATCCATACAGAGTATACTGTGATATGACTACGGATGCTAGCACAGGTAACATATTAACGATACATTATTGTTTTAAGTAGTCACGAATCGGTCATGTACAGTATTGACACACATTACAAAGTTACAATGTTTACATATATTTTCATCTTTTCGATATTTACAAGTCCCAAAACGCAATTTTCTTTAAATATACTGCATTTAATGACAGGAATTGAGAAACAAAAGGAAAATGATAGGTAAATCATAATTATGCCCGGCGGCCATGGATCTGACATACGTTCACCTCTTATTTATTTGCCAATCACTCGATATGAGGAAAAACACGGCGAAGTTGCCTCGTATTATCAGTAAAATGTATCACTAACACCAGAATATTTGCTTTTTTTGAGCTTGGGGAAGTTTATCACGACTGGGAACGGAAATCACTGAGTTCACATGTGTTACTATTCATGAAAAAATTGTCCGTGTGTTTTCTCATAATTATTACAAATGTTCTTGATTATCTTGGCCAGGAATCACGACGTTCGAGCACCAGGAGGCGTATCGATCTTTAGTAACAGGTGCAGAGACGGCTCGTAGTTTCATCCGATCCATTAGATATGGTGACAAGTCGGCTGATCAAGTGGCTATGGGTGCCGATATCAGCGCAGAGTGCTCCCAATTTATCAAGGTAGGGTAAAACCAAGGGTTCTACTTTTTTCTCAAAGTTCCTTGATGGTATGAACAAAATATATGTATGTATATATATATATATATATATATATATATACATGTTTATAGAAATGATAAGAAATTGCAAACAATAGTAACATGGAATAAGGAGGGCGAGAGAATAAGAGCAAAGTGAAAATTTATATCACGGATAATATGTTAAAGAGTGAAGGGGCATGACTGGGGAATAGCAAAGGACAAAAACACGGAGACATCAGGATAATGGAAGTTGCTTTTCTATGAAAACTGAAAGAGGCAAGACCAGTGATCATTCAGAAGATACATGTAGATATTGATAAGTACTTAGAAGATGATTGTGTCGAATAGTGTTTTGACATACTACATCAGATCAACATATCTAGGGTTCAGTATTACCTATTTTCATGTGATCGCAGATTTTCAGCAATCTCAGGGTGATATTTCTTCTTTTTTTTCCTCTTCCATCACCGTCTTAGTACGAATGCCATGGTTCCTATATGACTGGCTATACTTCTTGGTATGACAGAGACGGAAACCTGAAGAACTACTGGGGTGGAGCCACGGTAGACGGCGGGCAGTGCGCTTGTGGAAGCTCAGGTATGATTGTAGGTCATAATAATAGAGGGCGTCCTTGGCTTACTGGATCTATGTAGGTACTCTAACTGGATCACAGCCATCCATGTACAGAGTTTGGCCAACTTGGCATCAGTTGGCCACAACATGACGTATTCTTATGCATTTGTTCTGTGCTAGCCCTCGACAAAGCAGTATTTGCAATGTTGTAACCAACTAGAACTGTGTTTGTCAAACTCTGTTCATTGATTGCTCTGCACTGAATGGAATGGGATTATCTCACATGAATGCAACAGCAGTAATGTAAAACATTATCTCAAATAGTGAAGCACTAGTCCATAACATAAAAAAAGATCCGGCGTTGCAAAAATTGTCAACATTGCAGCCTTTTGCGCACTACAGCAAAAACCAAGCAGGTCGGAGAAACATGTATATACGTTTAATTTGAAATGAACAACCTACATACCCCATCAAGATGAGCTATGAAGAAATTGATCTTGATCTTCGTTTTTCAGGTTCATGTACCAACGGTCACCACTGCAACTGCAATACCAACGACAATAACTGGAGAGAGGACTCGGGGTATCTTACCGATAAGACTACGTTACCTGTCACTGAAATGAGGTTTGGTGATACAGGAGACGCCAGCGAGTCAGGGTACTATACACTAGAACCCCTTTACTGCAAGGGAGATGAATCTTGTAAGTTTGTTACAGAATAGCAAAGAGAAAAGGATTGCAGTGACATACCAATCATTGGAAAATGAACAATAAATGGACAAGAGAAATAGACCTAAATATGAATCACGAAGAGCATCATTCTCGATAGGCCTATATCGTGTTTTTTAACATAAAATCTTTCTTTTGACGAATGCATATATACTCATATTCATAGATAGTCTAATGAGAGATGAACAAATATGCCAATGGAAAAGATGTACAACTGTTATTAACTGCTTTTCATCACATATGCATAAAAAAGCTATACGAATAATAAGGTAATTAAATGAGTGGTTTTAATGAGACATCAAAGGTTTCAGGGATGGTGGGGGGGGGTACATTTTGCATTTAACTGAAAATATATTTCTTAAATACGAAAGGAAAGGCCATTGTAAGTGTAAATCTATAGGGCATACTAAATGCTCAAATAATAATAATAATGTTAATAAAAATAGGCATTTCTATAGCGCCGTCTATCTAGAAATTCTATTCGGAGGCGCATTTATTATTACCCTGGCTTTAGCCTAGCTGCCATGACAGCGCTCAAGCATTTCAAGGAATTAGTTCCTACCAGGTACCCATTTACATCACCTGGGTTGAGTGTGGCAAATGTAGATCAATATCTTGCCATAGGACATTAGTGCCGCGGCGGGACTCGAACCGCTGACCTTGTGATCGACAGTCCGGCGACGTATCCACTCGACCACGACATCTCATATGAATTAATTTCTTAATATTTTGATCAAACATAAGCTGAATCATAAAATTATTTAATGGATCAAAATCAATATTCATTTCACTTCCAATTCTTTATCTCCTTTGTACAGACATTGTCACTGACCGTACAGATTTCATGTTAATCAGAGAGAGCTATTTATCGGGTTATAACAATGAATATCAGTCAGGTCTCACCGTCAACCAGTGCGTCGCCGCCTGTGCGGCCGCTACGAGCTTCGTATGTCGCTCTTGCGACTTTCATCCATCGGATGGCGGCTGCTATTTGAGCGAAGAGAATGATCAAACCGTCACCATCACTAACGGGGCTGACTACCATCTCTTCGTCCGAATCAGTGAGTCATTTATATGTCCGGGGGGCGCATATTTTTGTTTAACACAACTGTTTAGCCATTTTCTCGAAACAAAATCCTAGAAGTGCTCTGGTGAAAGAGTCTAAGTCGTCAGCGCACACTTTACCATCACGGTAGGTATCACCAGCAGCAATATTGTAGATGTGCATGTATACCCAGGGAAGGGAAGATGATTATAGAAAAGGGAAAACAACGAAATAAATCAGGAGAGTGGAGAGGATAATTAGAGAAGGAAAAACAAGGAAATACATAAGGAAAGAGAAGAGGATTAATTAAAGGAAAAACAAAGAAATGTAAACGGAAGAGAAGAGGATAGATTAAAGGAAACTTGGAAAGACATAACAAAGGAGAAAAGGATAGATTCAATGAAAATAAAACAAAGAAATACATAAAGAAAGAGAAGAGGATAGATTGAAGGAGAAACAAAGAGATAAGGAAAGAAAAAGAGCAAGATACTAAATAGATCAAAGGAAATTAGACAAAGAAATATGCATTACCAAAAATAAAAGGATAGATTCAAGGAAAAATAAACAAATACATATATATAGAATGATGTGACGATTTCTGTTAATGCCACAAGCAAAATATTAAAAAATGTATAAACCTATGTGTTAAAGTGGAGGTCATCTTTTTTATAATGTTATGAGTTTTCAGTCTGTTGCAATATAAAGAAAACTATAACTTCTTTAAAAGAAATGAAAAAATCAAATGTGTAGTCAACGTCTATTTACAGGTTTCCTAACAGAACTATAAGAAGAAGAAAAAAATCTGTTTATTTCTATTTTTATTTTTCAGTGGACCCAATGGTAGATCCTTTTCAAGGTAAGCAACGTAACTAATAATCTTCTTCTTCAAAAAACATCTTTCTCTTGATGATTGAAAAATCATTGAGACTTATCTGTTAAGGTATAATTGAAGTAATCGTGTTTGCAATATACATGTACCCAATCATCCATGCTAAGTATACATGATATATGAACCATGATTATGACGATAATACCCTAGCTTTTGCACTGATACGAAAGCCCATAAGTTCGATCTGGCTGCCACTGAGATTGAGTGCTGAAACAAAAACATGTAGCAAATCATTATATCCATCACATAGCAAACAGTCTTCCCGATGTGCATTTAATGTAAATGTACGAATGGGCATGCACAATAGATAAGATATTTTAATATCAATCTTGTGATTTTGAAGAATTTGTTTAATCATACTTAAATGATGGAAAGTTATTCAAAAAACATATTAAACATGTAATATGAAAAGCGGATGCTTTAATTGCCCAGCAGTAAGTCGGTAAAAATGCGTTTTGTACAAGTATGTATATATTAGGAGGGTTTTATACAACACTAACTTGAGGATGATTCCTGTATAGGAGGTCGTCACGATGGCTTGAGAACCATTTTCTGTCATGAAGATGAAATTATAATAGTACCACGAGAGAAAAATATCAGAATAATTTGGTAATCTGGTAATGGAAACATCTCCCACACTGTTGCGAAGTAGCTATAGCTAGAGTGATTTCATAAAACTTATATTTTTAAATTTCAAATTAGTCTCAATATTTCATGAAAATGTCATCATGTTATATTAATATCTTGTATTTATTTGATATGCAGAGGTGTCAAGCTGTTCTGAAGGCTGGACAGAGTATGGCTCAAATTGCTTTCTACCGGTTCTTACCAGTTTAAGCTGGTTAGATGCCGAAACCGCTTGTCAGGGAGAAGGAGGTGAGATTATTTCAGATACATATTTTATTTCATTTTTTCTTCTTTTTACTGGCACCATCACGTTTGTCTTAACCACTGGTGTTGTCCTATTACGTAAATTTAGTGAAAACAGAGAACATCGTCAATTTGATATCATAAAATGGCGGATATTATGACAGAATGAAATTATCGATGGATCCCTAAAATAAGAGGACGATGTGCATTATTTTCTATAAAAAAAAATCACTAGCAAACATTCATGACAGATGTCTGAAGAGACAATAAGCACGATTTGTCAGGGGCAATTTACAACCCATTGCCGCAAGGAGATAAAAAATTACTAAATAAATTACAATCACAGAATTATTCACGTTGTTGCTTAATTTTAGACAAGGAGTAACTATAGAATCAATGTTGTTGCTTTACAGGTCATTTAGCGGTTCTGGATGACGAGGATGAATATAGCTTTATCAGGAAAACTCTGCGATGGTCTCAATCAGACTCCAGCAGCTTCTGGCTTGGATATAACGATATTAGTGAAGAAGGTAACGGATGGCTTTATGTTGTTGTCTTATGTTTGATACCTGCCCTTATTTTTAGGCATATGAATATGGACTATAAATAAATATAAAATATTGGATAAGCAATAAGAGTAAGACAGATGAAGAGAGAGAGAGATGAAGAGAGAGATAGAGAGAGAGAGAGAGAGAGAGAGAGAGAGAGAGAGAGAGAGAGAGAATGAGAATCCCGTGGGGGGTGGGGGGGGGGTCAGATAGATGAAGACAAGGGAAATCAGAGAGAGAGAAAGATAGAGAGATTCTATGAAAATAAAACAGCCAGGAAGGCATTGTTTTCAAAGGACGTGTATTTCTAAAATCACAATCCATGTTTGTTTCCGTGGTAACAGGTACATGGGTAGATGCAGAGGGGAACACTCCATCTTACGCGCCCTGGAAGAGCGGTGAACCTAACGGTGGTATCAGTGAGAATGGAGGTATGATGTATGGTGACGAGATGACAGAAATCAGTGATGCCACTGTCGAGAATACACGCTACTATGTCTGCAAAGCTAGCCCAGGTCTGTATGTTGTTTTCCCCTGTAACGAGTATTGTAAAACAAAATGTTCATGTATATGAATGAAGTTTACTAATAAAATTCAAATTTCAAACAGTACAGATGGAGATTGTTCCGTTTTGAAGAGATTAAATTACTATAGGGAAGGAAAATACGAGTTAAACAAAACACGAACCAAGAAATTATATGAAATGACTATTGAACTAGTAACCGCATACAAAATATGATTAGAGCTAAAGCTTGATGTCAATATTGAATGTCAGTAATGTTAGGTGTATGTATAATGTATAAGTATTGTTGCGTAATACTAAACAGATTTAAAAAAACCACTATTCTCTTTTTGCCTTGTAGGAGCTGAAGCGATCGCTCAGCCTACCACACATTCTCTCTGCAGCAGCGGCTGGGCCTGGGATGATCATAGCTGCTATCTCTTTGGTACAGATACCAGGTCCTGGACCGACGCGCAGGACTATTGTCAGTCCCAGGGGGCGGATCTTGTAACCATAGAGTCAGACAGGGAGTTTAACTTCTTGGTCGACTATTACCGATATCGGTACTCAACTAGGCAATTCTGGATCGGGCTGACATATCGCTCGTCTGACGGTGAGGTTTTTGTTTTTTTAAAGGTTGAAAATAAAAATGACAAATTTCTCTTACGATCCATGTCTTTATCAAAAGATTACTCAGTGAGCCTGTCCAGAAAATGCTATCCTATAAAAGATATATAGAAATATAACTTAGTCCTTACATTTATATCATTTGCAAAAGGATTTCCGAAGCCTCCGACACTCCTGCCCCCTCCCATCATTAGATGTGTTTTTGTATTAATGATAACACTGTTTTATGTAAATCAGTAGTAATTCGTTGTTCATGCATGTTTAACACATGAATTGAAATGAAGCATCAGTAAATGAATGCTCATCAAGTTCTTTATTCCTATTTTCTTTGTAGGATTCTATCATTATGAGACGGAGCACTTCATGGAGCCAGCGAGTAGTAGTTACTGGTTGAGTGGCCAACCAGACGGGGGAGGATCAGGGGAAGACTGTGTGGAGATTTACACCTCTCAGAGTCTCAACGATCGCGCATGCTCGACCACTAACTATTACATCTGTGAACAAGATACACGTAAGTAGCACCACTAATACATGTTTTATTCAACATCGATCATGATGATGCAAAACAGGCCGAGATGTCTTATATGTTATTTTCAAATCAAGCCATAAATGTAGTCAATAACTAGAAACGTTCAATACATCGAATATGTTGTATGTTCTAAAAGATCCAAAGGAATTTCTAAGTTGAACAAATCTGGAGGAAAATTCTTGCAATGCACTGAAGATCTCTGAAAATACTTGACACAGCAAGAGGAAGAGGGGAAAAGGAGAAGAAAGAAGAAAAATAAAATATATAAAAAAATTATATGCAGATGAAGATTAAAAGAAGAAGAAGAAGAACAGGAGGAGGAGGAGGAGAAAAGAAAGAGATGATGAAGAAGATGGAGAAGGCGGAGAAAGAAGAAGAAGAAATTATAATTATTTTCTATTCTCTATCGACAGATCCGACATCATATCCAAGCGACTTTTCATCTGAGACAGCTGGTACCAATGCTATCGCATTAACCTGGGGAAGCGTCCCTCAATCTGGTGTCCAGAACTCTGATGTCAATGCTATCACCGTAAGACATTCTCTTGCTTCGGGTCAGTGGGTAACGTGTGTTTAACTATTGGGGTGGACTGGGGTTATGGGGGCATAGAGGTGGGGGGCGGTCTATATATGTGAATGAAAGACGGAATCACAAGACTAGCCATCAGAGGCAGGTGGTAGGAGGTGGTGCTGTCATCTTTTATTTCTCTCTCTCGCCCTTTCCCATTTCCCTTTTCTTTTTCTCGTTTATTCTTCTTTTCTTTCTTTCCCCTTCTCTTTTCATTGTTCGAGAGGGGGAACACGTACCCTTCCTGCCTCGGATTTGGGGTTTAATAGGGAAAGTCTGCAAGACGGCCTGTTTCGCAATAGGCTTCTTTTACAAAAGTTGCTTTCTTTTTTCCCTCTAGATCAACTACTGGCCCATAAATGAACAGAGTAGCAATACTCAGTCTGTCAGCCTTGATTCGACGGCATCGTCTCACTACATGACGGGATTGAGACCGGGAACGACGTATGAGTTCGTTATCTTTGTTAGTAATGACAACGGTGACGGTCCCCAGAGCGATCCTCCCGTCAATGCAACGTTGGAGTCGTCCCGTAAGTATCTTGATTCAGCTTCGTTTTCTATTTATTGAAATTGTCTGTGTTTTCTTTCTGTAATTAGACAAGAACAGATGGGTTTAAAAATAGTGTGAAATAAAAATCTGACTACGGTCAAATCGGGGCAGGGGCGATATACTCTTGGACAGCTCCGAGGAATTCAGTGTCATCAACGCTTATTACTTATGTGAGCTACGACATAATCATTTGACAGGTTTGAACGGTAAAGACGCGCCGTTGGAAACTTTTTGTGCAAATGCCATTATATAGGATTATTTCATAAATCAGCAGATACGTACCATAACAATAATTTTGTCTAGGGTATCTACGATAAAAACGACTTTAATCTATATCAGATTATTTTTTGTTTCTTTTGTCCTTGTAAATAATACAAGTTCTTCTCTAAATTTTTTTATCTTCTGCTTTTTGAATATTTCAAAATTAATCCGAGAAATATGTATATACATAAATGAATATTTTCGATTTCCGTTGTTGTTGCAGTAACCCGAACCCCTGATGAGAGAAAGTCAGTCTACGTTCTCCAGAAGGGATATCGCCTCACTAACCACTACCTCTACCAGCTGGACGCCTACAGCCTGGCTGACTGTACAAACCACTGCACAAGGGAGAGTAACTGTCTGTCCATTAACTACCATCGGACTTCGCCAGGCTCCTTGAAACCTTGTGTGCTGAACAGCAACACACATACAGACAACGCAGGAGACTTTGTTTCCGATCTCGATTACACGTATGCCGGTATCGATGGATTTTAGATCGGTCTGTTGGCGCGGGAAGAAAACGGTGCCAAAGAAAATTGTTTTCCAAATGTTCCATTGTGACATGATTGTATATACTGAGTTGGACAAGACGAATTAATAGTCACGCGTTTTAACGGGATATCTAAAATCAAGTATCGACAGTATTAGTAGTGTGATAATACACTAGTAAACAAACCATATTTTGATAAACAAATACCAGTAATATACTTTGTTAAATCCAACCAAGACCTCGTGTTGCGGCCATTCAAATAGGGCTGAAGTAAACTTACGATAGGAATTTTATATTTGTAAATTATTGCTGAAAATTAGATATGTATATATTTTGGATTTATTGACTTTGGTTGTAGAAAATCTAGTATGTGCAAATAACCAAATAAAACAAACGAAAAACATATTCGTCTATTTAAAATGTTCTAGAGTCAATGGGATATGGAGAGAATAGAACAGATAGGATGGAAGAGATTATGAAAGAGACATAAAGTGAGAGAGAGAGAGAGAGAAAAAAAAAGAGAGAGAGAGAGAGAGAGAGAGAGAGTGAGAGGGGGGGGGGGGAGGAGGAGAAGAATGGACGGACCAAGCAAGAAAGAGAACGATTGAGATTGGAAGATTTGGAGGAATGGTTGGATATAAATTAATGTGTGCAACTGTAAATAATCTCTAAGATGAAGTCAATACATTCAAAGATCTCCATCGTTGCCACATCATCACTGCACTAAGCGTCGCAATCATCATCACTATCATCATAAATTATTGCTGCATCATCTTTAGTACGCATTCATTCAATGAATTATTGCATTCATCTGCATCTGCACCCAAATCGATTCGATCATACACCAACAACAAAAAACGCCATCAACGTTTCGTTTCATCAGACATCACCATCGACAAACCATCACGTTTAGTTGCATCTGCTCTCAATCACTTGAGCAAGGTTATTTTAAATCACGCTTTCACTCCTTAACGCTTATAAATGTTTAACAAAAATAAAAAAAACAGTTTGTGCACTTTACTTAATTTTGGTTTTAATTCACAAACAATACAGCTATATGGATCAATTTTCACCTCAACAGTGCAATAAATTTATAACTGCATCAGCAAACTGTACGTGTTCTACATGGTCATTGCCATGACTACAGTTTCCAAAACCTTCGATGATGAGAGGCTCATAGATTTAAAAGTCACTTTGAGTATGCCTATGAGTCTAAAGAGTGATTTTCAATGAAGTGGTATTTCATAGTAAATTGACTGAGAATGTCTCATTGAGGAAGATCTCTGATCAATGAGAAAAACATTTCTTGTCGTTTTGTGTTCTTCAAATGACTGGTCCATTAATATTGTATAATAGTTGCCCAACGACGATAGTTCATCATTAAAAAAGAGGAGTGAAATCAACTCTAACAAAAGACATAAGAAAGGTTTGGATGTGATTATATCAGAGTAAAAGGCAAGAATATGTTAAAGAATAACGTGTTGAATATACATACTTCGAGAGAAAGACAAAAGCATAGAGACAACACTTTCACACATACATGTATCTAATATAATAAAGAGTATACTAATGTTGTTGACGAAGGCATGACAGGGACGCCTCATCAGCTTCAATGATTTTCTTCCGGAGGGACCTGTCATTATTATAACCCCAGTCATTGCCAAGAACCCAGTTACACCTGGGTGGAGAGTGACAAATGTGGTTTAATGTCTTGCAAAAAGGATGTTTGTGCCGTGCTCTGATTCGAACCTTCAACGCTTGGATTGAGGGTCAAGTGAATTGACCCCTATACCACGACACATCCATGTCAATATTTATAATCTTGTATGCAGCTGACACGAGAATACTATAAAAGGTTTATTTTGTTCATTTTAGTTTCATCTTGTCGAGCCAAGCTACCACATCTGCTCTTTTGCTTCCTTCCATATGGTCATCATCCTCCTCGCCTTTCTTCACTCCATCCTTCCATTTCAGAAGGGACTTCTTAAACACATTCTTGGCTTTAAGCACAGTGTTATTCTGCCATAGATGGATGACATCGTCCTGTAACTCTAGTGATGTCTTACAGCGAGTCAAAGACTTTCGTCGCATACGGACCGTGGGCATTCCATCGGTCGGCAGCGTCACGTTACCGTTATGCAGGTCAGACGACCGGAATGTGGGTTCGTCGATCTTGGATTTCCCGCCAATTATGAACTGATCGCGGGGAGAGTGAGTGGTGATATCAGGGATGAATCGCTTTGGAGCTGGAGGTGGTTTCAGTCTGGGTGTTTGACCTAGATATCGCGGGGAAGTACCTCCGCGACGCTCTCTCCAGAGGTCGTGTTCATGTCTGAACTTCTTGGTGAATAACCCATACAGTTCTGGCTGGAAATCAGAATTAATGGAGATTTTGGTCTGGCTTGCTGGCAAGGCAAAGCTGATTCCTCTGGAGATAGATTGGCGAGCTATTGCGCGTCGTATTTCGAAGGTTTGCTTATCCAGGGCTTTGCTTGGTGACCAGGAGAAAGCGGAATGAGTTCTTGTCTTAGCAGAAGTGCTGAAGTTCTGCAAGGAGGCGGCGTTTTCCTGTATGACTCTCTCCAAAGGATCATCAGTCGAGCTGTCCGACTCATCGTCATCGTCAAACTGGTTGTCGTCGTCATCGTTTACGTGAGCTCCGTCGTCGCATTGTTCATTGAGGACATCACCATTCCACCATTCTGACCCAGTAAATGGCCTGATTGTCTTACGACTGATGCTCTCACGAACTCGATTCCAGTCAGCTAAGTCTAGAGATGGGAAAGAGTCTCGTGATTTAAAGTCTGTGGTTCGCCTGTGCACCTGCTTAAAGACATCGTATACAGTACACATCGCTGAGGATTTGCTTTATCATACGACTGATGAGAAAGACTTTCTGTCAACAAGTATCTTTCATACACCTTACGTCATGCCATTACGGTAGATTTTATGTCATTTGATTGTGTTGTACAGCTGCATTGTCAGGAAACCTGGAGGAAGAGAAAGAAAATAGTTTTCGAAAGTCAAATAATCAAAGTAATATCTTCTAAGAAATCAACTCGTAACACACCACAAAACAAATTATCTATACTGCGACACCCCACCCCACAGACATAATTGCTATACAATAGTTTTCATCATTGTATGCCGATGATAAACAAATCTCTTTTAGGATTTTGACAGAAGGTTATGTATCAGATATCGGAACAAAGTGGTGCATGACCTGCAAGCGATTAGATCATGAAAATCGATATGCTTGATGACGAATATTATATCTAGATCACTTCACGGAACACATAAAATAATTAGTAAGCATCTCCTAGACCTGCTTTATAGCGACTGTAAAATGAGTTCAACAAATTCAAAAGTGTTTGGTAAGCAAGGTGTGCAATCATTGCTGTTTTGATTTTCAAATCTATCTATTTGTAATGTTTATAATGACCATCAGAATGATTCCTATTTCAACGTTTACAGAGTCTATATAATAATAATAATAAGGCTATTAGAAGGTTCTTGTAAAGCGCTCATGTCTGTCAGACTTGACACACCTGTCTACATTTGTAATGTGTATTATGACCAATAAAAACGATTTCTATTTCAACTTTTACAGAGTCGATATAATAATAATAATAAGGCTATTAGTGGGTCCTTGTAAAGCGCTTATGTCTGTCAGACTTGACATTCCTGGCGCTCAATATACACTGATATCAGCAGAAAAACAAACATTATCGAGACCATTTGAGAATAATTTACGATAAAGCGTTAATGGAAGATGGAAAGAGGAGAGGGTAGACATAAGTTATATAACAATAAAAATAAGGCTATTAGTGGGTTCTTGAAAAGCGCTCGTGTCTGTCAGACTTGACACATAAGTTATATAACAATAAAAATAAGGCTATTAGTGGGTTCTTGAAAAGCGCTCGTGTCTGTCAGACTTGACACATAATAAAAATAAGGCTATTAGTGGGTTCTTGTAAAGCACTCATGTCTGTCAGACTTGACACATAATAATAATAAGGCTATTAGTGGGTCCTTGTAAAGCGCTTATGTCTGTCAGACTTGACACTCCTGGCGCTCAATATACATTGATATCAGAAGAAAAACAAACATTATCAAGACAATTTGAGAATAGTTGTCGATAAAGCAGTATTGTAAGATGGAAAGAGGAGAGGGTAGACATAGAGACATGACAGCTTAACTAAATTCACCTTTATTGCGTGTCTGAACAAAAGGTTACCGATTTAATATCAAGAGAAAGAGAAGCAAATGATATCTTAAACATGTACATTAGTGAAGTTTAATAAATACAATGCAATACATATTGCACCACGGATTGAGACTTATTATCAGGCAGAGATGTGGAGAACTAAAAAAGAGAGAAAACTTACCGCTTGTTGCTATCCCGTGAATCTATGTTTCTCTTTCCAGTTTCACCAAACTCTGCTTCTACTGTCGGGGAAACCTTGAATATTAGGTATCTACACAATGCTTTACAATCAGATCTAGAACGTTTCTATTATGTTCCTGTCTTCATCTTTATACATGAGGAAATGAAGTTGCTATCATTAATCGCCCATCTTGCTTTCTCCTATATTTCGTATGTTGTCTACAGATCGATAGCTGTATCTTGGGATACTTTAGGAGTTTTTCTAAAAGAGTACCGAACAAAAGATTTATTGATTAAGATGAGGGATATGAAAGAGGGCGTTAGTTAAGTTAAGTTTCTGGCCTCTCGAGACTAATGTTGAAGTAGGCTAATGCTAGACATTTAAAGCCCCACTGTCCTACTTGTAGCTACTTGCTCCCTCTATATAGAAAACTTCCCTAACCGGTGCCTGTTGGTCTCCCCATGATCTTCTATTTCTTATGTTATTTGAGAGCTGAATTGATGAGACAGCCACCTGTCAGTGACCTCGCTGTGTGGTCTAATCCATCCTAGCCACACTTGTGTTGATAAGCTTTAAATCATCAAAATAAGGTATCTTCAACCATGGACCTACTACTAAATACATGTAGAGGTGATTTATATTTTGACATGATAATTGCAATGATGTTTACGTGACTAAGAAATTATATCCTCTCATCCATGTCTCGTTTGTGTACTTTAATGTTTGTTTTCATGTCTGATACATTAGGCTGTCTCATAGGGGTCGGTTTCACAAAAACATTGATCTGTCGATCACAGTCGTAACATTTCATTACCGCAGAACCTTCCAGTAATTTTAATCATGTTTACATACAGATTAGAAATCTTAAAAACTCAAGATACAGTTATGACTTATAATAATAACACAATAAAGTGTACCAGGTTTTAGTCGTTGGTCGTGAAATCAACTTTCTTTCTTGAAACATCATGTTGACACACTAGAGCATTGACCTGGGTTAGAAACCAAGTCGATGCGCTAGTGCACTTTGGTAAGGGATTAATCCTACCAGGTCCCTCGGAGAGGACCTAAACTGGTCGGCCGTCTGGTTGCTTACTTACAAGCATTTATGCTTTCTTAGCAGTAGTCAGGTAAAACAAATAACAACCACCACATACGTTGTGTACAGCTTGAAATTCAGTAGCATATTTAGAGTTATTGAATTAATGGTACAAAAGATGTTACTCCTTTTTTTTTGGGGGGGGGCGACTGCATTAACACGTATGTCTATACAATAACATCCTAGATTCGCTAATGGAACTTTAGTGCTGCATAAACGAAATATTAATACATATTAGGTAGTATGTCTGTTTTAAACGTAAACTGCCTCATCAAGAGGGTTATTTTATGTTAATACGGGAAGGTTTTATAATGAAGCTGCTCTAACCATACTAATGATATATGATATGTTTTGTGAAACCACGCCCTGTATCCCAACATCGATTAGTTATCATCGACCGTCCTTCGTCCCATCAAAGAGGGAGTGTATATGTCGACCCACGCAGGAGCTCTTACACAGACAGAAGTCGATATTTATTATCGACTATGTTCCTTCGGGTATTGTCATGATCACTACAGTTCACGTATTGTTGGTCGGATGTTAATATCGTTCAGATCTGTCCTTGATGGGGGTAATTATTATCTTGTTGACAAATCGTTCTTTGGTGCGTGGCCTATTTTGGTATGTATTATGTATCTGGAAGAAGAAAAATGATTGGCGGTTTTGGGAGATAAATTGAGCTGATAAAAAACTTCAATAAAGATATGGATAGCAAGGCAGGACAAACCTTTACCTCTGTCAAATGACAATTTGACTACAAATTAAAAATTAGATGTGAAACAACAGGCTGAAATTAGATTGATATTTTTGCAAGAATAAATATTTTAAACTTACTTTTATAATAAAACATTCATCGGTGGAGATTCTTTAATTGATGAGGGAAGTTAATTCCAGATGATGGGTGCTAGGTACATAATGATCTCTGTCAGAGAGTATGAAGTAGATTATTCGAGAGAAGCTTCTTGTTTGACTTTCTTAATGAAGATGGTAAAGAGCTATACTGAAATATTACCAATACTTTCCTGACAAGATGACTAAAGTTATATACAAAAAAAAATCGATCCTGGTCAGGCAGTTACGACTAACGGTAATTTGGGGTACTACATGTATCTCACAATCTTGTATGGACAGAGGCAAAAACAAAGGTACATCTAAAAATAATGTAGGAGACGTAAAGCACACATTTAAACAGTATAAATTAAATTAAATACGACTCTCACTTCATGTTTTCAACAGGTTCCCTGTCCTATCATGTTGTATTATATACTTGTAGGATACAAGATGCAATGCTTCAATTGTTTTGTTTGATATCCTTTACTCAATATTTTTTCCCGCCATCTATGTTTGCCAAATCCTATTTTTATCAGGGATGATGTCGAGACAAAACCTTGTAGTTTCTTACAGCTGTGTTCAATTAGGCTGTGTCATCATAATATATCATGTTTTCAAATGTACTTATATATGGAACCGCATGATTTTTAATTAACGTATTTTACAAATGTTTTTATTTAAAACAAAATGAATTGAATTGAATTGAAAGGTAAATGTATAAATAATGGACCAAGTAGAATGGTGGGAAAAGTAGCAAAGACAGTGTGAGATTGTGGATGAAAAGGGGAAGACAGCGAAGGAGAGGGGAAGAGAGAGGAAGAGGAGAGAGATAGGGAGAGAGATTGAGAGGGTGAAAAGAGGGGAAGAGGAGGAGAGGGAGAGTAAAAAAAAAGAGAGAGAGAGAGAGAGAGAGAGAGAGAGAGAGAGAGAAAGAGAGACGAAAATGTGACCAAACACCTCATGTCATTCGAGTTCAAATTACAGCTTGATAAATGAGATTTCACGTTTTAGAGTTCTCAGTCTCATAAAATGAGTTCGTGTCCCCCGTTTATCAAAAAGATATTCATTTACTCATTCTTTTATGTTTAGTTTTAAGTACACAATAAAATCGACAAGCTGAAAGGCTAGAGAACGAGAGCTCTTGAATCGAATCTTAATGTTGTACTTGAAGTCTACATGTATTATGTCACAATAATCCCCCTCAAAACTCTGATCCAAAGAAACAAACAATACAAAGGATGGAGATAGAGAAAGAGGGTAAGTGATAGAGAGAGAGAGAGAGAGAGAGGGGGAGAGAGAAGGAGAGAAAGAAAGAGAGAGAGAAAGAGAGAGAGAAAGAAAGAGAGAGAGAGAGAGAGAGAGAGAGAGAGAGAGAGAGAGAGAGAGAGACCCGCCGAAGGAGACACCCATGTCCATACAAATGATAGGAACAGTGGAATAGAAAATAAAATATTAGGCAGGGAACTGAGATAGAAAAGAAGGCAAAAAGAGATAGAGGTAGAGGACAAAAAATAATAATCATGCTCCCCCCTCTCCCCCCCCCCCCCTCTCCCCCCTCTCCCCCCTCTCTCTACCCCCTCCCTCTCTCTCTCTCTCTTTCTTTCTTTGTCTCTTTCGTTGTCTCTCTACCTCTTCCTCGCTCAATATATTATGTTTTTATTTTTATTTTTGTAAACTGACTGTCATTATCCCAAGTGCTTTTGTATCTTTCTCTTTCTTATATTCATTGATCTTCAAAACAAAGCAAATGTATTACATTCTCATCATCTGAGACAGTTATCCTCACACTCTCACACGCACACACACGCACATTCATGTACCGTCGCACACACACGCACTCACATTCATGCACGCACTCCACCACCCCCACACGCGCGCACATGCACATTCACGCACACCACATCCACAAACACAACCATAGACTAAAATTACACATAATTTGTTAAAGATCTTGTTAACTTTATTTTCATAAATAATACAAGTTTTATTTACAAGCTGAATAAAGATGTATATAAAAACAATCAAACAGTACATGCATACATAAATTTAAGTTAATACATGCAAGCCATAAATAATAATAAAAACAGTACAAAACGATTTATATAAATGCTACCAGTCTGACATATCAAATAAAAATGTGTCGTATAATTAACACGATAACAAGCTTTCTAATTAGATGAGGGGTAACAGAATTGCAAACCAATCCAAAATAATTAAAGAGAAGCTCGGAAATTAATACAAAATATTCATGCAGCTTATCAAACCAAAACCAAATTTAGAAAAATACCATGACGTCACAAAAACATTACCTTAAAGTGATTGTACGTGCTGGTCACAGTGCTTACTTCATCTTACTTTGTAATCACAATAAAGTGACAATCTCAGTAATTTGACAAAATAATTGATATTCTGCTTAAAAAAAATCTTGATTTAAAACTACAAGAAGAGAAGATTGTGCTACAATGTAAGAACTTAATAGCGAAGACAATACGGTACGTGATTTAGTATTTTGTTATCCATTTCACTCAAATGACAATTTTACTGCACAATACACTATAACTCCCCGAAAAGAATTTAAATTAATAATTTCTTTGTTATTACCATTGTTATTTTCACAGGGAACAGTATCATTTTAATTCACTTAATTTTACACATCGATTGTTTGGCTGTATGAAAATGAAAAATACGGACTTGTTCTAAATTCTAAATGATAGCTACCAAATTAAAGGCAAGAACATTATCACTATACACCCATCAAGTCAAACATAACTCGCCATCTCAACTCAATATGGCGTTCGATATTCCACCTTAGTTACTGACCTGAAATTATTCACATAAGCCTACCATTCAAAGGGAGATATCAATCCGATTTTCAATATTGAATATAATATTTTGGTTAGTAATTGTTATTTAATACAAAAGAATGAAAAAAGGAGCGAGATCACCCGGAATTTGTATTGAAATCAATTAACGAAACTTCAAGTCCATCATATAAAACTTGCATGTTTCTGCTCGCCAGGCTACCTCCTTTTACATGCCCTGTGATGCAATCTTTCTTTTTTTCTACTTTGTATTTACCAGCCGTCTACAAAGATAAATATTTCGTTCATATTTGCTCTGTGCAAGCCGTGATCTAAACATGTGTGTAATTTTTTTTTTTACAGAGTCTGACGTATATCAATCAGATATGATTAGTTACGTCTGGGGACGAATGATTTAATGAAAATGATGAAGACTACTATTTTGAATAATGTTTGGCAAAATGTAATCAGGGGTTTGAATTAGTGCCATGGAAGTTATTGCCTACAAAAAATTATTAAAAAATGGGGAATATCTTTGAACACCCCTTTTTTCTTAAAAAATAAGAAGATATAACTACATTAATCTTTAAGATAATGTTGAGTTCTGGTCAGGCGATTGAATTGTGAAAGAAACGATGTGAAATCGATCAGAAAAATTTGATCACGTAGCATATTAGCATTGGTGTGTACTGAAAGGTTCTGGAGTCATCAAACGATAATAAATTTGGCCCAGTCTTGGTAAAGTAACGAGCACTGTACACAGAAAGATGTGGTACTACACAAACACGTGTCATAAAATTTGGGCCTCATTGTAAACTGTTACTTGCCATGTTTAAAATATGGAGGCATTTGAAGAGCCATGCTCTTCAGGAAACATGTTTTCTTCGATGTTCTCCCACAATTGCAAAATAATAATGATAACGCTCACACATTTTTGTTCCACCTCTCCCCAGACGTCAACCTTCTCTTTAAAGACAATACCCCAAAAGTATCATGCCTCAGTGTTAAGTAATTGTATTTCTTAGAAGTTAAAAAAAAAACAGCTATTAAGCATAGGTCATTGTTTAAATAACCATATGGGAAAAATGACATTTCCCTTGTCAACTATTTCCAGATTGTTAAAAAAAGACTTTTACCAGAGTGTCTCCTCTATCTTTAGCAGTGAACTAACATCATTCTCCAACGCTTAGAGACTTTGGTGGTGAGCGCTTTATAAGTAACGTTTTTATTATTTATTATTTAAAATATTCATACGGTTGAGAGTAGTCGTTTCATTATTTCAGTTTAGCAATAATATATATAAAATGTTAGTAAGATTAAACATGTGTGTTATTTCAGAGTGGTATGACGGTGATCTCACTACCAATCTCATCACTTTGGTCGCCAAGATTCATTTGAACGACTGAGTTGTTGACTCCAGCCAACCATTTACTAATTCGATCATTCAGTTCAGATCCATCATCATCCTGATCATCGTACGCGTAGTCATCTACGATTTCACCCTCGGGTTCGATTCGCTCCTTAGTGATGTTGTTGTTCATGGTGGTCATCGGGGTGATCGTAGGATGGTCGTGAGTAGTTCTTGACTGGTTCTGCTTGCGGATCGAGGGTGCCTCAGGGATAAATCCGTTGTTCATATTGTCATTATAGTCATCCATTGAGTTTGAACTGATACTAAAACTAGCTCTGTACTTACGACCATGGTGTGTGATTGTCTGATGATTCCCAGTGACATCACCGGCAGAGTTGATTGGCCTTAGATGACCTCTTCTCGTTTCAGAGTCTGTTCCGAGGGAAGTTTGGTCACTGCTCGCTTGGCTATCGACCCGGCGACAGAAATCACTGACCTTTGCAGCGACGCGGTTGAATTCCCTCTCCGAATGTTGCATCATTTTCCGCTGCACCATCGAAGAGCTCGAATACCGTCTCGACCTGATGTTTGGTAACCTCCCATCGCCGGCGATCAGGGCTTCGCTACGTTGCTGGGTCAGGACATTGGTCAGCGTCAGTCCTGTCGGTACGGAGAGCGACCGCGTCAGAGAAGGACGCTGACCACCAAACCGCTTCATCGGCATCCCTGGCTTGTCGACCGGTGGCGAGGGAGTTGGGCGTAATGGTGCGGACAATACACGCATTCTGCCTAGAGACTGAGATGATGATGTCGACGATGATGACCGCCGTCTGACTTGCTGTTGAAGAAGGAGACGATCTGGGATCTTCTTTTCCTCATCGTCCTGTTTCCCACGGTCGTCATCATTCGGGAGACAGAATGACACAGACTTACGTAACGTTCTCTGCGTTGGTGGTGCCTTGTCATCATTCATTCTAAAGAGATTTACAAATAGCAATGAAGATACTTCGGTATCTAGTCACCATGTCTGCGTTAGAACAGGAATATCATCAACCAAGATATTTGTATTCCCTTTTCGGCTAATACGAGCAGAAGTAGAACCTATGATCCAACTGATAGGGTAGAATCTTGATCCAAGATGAATCCTATATATCAATGATCATTGACACGCTCATGACTATTTGTCGTTGGTACCTGTGAGAAAATAGAAAATAAAAAAGGGAAAACGTGTCATGCTTGTCAAAATATAACATGAGCTTTTGAACTTAAACGACTGAGATAAAAACGAGTTCATGTGTATAAATTTTGTCAGTTATTGGCCCCGTAATTAATACAGATATTTGTGGTAATTGGTAAAATGATACACAACATCAACGAAAACATTACACAGTTGCTTTTTTTTTAATCGCAAATTTATAAAAGAATGCATTACATAATACTTTCTGGTATCAAGTTGGAGACATTTTTAGATTAAAAGTACTGCCCTACCTAACGTCTTTTTCAAAGATCCTTTTACTAGACCGATCCGACACAAATTAAAACTCGTCGAGAGAAATCCGCCTTTTGACACGTTGAAGTCTGCGACAATGTGTGGATACAATTTAAAGGAAATAAGCGGGGATGGTGTCCAATCAGACGGGTAGCGCCTCCTCTTACCACTTTTGATAGTAAATAAGTCCGATTCAGCCGAGGGAAAAATAGATTGTTCCTTCAACTGAAAAAGGAATGAATTATTTAACTAACACAAGTCATATGCCTGTTTTTATTTACAAAAATCCACATTGAATAATTCCTTGTTTTCGAAACGACATCATGGGGTCTATACAGTCAATACTGTCAATAATATCGTCAAGCCCGGAACACTTAAGTGAATGGCCATCCTTACTGCGACTCCTAGCTAGCCGTTCATTATAATAGTAGGATGGGGTTCTATTGTCTTCTAATCGACCTGAGGAATTACTTCTGCTTGTTCAGTCGTCTTCGAAAGCGTTTCCTTTGTTGGACATTATCACCCATCGTTTTGTTCATCGTCTAACGGGGTACGGTTAGATGCAAATAGATGCCCCTCCTGTGTCGAAAACCCTCCTTCAAATACAAAGCGATCCCAATAGGGGTGCAGAATGTACCCCTTTGACTCCCATTAAGGGGTAAGACGGGGCTGACTCTTCGCCCTTCTCTTTGTCGCTAAGGGCACTTTAAGTTCAAGTGAAAAGATCTTGTCAAAGGTACCCCGTGGCTCGAGTAAGATTAGCCCGGACTATTAATCCGCAAACGAACCACTTTACATCTCAAGAGGAGATGAAATAGGAATATTTGGCACAATCGACAAATCGACAAAAGTGACAGATGCACGTCAGAGCATAATCTTATTAAATCAGTTTACGAACAAGCAGACCAGACTTAAACTGCCTAGATGGTCTGAGAAATAATCATAATAATTTAGATTATGCATAAGATAGAGATTTCCCCCTTTAAAGCACAACAAATTATATTGAAGAATAGTTATCAATATTTGCAAGTGAATACAGTTTACCAACCCATCTGCATTCAACTACAGAATAAAAAATTATATTAAATGTGATTTGAGGCGGTGCATTAGTTTAATCATTTCAACTTTTCTCTTTTCAATAGTCTGTACTCAATCTTCATTATTTTACAAGCCACATTAGGTTCCAGCCGGAGAGACAATATTTGACGAAAATCCATGCGCAGCCTTTGGAATATCCAGATAATTACGAAAAAGAACCCTCGGAGAAAGCTGTTAAAAGTGATGTTTGTAGATAATTTGGATAGTCAGAATACAGTTTTGCTGGCAAATATCATGTAAAATCAAAAAAATGTTTAACTAAAATTGTTAATCATCTACGAGAATATACAATTAATCTACTATCACATACCATTTATACGACTACGAAATGTTGAAAGCATCCACTCGGAAGAAAACTAGAAAAGCGTCCGTCATCGTATACAAGAAAAGCGCGACTGATAAAATATGAAATCTAAAAGAAAAGAAATCCCAAATCGATATCCGGTTTATATTCCAGGATCTCAGCGATCTTTTTCCGATACCATCACATTAGTTGTATAAGCTCTGCTAAACATAATAATGGGACTTTCCAACTAAAGAGAAGAAATAAAATAGCACAGATTTAAGCAATCGTTTTCGTGCTCAATGGACAAACATTTTTCTATTCGTTGCGGTGGTCCAATTTAAATGGACGACATAACCATGATATGGATCAGATGCTAAATAAATACGTACTCGCTTCAATGGGTGTATTATTAATACTTCGATCGGTTCGGGAATGATAATGGACGGATGCAAATAGACCAAATCAATATCCCACCCATCGCACGCGTGACATGAACACTTATATAACTCGAGCGGGGTGAAGTTTACTGTGTCAGCTCTGTCCAAAATTACGCAAGGACTTTGTCAATAGAGAGTCATTCTCTTCTTTTGAATGACGTTTTGAAGCATAAGTGGCAGATGAAGAGTGGAGAGGGTATGATCTGACAAAAGATGCGAATCTCGTCAGCACAAAGTCATAAATAGAGCAATGACATTGATGATATCAATCATGATAATTGCAGTAATAACATTATGCGAAAGGAGCGAACAAAGTACTCGTATCTACACCAATGCAAACTATTCACCCAGGAACGTCCAAGTTTAAAAGTCAGAGGTGAACGAATTACTGCTCTACAAACATGAAAAGAAAACGAAATTCGCAGTGGCCATTCTATAATCCTACGCCTATTCTTCTAAGTGGAGTTGCGTACATGTATGTATTGAATATAATTAAATATTTCTGCATTCATGAAAAAGAGGAGTAGGAGCAGGGGAGAGGGAGGGGTTCACGACAGCAATAACGATTTTTAGAAACCATAAGGGGTAATAACCTGAGTAAACTTGTTACCCATCCGGATAGAGAGTGTTTAATCTCTAATCACTATAAGTATAATGTCATTTTGTAGGCATGGGGGGCATTAATGAAAGTTTATCACAGACTTGGTCCACTGAGGACTACCTGATGACATTTGTATGCAAGTTTTAATAAGTCATGTTACTAATAAATAGCAAGGCTATGCTTTAAGCATTATGTTTTGTTATTCATCCGTTTCTTTTCGGGATATTGAGCACAATACTGTTGGGATCGTTAAGACACTGGTAAATTACATTCTTTGTAGTCAGTTGGATAGGTTTCCCCGAACCCTGTATGGTTCTTTTTCTTTAATGTTCTTATTTTTTCGCGCCTCTAGATCCCTCTGTTTTTTATCAGTCTCTCTTTATGTTCCCTTTGCTTCTGGTCTCTCTATCTCCAATCCTCAAAAGGCCACGGTACATCATTCGAAGCGGATCCTTGTCAACTCTATAATGGAATCAATTATATTTTACGGTTTCATTTCATTATGATAATTGAATTGATGATTTCGCAGCAGAAAGAAAATTAAACGGATCCCTGATAGAGTATTTTGAAAGAATGGATATTCCCCTACATTACCCCCATGGTGGTCTTTTCTGAGATGCGCCTGTATGCTCAATGTCGAGCAGAGATAGAATGGCATCTATATAATTATAGATCTATTGGAAATCTAACTTCCTGGAAGTTTGTAGCAGATGGATGTGCACATACATTGACAACATTGTGAAAGGTAGAAGAGAAAATCACACGGTCCAATAATAGAGACATTTATTTTATTCAAAGAATGTATTACAATATCGACAAAATTAAGGAAATGAAAGTAACTGATAGGCCACTGTCCATTTTTAAAGCTGAAAAGCCACTTACGTACGGAAAAATATAAAGACTATCTGCAAAATTATCGTGTAGAAAAGCTGAGTTTTGTTTTGAATCACGGTCACATGTAAATATTTGATAAGCTCTCACATTATTTTGAAAATATCTACGACCTTTATGCACGTTTATTTCTAGTTTTGGAACTTTGACTGCCATTAGGAGCAGTAATATGTAGACTTTTTATGGTCATTATCATTTTCCAAAGTCTGCTTGCAATTAAATTGTCGAAAACAACCTTGACTTACCTCATTGACTTCATCTCACCCCTAAAAAGATTATTCAAACACACTCTCTGAATTAGGAAATGTGTTTATTCAAAAGTATTAATTTCATAAACGATCGCTCAATGAGATGTTATAAAGGGAATATATTTGTCTAATCTGACTAATTTTGCACAAGTTCTACATCGTAGACTGACGGAAATAGGCTTACTATTCAAATATTTCTCATATCAACACTTGATTCAATATGGAAATAATTGCGATTTGTAGGGTCCTTGTTAATATTGCATCAATTTTAGTAAGCAAATATTATTATGAGGTGTTATAAGACCAATTTAAATGCGGATAAGGTATCTGTTCATATTTTGCTGACAATTAAGCAGACAAAGTACAAGCTAATAATTTTTTTCAAATAATAACACCGATTTTTAGATTTAACATTTTTCAAATATGCCTACTGTACAATTTTAATGTTTAATGGGCGTAGTCCGTTATCCTCCGCCAACCCCTTCTCCCTCCGTGACCCCCACCCCCCTCCTTGTTCGCTAGAAGTATGCATTTACAAAGATATCACTGCAAAATATGCGGTAGTGCATTGTTCCCTCTACTCAGAAACCCAAAGTATTAATTGGTAGAAGTAGATGTCACGATTTATCGAGCAATAAATGAAATAGACGCCATGACAACAAATCATTTGTCCATAGGCATAGGGTTATGTTTAAAGAAGACGATTTTTCCTATACACATGCTATTAAAAGACAGATTCAGGGGACATTTTGGTAATGTTGGTCTCATGCACTGTCTGTCTACCGGGATGGCCCTTTTTGTACTTAGAAAAATTAGAAAAAATTGATATTTAAACCTCCTTTTGAAAAAAGGCCTTTTTGTTTATTTCATTGTTTGTTCCGTTTTCTTTCAACTCTGGGGTGCAGTGACATGGATTTCAGTGATTAATTTGTTGTTATAACAGAAGCGTTACTGAATGACTTGAAATGAAAAGAGGAAACCATTATAGATAAGAAGAAACAAACTCTCTTGTGTGGTTTGCACTAATCGGGTGTTATTGTCGTACTAGACAACCTGTCTCCTGTATGCTAGCATCCTGAATAACATTCGACATTAAACAGAATGAATGTGTCAAAGGTGTGGGGTCATGATTTTCAGCAGTGTTACATGTACGTGCAGAAACGGTAGCTGGTATCGACAGCACTATTTGCGTAGTTCAACCAAGGATATAGCTAAAGAAAACGCTAAAAGTGCTTTTCAACGTTGACGCATGTCTGTAAATATAGTTCAGTGTATTCATGTGGCGGAAAAGTCCATGAAGTTGTTTATCAAACTTGTCCGTTTAGCTAATTAATGTTCATTTTCAAAAAGAATTAAACGAATCATTTACGTACTGTGGAACGAATACATCCGAAATGTGTAAAAGAATGGTCAAACGAATTATATTCATACCGTCGGGCTCATAATCCTATAGGCTAAAGAATTTATTTCAAAAGAACCGTATACCTTCGTCACAATTTCCTTTTTTTAACTTGTAGGCTACTTTTCAAATTTTAAATAATACCTATAACCTTATAGTAACAATAGACTGACCGATGTCAAGGTGATTAATCGTTCAGAGGCTCAAACTAGGTTAAAAGATATGGATTCGACCAAAGGAACTGATACAAAGACCTTGTCTTACAACGACTCATCAGTAAATTGTCAATACTTGTACATGTACGTCATCTTAAGCCATACGTTAAAATATGTAAATAATAATGTTTTACCACCAAACCGATTCCAAACCGACGAATTCTTGAAAGCAATCATTCCAAACAATAAATTGAATTAAAAGCTTCGCCACATTTCAGATTCAAGGACTTATAAATAATCTCACTTTACAACCAGATGATTATAAGTTGTAGTGTACTGATGTCATTATCAACATTTTTCTAGATCACTCTCAAAGTTTGAACTTCATGTTTAATCAGCCTCCACTTATTACGTAATTTATCAATACACAATGAAAGCTTTGTCAGTTACGCTACGAATAAACCGTATAAACACCATTACCATTGGAATTCAAGACTTACTTCACTATAGAACAGCTTCAGACTTTCAAATATTTATTCCATTATTATGATCCTAGAATAGTCTGCACGGTATCATTTCATTGAACGATGACTTCACTTTTAACTTTCAAACGTTAAATAAGTAATTGATCTGTCTGACTGGTATTGGTAAAATAACCACAAGAGCCTTTCACCGCTTGCAAATGTCCACCAGAAATCAAATGAAGAAAAAAAAAATCATCATAATTACTTCTGCAAAAAATAAAATAAAATCATATAGTTACCTTCCAAAACATCCTTCATACTGGAGCTGGACCCACTCTTCCTCTTTCCATAATCACCAGTCATTAATGTCTTGCTGCACGTATGAATATAATTATAGAGATGAGAATGCAAGGTTGGTAGACCAGTCGATTAGAACAGACACACACCCATCAATCTCTTGCTCGCTAACTGCTTCCCCTACTATTTATATTAGCTTTGTGTGCCAATGTCCGCCTCTGATCATTATATTGGTTCGCTCTTATTGATTTCTGCTTCTCTCTGCAATTTCTCCTCTTCTTTTTTTCTGAAGGTTTATTTACTACTAGAGGTTTACATATGCACTTGTGTTCGGTAGTGTTTGCTGGGATAAATATATCTCGGTGTGCTTTGGTGAGCTGAGAGAGAGAGAGAGAGAGAGTGTGTGTGTGTGTGTGTGAGAGAGAGAAAGAGAGAGAGAGATACAAAGAAGTATAGTAAAATAGAATGAAAGAAAGAAAGAAAGATTAAACAATAAGCATCTAGGGAGAAAGATAGACAGAGAAAATGGGGGGGGGGGGGGGGGAGGGGGTGACAAGTAGCTCGGTGTTGGGGTTACAATCTCTCTGAAGTCGTTGTCTTTAATGTTGCACTGGGAAAACTACCCAAGATGAATACACGCAGGCAATCACTATAGATCCAGCCTAATAGGAAAGCTACCCCATATTGATAATTTCCTTGTAAAACGACTCTCTTACCGGGTAATATTTTGCGAGAAGCTCTTGTCTGGGTATAGTCGTCTCATGGTTTTCCAATAATGTTTATACATTTATTTGGTTATCAAAATTGCACAATAAGAATATGAATTTTATTTTAAAGTGATTAATCATTTGTAGTCGCACACTGACTTGACCACCTCTTACAACTTAATGTAAAGTGCATTTAATGACCTATATATATATATATATATATATATATATATATACCCATATATATATAGTTTAATTTTGCCAAGGGGTGTACTCATATGGATGGTTACCATGGATACTTATGTCAATCAAACTGCTACTGTGGTTTCTACAATCTGCCCAGTATTATTCCTATAATTTTCCCCACTGGTTCATGTTCTCATCAACACATTCGAGTTATTACCAAACAATCTATATTTTCTTTAACCAAACTATATAGAACAACTAAAGATAATCATTTTGGAAACAAGATCGTGTCATGACTAGGGTTCAAAATATCAGCGGACTCTACGGTTCTCACTTTGGGGTTCACTCACTTACACCACAAGATGGCGCTCACCGGATTAAAGTCAGAAATCTAACGAGTAGCTCGCCTAACACGTCTTAAATATTAGGGTGGGGGGGGGGGGGGGGGAGGATAATTTCTTGTTATTTGTTGATGAGCAAATCCGATTTTTCCTTGTTGGTAAAACAAATTATAATTTCCTTTTCCTTATGAAAAAAAAATATTTCCGCTGTTTGCAAATTTGACTTTTCTAATATCTATGTACAGAGAGAGAAGGAAAGAGAGAGAGAGAGAGAGAGAGAGAGAGAGGGGGGGGGAGGGGAGAGAGAGTAAAGCGTGGTAATGATAAAGAATGTAATCTTGAAAAGAAGGAACTTTTATAAAACACTGTGCGTAGCAAAAGAACAAATCGAGGAAAGGACCGTTTTAGACAAACAAATTATCTCAATGAGAATCTTACAATTGTTTTTTTTTTTAATTGGAACATCTTTTTTTTTAACCTTTTTTTATAGATAATTAGAAGGAGCTATTTTCCTGTATATTCCAATAAGTAAAAGCATATATGTTGTCATTGTAAGCGCATCAAACTTCCCAGTTTGGTTCATGATTTAATACAAATCTATTAGACATGTATAAATGACTTGTCTGATTAGTGAAGTGTCGATGAAGCCTTGAAGCTCATGATCCTTTTCATCCTGTGATACCACATGATATCAGTGGCGTAGCGAGTTTACAGGCATTTTAATTCGATTTGATTTATTTATTTTTGTTTGATTTCCTTTTTCTTTTGCAGATTTTACAAATATATAACAACAAAACATTGCAAATTTACACATGAAAAAAGGGGCTCTGGTATCATGGGGGGGGGGGGTAAACGATCCTTTACCATGTGGATGGCATGCGCATGGACTGTAAGAGATTCAATAGTCATTTATCTCCCTTCCTCCCCTCTTTCCCTTTATTTTTGTAATGTATTGTTCTGTCTGTTATTCCCCGTGTATTTCCCCGAAATTCTTATCCCATGCACTGGGTCGGGGAGGCGGCCATACGTCGCCGCAGTACCCCTTCACCTAACACCACTGAAGGAGCCCAACCGTCTGGACTCCATTGTTCCTCGGTGATGTACCCCAATAATTTCCCATCTCCAATCCCCAATCACGCTTTGACTGCGTGTCAGTTTACAATACCTCAGGAGTCATGGTTGATAGTGCCTCCAGGGCCTTTTATTGTTATGGTTTTATTATTGAACTTCGTGATAGAAAAACAACAACAATGCATCACAGAGGTTCAACAATACATAATCCTCAAACCTCTTTATCTCCGTACAGCCTTTTAAAAGGACTAGTCTTTCAGCAACTTGTGCGTTTTCTCTTTATGAGTTTTCTCTATGAATAATGATTTAACTCCACAATCATGCTACGATCTTGTTATTGATCAGTATGTCTGCGCGTGTAACAAAACCCCCTGAAAAAAAGGGTTTTATAACTAACACGTGACTGCTATATGACCTTTTATGAAATATATTTCATAACTTTTGTCTCCGTCTGGATCGAGAGAAAAAATAGTCCACATGTAACGTTATTGTCTGAGTATTTCCCTTCTATATCTTCTTTTTCGAGTACTGTTATTTTGCCGGTCTTTGGCTATATTGATTATACGGTGCTATATCGTTTCCCAAAAACATAGACAAATCAATCAATAGATGAATAGATGAAGTGATTCAAATAGCAGTTATTTTAGGAGTGGGACTTTCCCTGCAATTTCCCGTGACATAAAATCACTGCTTTTCGGCGAAACCTCGAACACGCTTTCAGTAAAACATCGATATCTTAGTTCACTGCTTTGGTTCAGTTCCTCTCCCCCACCCTCCCTCCCGTCAACTATCTACATTTATAACAAGAGAAAGAAAAGTCGGATGATTACTTATTTAAAGTAAATGTTGTTAAAAGTCATATGTAACAAATCTCTCAAAACGTTCTGTACATATGAAAAAGATAGAGGCAAACGTAACATTTTGCACCCTTTTTTTCTTCCTCATTTCAGAGTTTTCGATTAACTTTTATTCTGAAATCTCGGGAAAAAACGTCATAGAAAGGGATATGAGAAACACTGCTCTCCTTATCTGAGATTTGTTTGGAGTTATAATGTTGTTAAACTGAATTCAATAAAACTTATTGAATCTATTTTCCTTCTAACAGTCTTTAACTGAATTTGTAAACGTCGTTTCTAAATGAATCTCAGATTCGTATAGCGTAATATTGACATTTTCCTAACGATGTTATTGATGTATTGTATCACACAGGAGAGACCATTTGAAAACAAAACTTTGAAGATACAATAAAATTATACGCTTTGTAAAATAGTTTTATTGAATATAAATCATACATTGACCATTTACAATTTATCAAACCGAGATGATACTTTTTAAATTAGGTTTAGATATCCCAGCTGCAAATACAACCATGCAGCTCATAATTTATGATAAAATCACATCTTATCAAATCACTCACGTTAAAAAAGGTTCAACAAGGCAAGGAGACAAGCAACACAGTTTATCATGAAATGAATAGCGGTTAGAAGAAACAACTGCAAGTTGTTTATCAGGAAATGTTGTTGTTTTAGTGATGATTTTTTTAGTTTTCAGCTTTTAGGAAGATGCTTAGCTAAATGATAAATATGGACTTTTTAAAGCGTATCTGCCATAGTTTACAGGAGGGATTAGACTGCCCTGCAAGGTCACTGGACAGGTGGTTATCTCATCAACTCAGCTCTCAGTTAACATAAGAAAAAGAGGATCATGGGGGACCAATGGTCACCGATTAGGCATGGTTTGTTATATAGAGGGCGAAAGTAGCTACAAGTAGTGCAGTGGACCTTTAAAACTCTTATTCAAATTGACCATAAACGATAAAAAAAAATAGAAATGCTTTTCTTCTAATTGATCACAACTCCGTGGCTTTTTATTCAAGATTAAGTGACGTATAATTGTTCCTTTATTTCTTTCCATAGTAAGCAAATCATTTAATAAGAAGATTTGTATTTCAGCTCCTAATTTGACTAATACATTATAATAACACACAGTGAAACCGATCCTAAACATCCATTTAGTTTACAGTGGTTCCCAATGATTTCCCCTTCCTGCTTCCCCATTGGGGGATTGTTTCAAATGTCACATATAATTCAACGTATTAAAGTCTGTAATAAACAATTTTATTCATGATAAAAATGATCTATTGCACACAAACATATAAATAAATAATAAGATCAAGTGGCTATTAAACATTCATATAAACATGATAAATGAAGGACGGCTTAACTGATACTCTCACCAAAGCATATCAAGGTGGTGGATAGAGTGGATATGATCACCTCCATTTTAATCAAAGCTTTAGATGACTTACCATACATACCGCTAACATCTAAATTATTCACACCTTTTCCAAGTTTTTTAATTTTGTTAAGTATGCGAACAAATTATTTTTCCACATTTATTTTTCGTGAGAATGTGATAGATTAAATCTTTTACCTAAAAGTATTCAACAAAGGCCCTAATCAAACCAACTCATTCTTGAGTTACGAAAGGCAAGCAAGGAAAAAATTAAGGGTATGAATGAGTTAGTTGATAATCGTTATTTTGTATATATAATACATTACTTCTTTTCTGTCTAAGTGAACATACGACATAATTATACATTTATGTTTATTCTAATAATTGGTTCAATTTTTTAATGCTACAGTATAAAAAAGTTCTTGAATTAAAGCCAACGCCATTCTACTATCTGTCAAAGCCACCTCTCAAACACCCCTTTGGCCCTTTCTCAATTTCTTTCCAGTGTTCCCCAGGGAAAAAATTATTAAAACAATTTCGGGGGCTACTTTTCAAGCTTGCTTGCATGAAAATAATACTCTTTTATTTGTTTTGCATTGAACTCTATGCACATTTTGGGGGGCTCTTTTATAACTTTCGGGGGCTCTTTTTGGCATTTCGGGGGCAAGTTCGCCCAATCTATACGTTCGATTCCGATTTATACTGAATTTTTAAAAACAATATCTGCATTCTAAGACAACTTGAATCCTGTATTTAATTTGTACATGTTTAAATCTCTTTATCACGAATTTGACTTGTATATAGCACTCTCAGTAATAAAGACTTGTATATTTATTTAACTTATACAACCTAGCATTAAACTGAATTAACCAAATAAGAAATGTGAAGTAATTAGGAAATTTAATGAGACTGAACGTCCCCTATCCCAAGATATTGCTTTCAACATTATCAAGTCATTACGTGATAACTAGTCGAAATGGTTGTGAATTCGTGTCATATACAATGCAAATAGAGTATTGTTCGTATCTTTAGTTGACATACCACTATCTGAAAATTGTGGCGTTGAAAGAGGGTACTTTTGAGCTCACCCAATTTAATCTTTGTCATCCTTTTCGATAACCCCCATCCCATGGCCTCCCTCTTTAATTGGCAAATTTCGAAGTTATTGAAACTTCGGAGGGGCGGGGGACAACTTTTTCCGTCACCCCCTCTCCTTAAAATCACCACAAGTGGAACAGCAATGTCCGTAGAAACCGATTCCATACTCAATACTTGTTTAATAAAGACAGCTATCAGAAATGTGTTATAATTAGCAGCATTGTAGGCAAGACTTAAATCGTGGTTCTCACGTCGACGATCATTTCACTGAACAATTCATTTTTAAAAACGGAAAACAATTAATCGAATATAGCATGTAACTCTTGGAGTTATTTTCTTCTTAAATTCTATAAAGTAAAACGCACAAAATAGCAAAACACACACAAATAATATTTCAATAATGCTTTTGGAGGAAAATGTTTAAGATAGCAAGTAAAAGATTAGAGTGGTTCTTCCTGGATAGATGTCAAGATTGTAGAATCAACAGAGTCTTCTTCCAGAGCCGTCTCGACATTCTCCAACCATGTTAATATGCGATTCTTTGTCAACTCATCAACGAAGTCATCGCTTGGAAAAGTGGCCCTTCTCGCAAATTGCATTTTGATTTCCTTATCTAGTCGTGACAACCTTGTGGTTTGGTTAAAGTCCATCTGCAGAGCTTTCTGCCGTAATGTACGCGGCGAATCAAAAGAGGACGAAACCGTGACTGGCTTGGTGGTTGAAGACTTGGTCTCGACATCGTATTGGACGGAGTAGACGACGTGTCGGGAAACGGGTCTCTGCTCGATGCTGGGAAGCCTCTGATGAAAGAGATCAACTCCGGGCTCGTTCACGAAGCCATCAACTCGATATCGTGAGTTTAATGTATCTTCCTTCGCATTGTTGTTATCGACTATGTTGCCATTGTCTACATCGGACAATTGATCAGGATCCTCTTGTGGCACTGGGGTCCCACACCTCCATCGCCTACCCAGGAGTCTCGGCTGAGCTACCGAGCTCTGTTTCCCTGAACACGTGATCGAAGCCGACGATGCATCGGACGACATCGCCACCCTGCTGCTCCGTACACTGACATCGTGGGAGGAATTCGAGTCGCTCGTCAGTTCATTCTTACCGGCTTGGACGAGGCGAAGTTGACTTCGTTTGATGCGATATTGCAGTCGAGCCGTGTTTGGTGGTGATGTGGTGGACGAGATTGGCATGGCGGTAGATGATATTAACTTCCCACAACCACCGCTGGAAGCTGAGGGGTTCCCGCTCAGAGTGCTGAAACGATAAACATATTCATCTATTAGAATCATGATGTAGACGTGAACACTGTCCGATAGCTGTCAGAGAAATGACCTAACTGCCTTTCTGAATAAACATTTATACCAACTTTACCATTCTGACTTCAAACTTTAAGACGCTAACTGTTATTTATTGTTTACAAGCTGACCCAGTTGGCATCATAATCTTTATAGAATAATTCTCATTAAACCGGAAATGCTAGATCATTATCCTTTGGTTTCACCCTATTTAACCTCTTTAACCTTTTAAAACCTACAGTATGCCGGACAACCATCGAGATCATGTCTCTTATCATATTTGTCTTCACGCCTTGTTATCATGTCAATTAGTAATGAGCGTCCAGTAAGAGGAGCCCTGCTACATCGGGAATATCCCTTATCAGCCACACCACTGTCCCTTACGAAGTCCTATTTATAGATTATTAAGTAAATACGAGTGACTGTGGGTCAGGACAGCAAATTATGCATGGTTAACATGCATCGGCGTAGTAACAGGGGGCACGGGGCACGTGTACGCCCCCCCCCATTTGTTACAAACGAGTATTGAAAGAAAAGAAAAAGCGAAAAAACAGAGAAGGGGAAGGGAGAAGATAAAAAGACGCCTGGATCCCCTCTCACACCCGCCCCCTAACCAGTAGCCTTAACAAATTAGCATTTTATCTTCTGAGTAAGACCGATGCCGCCCCCAATCGTTCCAGTCCCCTATTAATGGGTGGGTTCACGCTACGCCACTATTATACATGGATTCCAACTGAGTTTGTTGTGATCAATATTACTATTTCTTTTATTATAGGAAGCTGAGCGAAATGTATATAGGGGGCACGCAGGCTGGGGGCACGAAAAGAAGCATTTGGAATGCAAAATGCATAATAATGAGTAATATTTGTTAATCAAAATTTCTGTTTTGACCTCCCTGAATGAAAGTTATGCTAACATTAAGCCCCATCGTGATGCATTTACCAGCTCCATATCTGGACAATAAGGTTCCAACTCTATTTGATAAAATTATGATATTCAATTATTATGCATTTTGCGTTTTTTTGTTGGTGCCACTACATTACACTTAGCTACCCTAGAGATGTAGGACATAATTGTCTCGAAGGAAAGATAGAGAAATTAAACAATAATTCACATCTATCGTCATGGCTATGCGTCATTTTATTTTGAACACCATCTCTGTTATAATCCCGATTACAATCACTATATGGTCACGGTAGAACTTGTAAAGACTCCCAAAGTCCACCAAGACGTTTGCGGTCATCTTCTCAACACCTTCTCACCCTCAATTATGGAGCCACAAAAACCTATGGTGGCATTTGCATGTGGTGGACCAATACTTTGGAACGCTCTCGCAGTGTCCCAGCAACTTATTTACCTTTATATAAAAGTGGGGTATTTAATATTAAAATGTATACAAAATATATCAAACAAAGGCACTCATTATGTTCTCAATTCTTATGGTCGTTTTTATACATTATTCTGGTAGTTTTGCATTTTAGTAGAACTATTTTCATTCTACATATATCAACGAAAGGGATTGCATACTCATGGTCATTTGAAAAATCAGAGATACATTTTTCTGTTAGCCTATCGATCTTGCGAAGATGAGGAAGATGCAGGCAAGGGAATCTCCCATTTGTTACAAACCCATGACCTTGAGATGCACTATATTATCTGACATGGGCATGCGCCCATCATCTGAATAGTGAACTGTTAACACACATAAATCGAGGCCCTCTCGGACTTTGCACAATACAGTTTGACTATTTTAGATATATTATTTGTTCTTTATCGAGAGCAAATAGTAATATATCTCTATGGATAATGCTCATAATGATACAGCTTTAAAAAGGTTAAAGTTGCGAGAGATTCGTTAAATTATGCATTAATATCATAAATTGTTTCCTTCTGGACATTTTTTTCGATTTCATAATTTTTCCTACATCAAAATCATGAGCAAAATCTCCATTGCGCCTTTACTTCATCTAATAAAAATGAATGTCTGATTCAATTATGATGACACAATTTTAGAATGACAGAGCGATAAGTTGATAAGAGGAATCTGTTAAATCTGAATGTCAGAGTTTTGTAACTGGATTTGAAACAGTCAAACTGCCTCAGTATGTCACAAGTTAAAGGTATCATTTCTTACCTGAATAGACTGCTTGTATCATTAATGCAAAGCGGAGTCTTTCAACTCTCAGCTGATAAATCCCTGTCGATATTTCCTTGGACCGCAGAGGACCATTGCCAATTCTAACATCAATAGCCTATTGATAACATAAATGTTTTCAAGACAAGAAGGGATTGTTCAACAGAGATTCTCCGAACCAGATTAAATGGATGTTCATCAAACTGTTATCCTTCGGAGATGCGAAAGGTGTTAAACTGGACTCGAGGACAAGAACCTGACAATAAGTTATTTTTTTCTTCGAAATCTTCCACCGAATGATGATTATCAAACAGAATGTGAACTAACAGGGGAAGAGTTCCAAGTAAACAAGGTGCTCAGCTTCAGGTTCGAGGAAACAGAAACCATGTTTTCCAAGTTAGGTGAAGACACCTTGCCGTACCGGCACGCAAATGCCACCAATCATACCAGGGGTAGGCGCCTACGTGTGGATTCCTCTAGTTGAGTTCCACGGTCTAGCAAACAAATCAAAACACCTGATTCTTTGAATAGAAAGCACCCCCAGGAAGCTGGAATCCAATAAAATACAAAGAAATATCCTTTTTAATGAAGGATTGTGTCCGGGATGATTGCCACCGTGGGTAGAGGGGTATACTGCTGAAAGACAAGTCAAGTTGAAGGGTACGATGATGGCTCGCCTGTCATGTTCAACAAGAATACAAACAATGGAAAACAAGTCGTCATGGACTTTGTTTGTAAATTTACCAATAGATGCGACCTTTGATCACTTTAATTCGAATGTATATATTGACATTATTAGTAATAGGTAAACGTATAATCCTATTTCGACATATTTTTTCGTGTTCTTGGTCGAATAGCTGCTGTAATTGGTGTGATAACCTGTGGTCAATAAGTTATTCCTCTTTTTTGTTTATGTGACCTAGTCGGGTTTACTGGTAACTAAATCGGTTACTTTGCCATTTACTCCTGATTGAAGTGTCTCCAAAGGAAATGGGCCATGTCATGTCGATTGTATTCATATAAATCCACCTGTCCTATATTAGTGGTATATTCACCCATGCATTACCCCTTTATTTAACTCTTGATGATGAAGGACGGCTAGAGGGGGTCACTGGAGGTAGGTTAGCGTATATCACAATTGACATGAAGATACAAACAACTTAATTCCTTGTTAATCCCACTGGAATTGTGTTTCTAATTGGGTTATTTACAAATAAAACCTTATTTGACGACTCACTTTAATTAGATTATTAAATCGCCTCAGAAGTTTCCAAATTTATTTAAAGGTACTATGTCCCATTTGCAGGCCAAAAAATGAAAGAGTTAAATTCCAACTGCATTTGAAAAATAATACCAATCTAGAACTTCCCTAAAAAAGGTGGGGCTTGAAAATGTCTTCAAGTGGGAAAATAACGACTATTAGTTGTCAAATCGACTTTAGGGCTATAGAGCCCCAAAGTAATAGCCTTGATTTTCAGACAATTGTACCGAATGGTCATACGTTTTATACTGCGCAAAGATTCAATCAGTTTAATCTTGGCCATCACAAGAAGTAGGTTATTGATGAAGACAAATGCTCATGTACCCTTTACAACTCTTTTCATGTATGTTATTACCAAAGAAGAAAAAAAGCCAGTCAGTCACTCAATAGTGTCTGACAATGAAGTCTAGCAAGTAAACGGGTTTCCTTGCATAATTTGAATATGAGGACACTGCTAACGTTTAAATTTCACAGATAGGACATACATGACATATTCATAATTCCTGCAAAGTTCTACAGAATTTGAGGTTGGCTGCAAAAGGGACATAGTACCTTTAATGATTACAAATCGATAGAAAACGCAATGAAATGGTTGGTAAAATGGTATTAAATTCTCTGAAAATACTCATCCAAATAAGATGCTATCTACGGTTTGACAGTTAATAGTACCGCGGTATGAATAAAATGCTTATTGCTCTTTTCGTAATTCACTGTATGACATTTTTTTCTTCATTTAAACGTTGTATATTGGTCTGTAACTGTCAGAGATTTTTTTCTTCTTCAAGCATTCTAAAAAAATTACAGGAAAGGAATTATATTTCGACAGAAAATGGACCTCAGCATTTTGAATTTGTAAACATCATTCACATGCAGTAGATGGGTTGGTTTATTAGATCGGCAAAATATGAACAAACTAGTGAAAAGCGTGTTTGAATTACATTCCCTGACATGCAAAACTCACATTTGAAGTACGTCGTAGGCAAGTCGGTCCGGACTTACAGCTCAAACTTATTTCCATTTGTTTGCTCTTTGTCCAGGTTCTAAATTTTCTCTCTCCAAATTACGCGTCCTTTTCAACAGCTTTTTAAAGACGGAAACAACTTTTAAAGTTTTGTTGGATACTGTAGAAGATATTCATTTTCAAATTTGCTATGTTCGAGAAACAATTAAAATGACCCAATGTTGTCAAAATATTTAATTCATAGTATTTTTTTTTAATAGCCTTCCTGCTCGATAACTATCTTCTCTCTATAAAAGAAATAAATCACAAATTGCACTCATTTTTTGATGCAAATACATGCCCGTAGAAATTCATTACAGCTCAAGCTGCGAAATGCTCCAACTCTTAACGGGATTTTGCTTTCGTTATAACACGTCGCAATGATTCGCAACCATTTTTATTAGCGGAGCTAAACTTCAAAGGTCCACAATTTTCTTATTCTTTCGTGTTTGATTTTTTTCACCCACTCGACAGGAAAGTTGTGTTCAGTTTCCCTATAAGGCATGAGTATACCGATTCGCATGGGATTTGAACCCACAACATTGTAATTAAAGGCCGGTACAGGGGACAAGTCACTCTTAAGGAAGTATCAAGCTGCTCGTGTTCAAGGTTTGTATACATTTTATCTCATCCACAATAATTCTTGTAATTTTACAAGAATTATTGTGGATGAGATAGAATAATTTGTTTAAATACGGATCACCTTGTATCTCTTTACAAGGTGATACAAGGTGATCCGTATTTAAACAAATTAATGTTAAATATTGATCGAAAGCTGATGGATAACCACGAAATGACGTGGCTGTATGGACAATAAAGTTTCATAAAAGTGCGGACACAGATTTAATGCATGGAGATATATGAATAACGCTATTATGAATTATACAGATAATTCGCTTGATAAATCGGTGCTTTTCTATGAAGAGTGGCGAGGGTCAAGTTCTAGATTACAAGCCTAATAAATTCAACCTCATGCAAAGTATGTGTGTCAAAAGTCAGGTGAGGCGAGCTCTTTTGATGAGAATAAATGAATGAGATAGAGAGACACACACAAACTTAGCAAAGAGATAGAGAGGGTGGAGAGAGGGTTATAAAAAGAAAGGAAGAATTACACATAATAATGGAGAAAGAGAGAGAGAGAGAGGGTTATAAAGAGAAAGGAAGAATTACACATAATTATTACGGAGAAAGAGAGAAATAGAGAGAGGGTTATAACAAGAAAGGAAGAATTACACATAATTATGGAGAAAGAGAGAGAGAGAGAGAGAGAGAGGAAAAAGAGAGAAGGGAGTACAAAAGAAAGAGGGCAGTGCGGGGAATATTAACTTCAATAACTGATCTGGCGATCCATGACGTCCCAATAAGATATTCGCCACAAGTACAAGGTGGTGGTCAAAGTCACGTTTTTATTCGTACATGTGATTTGTATAAATTGAGGCATCGACGATGATCTGACATTTGCTTTGGGCTTCCTTTCGTCAAATTTTAGGGGTCGGGTTTTCAGTAGCTATTGTACTTGTGGCGAAAATTCTGCTGCAGGGCTTTGAAAATACATGACACGCTTTTTTATTGTTTTATTAGACCTAACAGAGTCAGTTTTGTTTAGATGTAAAAGCAAATATGTCCATTTCCAATGTAGGCCTAACTCGTGAACCAATGCAAGTACAAAAATTGTTTTATATTCAAATTGTGATTCCTTCTTCTCTTCATCTTTATATATCTTCTTTTTTTGGGGTGTGTTTAGAAACCTAGCGACATAGATAAAAGTGAGTGTTTCATCACGATTTATGTGAATTGCAATCTTTACTCAGAAAATATTAACAAAGTTTCATCACCCCCGCCGCAAAAACAAACAGCAAAACAACAAATGATAAGAAAATGAATTTTTGTGAATATTAAAATTTAGAAAATGTTATATATTTCATCTGGAAACACCAAAAAGGATTGGGTCTCACTATGTTGAACGGGCTGCAAGCCGCCGCCTATTCACAGGCGCTATCCCACTACTGCTCCACACGGGGACTTTTGCCTGCTGCGTTTCCGCCCTGGGCCAGTACGTCCCTCCTTAGACGACCTGGTTGGCCAGTCCTCCGACTAATCAACCATATCGATGCCGAGCTTAGCATGGACGCCCGATCGCCATAGAGCGACGACATACAGGACTCCCGCTCTCAAACGATCCACCAACCCCGACTTCCAAGTAACTGGATTACAGGCGCACGCCACAACGCCCAGTCGAACACTCGGGGAAAATATAGCGACATAGCGTTTCAAGAGTTATTCAGAGCATGTCGTTGAGGGAGACATACACAAATATGGAGCAGTGTTTCTATAATGATAATGTCTCGGCTATGATAAGTAACTTTGTCTTTTGGGTTGTAAATACTATTCAAGTGCATGTATGCGTATCTCCTATGAACTATTTTTCGCACACGGTGGGGAGGGGGAGTGGAAGGGGAGGGGAGGGGTGGGGTAGTTTTCAAATAAAAGAGTACCGCCTCTTCTTCTTCTCCCCCTCCACATCCCTCCGTTCTTCTTTTTGTGTTGTTTTCAATTTTTTTTTTTTTTTTTCATTTGCTTGTCAGAAAATTTCTTAAAATAGCTCAGGTAAAAATATTTTTTGAAATATTGTTATACGAATTGGAAAACTGTGTTAACGTACCTAACATATCTGGTAGTAAAAAGCTTTGTATTATGTATTGTCTATATGTTTTATTATATTATATTATTTTATTATATGTTTTACTATGTACTTTGTCACTTGCCTACAGGGCTCCTTTGAAAAGCAGGCCTTGTGGCTTTAAAGGGACTACCCTATATTTTAAAGAAGACCGAATAAATAAATAAATAAATGAATAAATAAATAAATAAATAAGTACATAATAAAATGAAGGAAAAACACGTGTTAAAGAGAGGGAGAGTGAGTGAGAGAGAGAGAGAGAGGGGGGGGGGGGAGAACCGCGTACATTCATAAGTTAAAACAGATTTATCAAACACTGGGACTGCAAGTGACAATTAACCGAGAAAAACAAATTATCAAAGCCTCTAACCTGAATAATTTTAGTACAACATGGCTGCTTCAAATAATTATGATGATAATGACTGAAGCTAAAAACGAATTCGACTGGTGGGATTGACAGTTAGATATTTTCAATACTATCTTAACTTATATAGGCCTACTTATCCAAAAAATAATTGTACTATATGATGCCTGTAAATAACGTTTGGAAAGGTAATTCAAAGAGAGAGAGAAAAATAGTAGATGGCCAATATAACTCTCAAGGGGGTGTATTATCAGTGGGACGAATACTAACAAAATGATAACAAAGGCATCAACATTGAACAGCAACAATAACAACAACAGACATTCTTCCAAACCTGGAGTCAACTACAATAACAGCACTCTTTCCTGTCCAACCCCCATCTCCGGGTGTAGGACCCCAATCGATGAGAATACGAACAATAGCTGAGATACTTATATGGGGGTAATGGCTAGTAGGGGATCGATACGAGATATTATGCCACATAAAGCCATCCTATTCAGTGTGGGAGGCAACTACATGAATACAATCAATGAAAATTATAGCAGGGGTTACCAACGGGGGGGGGGGGGGGGCGTAATGCGTGATCTTCGGTGGTTTCGACACATAGCATTCGGCAACAACATTAACCTTCTTCGTGATAGCGCTTGATAACCAACGAAGGACATTGTTTATTCATAAGAAATTAAAAGCACGTCTATGGACATTCTTACAGGTGTGATTGAAAAATATTAGTTGTGATGCCGTGTATTTATTATCTTTGGGTTGATGATCCATGCTAGCTAGGTCTAGCTGATGGAAAGTGCACGCCATGGATACGAAACGCACCATGGATACAGAACGTGGATTGGTTAAACGGTAAATAAACTCAAGTTTTCCAAACTTTCTTCTTTAGTTGTAACTAATAAATTGTTCAGAGTGTTGTTCGATCAAATAGTATTGCACCTTAGAAGTATATGATGTTTGTGACATGAAACTGCTTCTCAGCTGTGTTCTTGTACTTAACGAAAATAATGTGATCGCAGACTTGTATTTTGTGCTATTTATAGGGACTTATTGTGTATAGGCCTACATGCTAACGAAATTTGCACTGAACTTTATTACCTTTCCTTTTGAGTAATTTAACGTTTTCAATCTGAGAATTTATTCAATGTACGTAGATTTTCATGTTTTTTGAATAAATATTCTAATGACATGCTGCCAAGAAATGTAAGCTTTTCCGCCATTGCTAAACAAAATGTTACCATATTATTCCACAATTTGCCTAGAACTATATTGTTTTATCGTGTAAAGTTACTTACTTATGTATATCATGTGTTTTTCTGAAATAATCCCTTGACCAACCTTAGTTATGAAACGATATGATCCGTCCCTGCTTTTTAAAATGATTAATGTCAACGGAGAATTTTCTCTACCAAAAAGCAGAGCTATAAGGGCTACGGATCCACCATCGTGGGGGTCAAAATGACATCATACAACAAAAAACACGCAAACAAAGGCGATCAAATGGCCCTTTTCTGAATTAACTCAGCTGTGTAATTCAGTGAATCGTGAAGCTATGCAATAATAATATATGTGAAAGAGGTACATGATCCCGAATTTCTTTTGCTCATGTGTATTTTACAGGTGAATCTCATGACGCAATGATGATAACTGAATATGGAAGACGCCGTATTCGGTGAGAATATTTCGATGTCCAGGATCCAACCATGCAACTCCAGATGACCCTTGAAACTTCCTTATCGAGCTCTGACTCTGACAGCAGCAGCATCAAGATGACGCTAGGATCACCGTCATCACCAAGCAAACTCAGAGGTACCTTCACGCTGTCGTCGGCCACAGTGGACCCTCTCACCAACTTCGATTCCTGGCCTACCACCACTTCGGGGTTCGCTTCGAAAGCGATCACGGACCAGCGATCAGGAGTTGGGCGCGGTCGTCTTCCGTCGATTGGAGAGTTAAACCCAGCTTCGAAACTGACATACCCCGCCCAGCAGAGTTTCATGCAGATGTTCACTACTCCTGGAACCAATGGAAGTATTTACTCGAAACGGAAGAACCTTTATGCGGGCTACCACCAACAGCCACAAGGACATCGATCGATCAAAGACCGAATTATCAAGCATAACCAACCCGAAACAAATATAAAGTCAAGGGTAGAACCGTTACCCGAGGACACTGGTGCTACCTATGCTCAACAGTCCTTCTTACAGGGTAGTGGGTTACTGGAACCTAGTAAAAAGGTGTGGACAGCGCCCTCGGAAATGACCAAGGGTCCCAGACATGTTGCAACGTTGCCATCAAGATCACCCCCATCAAACTTGACCGCTCATAGGGAAACAGTGACCATCGATGGGAAGGTCCGTCGCGTTCGGTTTCTAAGCGCTGACCACGCACCTGTTAGAGACGACCCGGAGTTCAGGAAGCTCCTCAGCAATACAAAGACTGTGGTTGATGGCAATCGGAAAACTGCAACTGACCGAAGCTCAAAGACAAGCGTCACAGAAGACAAGAAGATCCATCTGCGATCTGTGACTGTCTCTGGACCACGAAAGGCATTCCTTGATGGTGGCGGGGGAGGAAAAACAGTCCCAAAGACTGACTCTAAACAGGAATCGCCTGATGTTTGGTTAGAACGAGCCAGAAAACTACGTGCTTCCAAGGACAAGAATGTCACGAAGACAGAGATTATCGGCAAACAGTCAGAATCGGTGAAGTTTCATGAAGAGGAGGAGAATAATATGAACAAAGATGAAGATAAGACGTTGAGTAGTGTCATCAAACATGTGAATTATTGTGATGAAAAGAAAACAAGATGGGTTGTAAGATGGTTAGACGATGTCAATAAACAAAGCCATTTTGATATCATTGAGTAAGACAATAGGACAGTTTGTGAGTCGCATGTACACTCATTTGGATTTCCCCCTCTCTTTATTTAGAGCTTCATGTAACAGCAAACAAACTCACAAAGTGACCATTCCCTATCAATGATTCATAAGAATATAATTTCCTGGAAGTAGGAAACATTTTGTTATTTGAAATTTTCTATTATTTTCTAGGATTGCATATTCTGCTGGCAGTGGCAATACTATTTGGCGCAAGAGGACACTAAAAAAAAAACCTTTTAAACACATTTTTGCAAACCTGAAGCAATGTTTTGTCATCATTTGTTTATTTATTTACCCTTTTTTAGGAGGACAATATATTTTTAGATGATATGTAGATTTGGTCTAATATTCTCTATGGAAAAATGTTAAAGCGCATAAGGGTCAACATCAGTGTTTTATTTTTCTCGACAATGTTTGTTATGACATTGATTATTAAAGAAGTGTTATTCTCATTATTGATATAATTAATGCACAAATAGCATGAGAAAGAAAGAGAAAAATTCATCGCTGCTCGTCACTGCTGAATCTTTCATGACAAATGACTACCTAAACTACATTGATATAACTTATTATGCCTATGCCCAGCTAGGTGATGTTAAAGACTCTGCCATCATTATTATTAATCTAAACCGGAAGGCGATCGCTGAGTTGATTTGTTCTCAGTTATGCCGTCCATTATTAACATTTGCATTTAGTTCATTTAGAAATGCAGCCCAATATTCGAGAACTTCCAGTATTATTATTCTTTCCTGAAAAATGTATGCAATAAATTACAATGATGCAATGTTGATGTTTTGAACTTCATATAATTGTGCATACGATAATCATGTAATAAATAACTTGAAACGAGTGAAAATGATTGCTGTCTCTTTGTGTGTAAAACAGATGCAACTAATTACCATAAACATTATTGACAATATATATAATTATGATCACTAGATTAAGCGTGTATCTTGTACTCTGAGTGATAATGTCAATAGAGTATACAATAAAGCAAGTCGGTGGCTACAAACGATCTAACAAAAGCAAACAGATATTATAATTATGTTGTTAGTAAGTTCGAATATTAAGTGCAAAAAGAGCATTCAGAAAATACAGACATTCTAAAAGAGATGATTTTTTCTTGATCTTTTGCCTGAAACTCTTGGATATGGTTTTCAAACAGATTATTATGTTTTAGTTAATTCCATACCCTATCGCAAAGAGAATTTCGAAGAATCGGTCTAATAAAATTCCTTTATCCATGCTCATCACCTGAAATGAATGATGTATTACGTAATCTGAACATAGTTAATGAAATTAACATTGAGTTGATTCCTCGAAAATCTTTGCGATCGGGGGTAACTTTCACTAAGATCGTGAAATTATTGAACTTCCAGTAACACTTTTGTGGGTTGGACCTATTTAACTAGCTGTATTACTACATTTCAAAGAAAATAGAAAGGTTGGAAAGATACAAGACAGCTGAAACAATAAATATTACGCTTTGAAACTTTATTGTTAATTTCCATATTTCCCAAACCTTTTTCTTACACACATTCTTCTTCTTCGTCTTTATCTTCTCCAATTTCCTTTTCCTCTTCTTTTTCTTCTTCTTCTCTTCCTTCTTCTTCTTCTTCTTCTTCTTCCTCTTCTTCTTTATCTCCTTCTTCTTCTTCTTCTTCTTCTTCTTCTCCTTCTTCTTCTTCTCCTTCTTCTTCTTTCCCTTCTTCTTCTTCTTCTTCTCCTTCTTCTTCTTCTTCTTCTTCTTCTTCTTCTTCTTTTTCTTCTTCTTCTTTTTCTTCTCCTTCTTCTTCTTCTCCTTCTTCTTCTTTCCCTTCTTCTTCTTCTTCTTCTTCTTCTTCTTCTTCTTCTTCTTTTCCTTCTTCTTCTTCTTCTTCTTCTTCTTTTTCTTCTTCTTCTTTTTCTTCTCCTTCTTCTTCTTCTCCTTCTTCTTCTTTCACTTCTTCTTCTTCTTCTCCTTCTTCTTCTTTCCCTTCTTCTTCTTCTTCTTCTTCTTCTTCTTCTTTCCCTTCTTCTTCTTCTTCTTCTTCTTCTTCTTTTCCTTCTCCTCCTTCCCATTCTTCTTTTTCTTTATTGATATTTTTAAAGTTTTAATCTTTACTTTATTGATCTATATACCCCAGTGACCCTGACAGTTATTGTCTGCAAACTGTTCTTGTAGTATAACAACCTTCTTATTGATTTATCTTGGGACTGTATTTGCATATAACGGTGTTATGAACCTTCTGATAGAACTCTTTTAAGATTATATCGACTTTACGTTGGTAGATCAATATTAGAAAAAAAGGGCGTTTTGATCAGACTGAAAGGAGGGAGCACCGCTCTTTTGACACATATCATAGAATAAAATAAAGACACGCCAAATAGATTACATAGAGAAAGGGACAGAGGCGGCGCCAACAGTCAATAGGGACTTTTAGATCTGCGTGGACTGATACGTGTGACGTCGATTCAAGGCAGTGCATTAAAAGGATGTCGATCGTAGCAATCCCCATTGTTTTCGTGCGAATCTAAAAGTCCCTAATATTCATTCACTGGAAAACTAAAGTTTGCTTATTATATAAATGTAAATAGCGCCATCTACTGAATAGATTTGCATGCACATGATGCATTATGTTTAGTTGTTCTGGTAAGGCCCTACTAACTTGTTTGGAACTTTTACTCTGTCCATGCAAAATGTTTGAAATATCAAGAAAAAAAATCATTTAATTTCTTTCAAAATTTACCTTCGCTGATGGTTTTACAATTTTCTCACAAGTGCGCTTACGCAATTGATCCATGAACAAAAATGCAATTGAAAATCCATAGATGTCGGCAAATTTGAGAATGATAATTTGAAACGTTGTCACATTTGGTAATCTTAGTAGTAGCTTATTTCACTTGAAGACTTCGACTCTCAAACCTTGTTAGCGAAACTTTGTCCGACAAGAAAAACCAAACAGATATTAGCGCTTCAGCAAGGTCTGCGTTATGGAATAAGGGTTGGCGCATATTGTACACAAGGCGTCATTTTGACAGCATCATTACCCGCGCTAATCGAGCCTATAAAGGATATATATATGCCAGTTATTGATAATGAAACTGTTCGTTTTGAAAACAAACTTTTTGTACGATGTCATTCTTACACTGTGCGTCAAAAGCCGCACCATTTACTGACGCAGCCGTACGCCAACCAAATGACGTCTCGTGTGCAACAGGGTAAAAGGTAAGCGTGGCCCTGGGGTTACGCGTGAACGGTCTTTTAATGTAATGTTATGATCTGTCCATGTTTCATTACAAATCCATCGATTTTCGACATAAGAGAAGTAATGATCTGTCGTTCTATTTCAGAATGCGTATATATAGCCCTTTTTTATGATGTGTGAGTAAATGCTGAAAAGAAATACACGTGGGAAAGGGTACATTATAGAGGGATCTCATCCTTGACGAGACATAGAGACAAACTTTGCTAATACCTGCAATTAGCATAGGCCTATCCATATTGAAGGTTACGTTCTTATGTTCAGAGTATGACATAATATCCAACGAGTTTGGGATATCAATATTATCAACAATAAGTGTGATGTTAAACCAAGAACGTCATCGGAACACTTTCAGTTTCTTATCAAATTACGTTTACATGCTCCTCCAATACCAAGTGCCAAATTCGGTACTAATTATCTATGCATGCACAATTGACTTCACAAGTAAATATTGTTGATATGCGGAAACAATTAACTAACTAGCCATGATGTTGATATAATTGATGTTGTGTAGCGAGATTCTCACAATGACGTCAATGTCATGAACAATAATTGATTTAAATCAATTTGTTTACAAAGCAATGTTCTTGTGGTTTTATGAAGGGCTCTGAACGTCCCTAGCATTTACCGTAAAGGCAAACATTTCGTGATTATCAAAGGCATGGTTAATTCCCTGCCGTATTTGTTCCCCTCATGAAAAAATAATTAAGCCCACACGAGGTTAAGATAAAACTTCGCGTTATCATTCTATACTTATAGATGTGTTACTGATAATGAAATTATGAGAAACAAGGTCAATTGCATTTGAAGAGTTTCGTTACTTGTGTGTTGTTTTAAAAAATGTTATCGTGCAGACTCTCGAAAGAATTGACCTACTACAATTTTAATATCTTTGTACATCACCTACATCAGATTGTGCAAATACTACAATGACATATTACGTAATCCAAACATGATTTCTACAAACAGTACCATGCAGCATTCAAATTGCCCCTTGATTTTATTACATGAAAGTCTTTGCGATCGCAATGGCTCTCGAAAGTGATGAAAAAGTGATGATAAAGTCCTGGGTTAGTGTTAATTTTTGTATACCCCCACCTTGCATGCTTGAGGTGTATTATTCGCACCTTCTACCGGTGCCGAATCAATCGATTCTATTGACCCAGTTTTCATCTCGACAATCTTCGGAATGTCCTTGATGTCTGGTTTACATAATGGTGTTTCACCCGTGTAAGTTTTTGTTTTCTTCCGCTCTCGAATCGATATTATAGTCTCCTCTTGATATAAACAGTTATCTATTCTTTCCGTTCTGACTGTAAACTTCATCGACTAGGTTGAACAAAATTAATGCAGTCAATTCATGTTGATTTAAAAATTGGTTGACAATAGGTATTACAAAAAATATAAACTACAATAAACAACATTCAATGCCAGAAAGAAAGGGTAATTATTATGACATACACAAGGTGATCAAAGAACTTTTGGAACACTTTCTTAGTACTGTGAGCGTGAACGCTCTGTTTTCAAAATGTGTTATACCTGTGTTTTTGTTCGGTCTTTGGCTGGTGAAATAAATGCGAGCTGCCACGAAAGGTGACAGGGGTTGGTCTGGCTGTCTTCTCATGTTGGGTTATCTCCTCTCTCTCGCTGCATTTACTGTCTCTATGTTTTCACCCGTTTCCTTCCCCATTTTCTTTACTCTTGATGAAGGGGAAGGACATATTTTCGACATTTAAGGAGGTATGAGTTTAAAGACTAGCTATAATCCATCATTTAATATTTATAAGATGGAGTCACTAGCAAAGAACCGTATAACAATTTGATCGCACACCTTTTGTTAACGTAGGCTCTCTCAACCCAAATAAACTTTTTGATTCCGACACAACTATTTCATTGTCATTTTGAAGACGCTATACAATAGTCAAAACGCTTTCATACTCTTTGCTATAGGTGAATATAACTTAAAAGTAAGAAACGAAATAAAGAGGTAGTTTTCACCATCTTAATCTATCTGCATGTAATTAAGATTTGGCTAAATTAAAACAAAATAATGATAATCATTTCTTTGGTTTATTGGTTGAGTTCATTTTTTTTTTTACTATTAATAAGTTTATTTAATATTGTCATGTTCAGTATTTTATTTTACTAGAAAAGGATTTCACGATTGATTTAGTCAATAGAGAAACGTTTCTTACTCATTCCTCTTCCTCCTCCTTGCTCCATGAAAACAAATCTTACCCTTCTTTTTCTATTTCTTCTTCTTCTTACCCTTCTCCTTCTTCTTCTCGTTCTTCTTCTTCTTCTTCTTCTTCTTCTTCTTCTTCTTTTTCTTCTTCTTCTTCCCGATTAGTGACAACAATCAACTAGTTGATAATGTTGTCCCTTTGAAAGGAGGTCGGCGTTCCCTGTTTCAGCAATGAGATGTTTTCTAGATGAATTGACTGAATTATCAAGTTGAGCGTAAACCTTAGATGAGCGTAAGTAACCTTGGTTACTATCTTACTCTATTACCATTCTTTTTTAATCACCTACCCCCATCAGATACGAGCAATAAGTTTCACCATTCTCTTCTTGCTGAAGCTAACTAAGATTAATAATGATGAGATGTTTAGTATGAACGCGGTCACGGATCAATCGAAGATATTGATTAGTTACATAGCGTTATTATCTTTAATTTGGTCACCCGTGAAGGGGGTCAATAAGCCTTGCCCCCGGCAACGCCGGCTTCATTGGCCCATACTACCTTCCCCTCCATGAGCATCCATTTTGTCTAGGAGATCATCATTCCCACTACTACTGCAGTAAACGCACCCATTCCTTGCCGCTATACTGATTTTTGGATTAGGAAAGGATACGGTTGCCATGGCATTTTGATATTTTGATCCTGATATTGTTGATAGTAAACATGCATTGGAAGGAAAGAGGAATGAAAGGTAAGAAGCACTGCTATGAAATATCGAGTACGCCTATACTGTCAGGTCGTATGTTGTGATTACACACAGTCACATCTGGTAGTGAAAAGATTCTAGTTGGGTATTTTTAAAACCCATTTCTTATAATAAACAGTTGTATTTTAGTAATATAATAAATTAGATGACGGAGAATGATATTTTATTCTCAACTTTTTTCGGTCTCGAATTGAGTAATACTAGTCACTACTTTCTTCTTCTTCTTCTTTCGGATGGGGGACGTATTTATATCAAAAACATTTCTTTGATTCATTCCCCGCTAACAATTAAATACAAAAAATGTGATATGGTTAAGTCAAAAGTCTATCAATAATTCGTCCAACTTTATAAACCAGGAATTGTCTTAAATGAGGTGTTTGTCATTGATTATGTTTGCCGTATCGGTTTTATCGCACATAAACCATTGACAGCAGTCATTCTATTATCAAAACACTATTACTACAAGTCAGTAATCAAGTGATGTAAGTGCAATTTATTCCAGTCAATATCTATTTCAGATCAGTTGTGTTTATTTATAGATTGATAAATTATGTAAATGATACTAATTTAAATTTACTATAACATGAACAGAACTTGAACTAGAATTAATTTACAGAGACAGTTAAAATAATTCGTAGACCTATGTGACACCATGAGTGAAGAAATACATTTTAGATGACTAGATATTTTAATGATAACAACAACAACAAATAACTTATAATACCATTGTTTTGGTTATGTATCTAGTTGACAGTCCTAGGCTAAATATTATTATCGATTAAATTCATATTCTATTTTGTGTGTGTCATTTTAAACAGAACTATGCGTGGTGGGTATGAGTGGTAGCAGCGAACCTCCTATTTTCGTTCAGCCTCAGCGCACAGTTAGGGGACCTATCAGTGAAGAGAGGAATTCTAGTGGTCTGAGGAGTGCAAAGCCACGTCTGTTCACCCCACTAAAGCTCAGCAACCCTCGACCCAATCTACCAGACATCCTAGATAAAAGGAGCGTCATCACGATACAAGGGAACGCAAAGGCACTTCATGGGAACGTTTTCACTGTCTCCTGCAAGAGTGGAGAACCGAATCGGTTGAGTCCAGACCTTCTGAGCTTGAGGCAAGATAACGAGAAGTTCACGGCGCAGCGAAGTGATGCTGACAAAGACTCAATGACAGCAACCCAGCAAGATGCCATGTCTGTGAGTAGTAGGATGTTTTCTGAAAGATCAGTGCCAACTATGGCAACGTCCAACCCAAGAGTGCCTTTTAAGTCGTGTGACCTGACCCGGAACACATTCTCTGTGACACCCATCGCACTGACTAAACGAGGTGACACGAGTCCAAGATCGAGCCCAACCAAGTCGAGATCATCATCATTAGATGGTGATGTCTCCGTTAGGGGAGATCCTGACCCAATGCCACCGATAGGCAGGACAGGTAGCTTGAACACCGGTCGCTTGAGCGAACAAACCCCGAAACGATTTTGTTCGAAACCTTTCCCTTCGAGCAGGCAACGCATGCTGAGAAACTTCCAAGAAAAGATAAGAGTTCTAGAGGGCCAGGTTCAAACAAACTTCATTCCTAGTGAATTGCAAAGCGGAAGCGTGAAGGCCTACCAAAGACTGATCATTCTGAACCAGAGGCCTAAGACTCAACCTCAAGAACCGCAAGAACCACCACGTGAGCATAAGCCACGGGTAACATTCGCCCCGCAGACTGCGCCGGAGCTGAACGCCCCGGCAACAGATCTTCAACACGTCTGGGCGCCCGAAGACACACCCCCGACTGCAGCAGCCAACAACAACACAGAACGCAAGATGGTGATGCACTTGAATCAACTCTCAAGGAAGTATCAGCAAGAGAAGACGGTAAAGTTTGCCTTGGACTCTCCATCCACTCAGACAGATATAATTAACACTGATATCAGCAATAAGAACAGAGTGATCCCCAAGGATGAAGAGCCACGTGAGAAGTTGGTCGACCATTGGTTAAGTGATTGCCCTGTTATGGATCCACCGCAAACCACCTATGGCATTGTCAACTGTATTCCGCGTAAGAAGATCGTACTGAACGTTCCTAGCACCATGCAAGATGTTCAAGAGGGGTCATAGATGAGGGATTATTCTAGAAATAGAAACTGAGTGGAACTAATAAAGTTCTCGATACCATGGTTGGCATGGTAAATATTGCGAGACGTATATGTCTCAGTCCTTTCTTAAGACCTTTCTCATTAGGGGAGGCACTAGTAGCCTATGAATAAATATCTTTTAGTTTATGAATATGGTGACTAAGAACTTTGAGAGGGATAATCGTATAAAATGGAAAAGAAGAGAAAGGCAAATGATAAGCAAGGAGAATCAAAGAACCATTTATTGATGATAATCATACTTGTGTACGTGTATCTCTTTTCCCACAATTGAAGTCCATTGCCAGATAATTATGGAGGATAATGTTTAATCTACATTACTACCTAGAATTTTGTGCACAAAAAATATTTTTCATTGCAATCTTGACATTAGTTCAAAGTTATATTTTTAAAAGTAGTATAGCGAATCTTTTTTACGAGGTACTTTTAGATGTTTTAGTTTTATTAATGTAATTGTAAAGGAATGTGCAATAATTGAAGTCGGTGGCGAAGCTGCAGGGGGTGCAAGGGGTACCCCCTGATCAAATGGTTAAAGGGGGAGACAAAAGGACGAAAAAGAGGGGAAATGGAACGTGAACAGCAGATGCTACAACCCCTGCCACACCCATTAATTATGATGACCTCGTCCATTCTCTAGGACACCTACCCCCGGACAACTTTCCTAGAGGGAAGTTTTCAGGGCGTAGTTGTCCTAGGGGTAGTTATCCGGGCGTAGTTGTCCCGGGGAGTAGTCGTCCTAAAGGGTGGTTGCCCTAGGGGGTAGTTGTCCTAGGGGGTAGTTGACTGGGGTGGTTATCCGGGGGTGGATGTCCAGGGGTTAGGTGTCCGGATACGGTCTTGTAGATGGTGATGTTATTCTGGTTAATGATGTTGATGAACATGATCATAATATCACAGTGTTTTGTTAAGCAGACTAAAGTTAGAGCCAATTGAAATTTCAGCCTGTTTTCGTGTAAATGAGTGCATCACAAAAACGGGCACCGAAAATCAATACAAATCTGGTGGACAATATTCGAATGTATGTTATCAGTCAAGTAAGACCGACCCCCCCCCCCCCCGCCCTTTGATGCCCTCAATGTTTGTAAATGATAATATTCTACGCCACTGATTGAAATGTGTCTATACAAATTAGATCGCAATGCAAATGCTAACCGCACAATGTATGTTTACAAGGCTATATCAAACTACCGGTTAGTCCTTTGTGCAATATTTGTTGCAAATGTATAAAAGAATCTTCTGGAGTGATTCTTAAAGATGAAAAAATGCATTTACATGATTGCTGTTCTGGAATGAAACAATATAAAAAGCGAAAAGATTTAGCATGTTATAAATATTGGCTACTTATCAAATATATTCATTAAATAATATTGTTTTTAAAACAAATCTTTTATCTATCTGTATTGAGGGCAAAACTTTGTTGTAAGTCACGAAATTAGGCGTCGAGTGAATTTGCAACTTAATTATTGAAACTAACGCACTGATTTACGTTACACACAAAAAAAAGATGTTGACAGGCTAGCCAAATTTAAACAATCAGTTCTGATGAAGGAGCAATATTCTCACTCCATTCCAGACAGGTCGAGTAAGATTGAAGATTTATTTTAACAGGTTGATTTAATTTTTTAGCTTTCGTATAAAAACAACGGTATGATTATTTATTTAAATCTGACACGTATAAATGTTGATGTGTGCCAATATCACTCTATTTTGTTTAAAGAGCACATTTTATCACATTAAACATAAAATGAAATAACACGAATTCTGTGTATACATGTCTTTAAAGAGTGATGCTCTTTTGCTTGTTGATGGTGTTGCTATGCTGGTTGGGAATGATGCTTTTATACTTGTTGGTGAACCCTACAATATCATGATCACCAACAAGTATGAAAGCCACATTCCCAACGGAAATCCACCCGGATACCCCCCCCCCCCCCCAGTGAACTACCCCCTCGGACAACTACCCCATACAACTACCCCCTACGACAACCATTCTCTAGGACACCTACCCCCGGACAACTTTCCTAGAGGGAAGTTTTCCGGGGGTAGTTGTCCTAGGGGTAGTTATCCGGGGGTAGTTGTCCCGGGGAGTAGTCGTCCTAAAGGGTGGTTGCCCTAGGGGGTAGTTGTCCTAGGGGGTAGTTGAATGGGGTGGTTATCCGGGGGTGGATGTCCAGGGGTTAGGTGTCCGGATACCGTCTTGTAGATGGTGATGTTATTCTGGTTAATGATGTTGATGAACATGATCATAATATCACAGTGTTTTGTTAAGCAGACTAAAGTTAAAGCCAATTGAAATTTCAGCCTGTTTTCGTGTAAATGAGTGCATCACAAAAACGGGCACCGAAAATCAATACAAATCTGGTGGACAATATTCGAATCATAAATTGACGCTTCGAACACCCTCTCTCTCGATACATTTTCCCTTTTCATGAATAGATTGTTGCTCTTGTTATGTATAAAATAAAATTACTTTAATCCAGGTCTCAATTAAGTCTACTTTTATCAATACGGTACATTACTCACCAATATTGTACTGGTGTTTTAATACAATATAGTGACTGTATAACAATGCGCAAAGATAAAAAAATAATTTAACTTTAGAAAATACAATTTAATCATTACACATGGCATCATGAATTTTTGACATTTCAATTCAATATTAGCAACATAATGACGGATTTAGCAATCATCCAAATCATCATGTAAAATAGGTGCTTTCCTTCATTTGACTTGCATTACATCTTACTATTCACTTTGTATCTTATATCAATTAAACTTAATCGAAAACATCACGAAGAAAAATAATCATAAATTTCATACATTAATCTTGATTTAAATATTGGGACACAAATTTGCAAGGAATTCAAGATCGAATATTGGGTTAAGATTTGATTGGGAAGGGTCCATTTCCATAAATGCATTGTTTCAAACAATAATCATAACTAAAATAATCCAATTTCGTTTTGTACAGGGATACACATCTGCGTATTCGACTATAAGGTATCAAGGTTTGTGTTCGTTTCTTTTTGATGATTTACTATCAACCTAGCATAAACTCTTTATCCGAATAATCCACATCACATGTTTTCCCTCTATCCATCCAAACACTGGACTCGTTTTAACAATCTCTCAAATTAAAATTCCAAATAATATAATCATTTTGCACTACATATTGGCAGAACTGTCTGCTTACATGTATATATTTGAACAAAGATGAAAACGTTTGAGGTATTGGTCGACGATTGGAAAATATGTAACCTGCTGCAGGAGTCACAAACACTGGATTTGGGTGAAAGGACTAGGGAGGGAAATTGATCTACATGACAATGGGTTTTTATATTGGTGTGATCGATTTATCAAATGCATTAAAGAGTTGGAGTATAGGTGGGTTTATGTGTTTCACTTGAGTACACAATTTATTGTAAGATGAGAATGGTATCAATTTAGTACAAGATTTGTCACCGAATGAGGGCGTGGTCTACTGTGCTGCAAAAGAGTTTGGCGAACCATGTTTTGGTTGGTTTTGGTGAGAACTGCTTTGCTTGGCAAGCACAAACAAATTACAATCTCTATGGGATGAACCTAGTTTGAGCTAAGTAAAATAACTGACTAATCAGAAGCGACTTCCGCTGTCGCGACTATCCCAAAATAAACTAGCTATGTTTGCCATGGTTATTTAGGCTACCTCTATTGTAACTTTACTTTCGTGATATCAAGGTGAAAAGCCGGCATTGATAGCAGCATCGTCATCGCAACATCAAAGGTGCCGTAAAACATCACGGCCGCGCACTGCGCTACAGGAATGGCATCGTTTACTGTCGTCAGCCGAAGTAGACTTAAGACAATAAATTTAAGAATCCTCATCCTCAGAACTAGAGGAAGGGTATGGTGACCCGACATACATCCATTTATCACGTGACAGTTCTAAATCACACGTGACGAGTTCGTCATCGTCACCCCAATCGACATGGCGTGCGGCAGCTCCTCGATGCGAGTTCGCATTCGCCCTCGTCAACGTATCACCTCCGTCGCCCAGCAAACCCGTTAGCCACTGCCGACATCGTTCAACATTCTCGCTCAAATAGACATCGTTATCATGGTGCGTCTCGCGTAGGTGAAACTCCGACGGCTTTGTTTGAGATAGAGGAATGACCGAATCTTGCATGGGTATCTCGCGCTCGTCGATCATTCGACTCCGCGTACGCTTAATATTCGAGCGCCGTAAACCACGTGATTTATTCGAGGCTGATGCTTGCGCAGTCTCTGGTGAGTTACCCTCATCATTGTCGACTTCCTCGTCGACCTGAATTTTACCGGGTGACTTTGTCGATCTCGACGAACCAGCACTCGCGCATCGTCCGTCTGCTCGTGCTGCTAAAGGACCGGATGAGTTGGATGGTATCGTAATCGTTGTCACGTTATTTTCAGTTGGTTTGGTATCAATGGCTACATCCTCGGGTTCGGCTGGCACGGTTTGCCAAGATGGCGGCTTTGGCGGCTTGTAACTTGAAGTCTCTGGTTGTCTATGAATCCCAGCTCCTTCGCTTGTGTCATATCCCGTCCATATTGCTGTTGATTCGGTATTTCCATCTGCATCAAATGGCCCCGCTTGAGTAGCAACTGTTTGCCACGAAGGTGCTTTGGACGGTATATAGCTCGCGGAATCTGGAATTCTGTCATATCTTTGCATCCCAATTTCCTCACTTTTTGAGCGACCTATCTTTTTCAGCATTTCTGTTGCATGACTAGATTTTTTGTTTGTTCTCACCTCGGGTTCTGTTAGACTTTGTTGGGAAGAAGTTTGTAGGTTTTGCCAAGAGGGTGGCTTTGGTGGTCGAGCACTTGTGCTTTCATCTTTCTTTGAATAAACGGAGTTCTTGCTCTTTGGCTTTACTCTTAACCTATCACCATTTGTTCTGTCACCGTTCTTGAATCTTTCCATCCCATTTTCATGTAGGATATTTTTTTCATCTATACTTTGATTTTGATGGGGGACATCACCTTCGTCATCGAATTCATACATGGCGGTGTCACACAACATCGGACATGATTTTGAATTGTCCTTTCTAAGTCGCGCAAAAGATGTTGACGCTAACTCCTGTCGATGAAATTCGCTTGGCGGATAGCTCATCCGCTTCGAGCCACTGGTTTGCAATTTGCCCAACCGTTGGTCTCCTTTTGAATTGGTGTTTCTCCTACTCACATACTTCCTCGATCGGGTCGATGACGACGTCTGTGACCCCGCCGATGTTGGACGAATTTCCTGGACGACGACCGAAGAGTTTTCCCCGCTTGTTTTCTCACAGTCCCTAGACGGCGTCGATCCGCGTTGCTTGTGCCTCTTCTTGACGAAGTCTTTGATAGACGTCAGGCCCCGATGTCGTCGCTGCGTTTCGTCTTTCTTGATTTCATCGCTTTCGTCGTGGCTGTTCGTACGTGATATCGGCGGTAAAGCGGTCATCGCAGTCCCATCTTGATGGTGTCTCCGAAGAGGATTGTACCGTGAAATAAGTTGCTGCGATGCCATCAAATACAGGTCTACCTAGCTGGAGGAGAGAATATGATGGTAAAAGAGAGGGAAATGAGTCAAGTGATTACTGATTATACGCGTTGTTGTTGAATTTGATTTGCTCTGATTATTTTACATTTTGAAAAGGTAGCCTCATCAGAATTCGAAATTCTGTTCTTCCTGGGGGCCCTGTATAAAAGAAAACCTACATTCAAATTTCAAATAAGCATAATTCCCCATAACAACAGATATGGTAACAACAAAACAGGGTAACAATTAGGGGAACTGATATATGCCTACTGAGACACTGGTTGAACTGAGATGTATATAATGGACATAATGTTTCTGATCATTTTACAACATAATTCAGTTTACATTTGGACAACTAGGCCTATACCGCAAAGAGAGTTGGATCCATCATGCCCATGACAATAACTCATTGAAAATTGTTTCCCTAGTATAATCTGGTAGTTAACATTCAAATTGAAGCCGAGGAGAAAAGAAATAGTAAGTCTTATCGAATGACCGCTCCAGGACTGACTGGTTTCATTTTGTATACGTAAGTACGATTCTACTTATTTCTTTATTAATTATAATAGATGAATAATGATGATCAGGTCACAAGTTGATATAAACAATCCAAGGATGGGCCCACATCTGTCATGTGCTATAAACACGATATCAATCTACGGCAATTTTCAATATCCTTGCGCTACACCAAAATGATCTGAATATTATTTCGATGGGATATACATTGGGGTATAGAAATTGCCCTCAAGACAGTGTTAACTTGATTTTTCGAAAATAATTGCAAAGTTTTACATATAGTACAATGCACTTACTTTTCAGTAGATTTTAACTTAGTGTTGCCACTTGTTCCAATCTTTCTTGTTCATTGTCCTTGTCCATTTACATCTTGAGACACATTGGAACCTTGAAGAGAGTCAAACCTGTGAAGATTAAATAAGATAGTGGTTAGGAAAATAACATTACATCCAAGAGAGCTTCGGGATGTTTTTCGAACATTCCATGACTTGTTAGCATCAGTAAAATGTGGCAAGAAAGATGTATGCCTGAAGCACAGGATGTGGCCTACTTGGATTCATTTGGTCATAACACGGCGTCTATTCTTTTGTGTTGTGCTTGCTCACTTAAGCAACTATATACGCAATATTGTGCCCATCTCGAACCATGTTGGCCAAACTCTCCTTGTCAATGGCTGTGGACTACAGACACAGTGCTATAGCGCCCTCTTTATTTTTAACAGAAAATTAACCAATTGCCTTTGGAAACAGAGGATCCGTGTATTAAGCCTATGGGAAAGAGCGAATGCAGTAGTATACGGGTTGACAAATTCACAAGTTGCTCCTTTTCATTCTGCTAAATATTTCAGTGATGATATTGAATACTGGCTCTTTAGAAGCAATTTTGATTTGGTTGAGTTGAGGTTGGTTGAGTAAATAAGAAGACCAATTATGCATTTTTTAGATTTTAAAATCATTCGTATAAATATTGTCTTCATCACAACGAAAAAAATAATAATCTGGCGATAACGTCAACGGCTCGAAATAAATTGTGAATTTTTAAGGTTGAAACACAACCCCCCAAAAAAAATCTCTGATTAATTCCATCACCGATATCCTCTTCAAGAGCGCTTTCAATGTGCAAGAAACTGTGGTCCTATTTCCAATATTTTTTGGGTTTAAAGATAAACTTGAGTTCTGGTAATGCGATTGCATTGTGAAAGAAAATGTGTGGAATGGATCAGAAAAGTTGATCATATAGCATGTAAGTAATGGTGTGTAATGCAAGGTTCTGGAGTCATCAAAATCATCATAAATTTGGCAGAGTCTTGGTAAAGTAACAATCACTTACACAGAAAGATGTATATGGGACAACACACATGGTTTCGGGGCCATGCAGTACCCTGATTTCCTCATCTTTCTATGCTCATTACTCAGCCAGTATACATTTTCTTCCAAAATTGTTTGGCACATGACATTTATTTGTAATCTTGAACATTCAGTGTAAGTTTCGTTAGATTCTGTGAGAATTTTTTTTTTTTTTTTTTTTTTTTTACCAGAACTTTATCTTTAACTTCGTATTCACCATCTTCATTTCGCATAAACAGGGCTTTTATGAGTTGGTTTGACAAATTACATTAACCTTTAATCTTCAAAATATTTTGTTTAATTAAATTCTATTAGGGGTCTGGGCCTTCAAGATAGCCTTCGAATGTGCATTTAATACACACTGCATAATATAAGCCAAGCAGACCAAAACATAAACAAGATCTCCGATGTGCTTTCTAACCCCATGATAGCAAGGCATCAAGTAGGAGGTCTATTCAGCTCTCATTTAACTCGGCTATAACCAAACAATCTTCACAATCAAGAGTCTTATAGTAATCATGGCATCACCAGCGGCTTGAAATTTTCTCAGGAAAAAGAATGAACAAGAATTGATGCCCAACGAGAAAATATAAAGAAAATGGACAACAGTGCGATTCCTGTTAGCCGCAGATCGAAGTCCATAATATGTTTGCTTCTTAGAGATCGATTGAATGTTCCAATCATGCTTTTAACAAAGGGAACAATGGAGGCGTGAATTGGCGTAGGGCTTATGTTTATTCCATTAAATCACGGCTTTGGCATATGGGGCACATTCACACTCGACATGCTCGAGACTGCCTATCGTTTAGGATTTATAAGCAATCACTGTCTTTTTTATTATGATTTCATGTTCGAAGTGATATCAAGAACGTATTGGGTGTGAGTCCTAACGCAGCGTAACTGCCGATAAGCACACAATTGAATCTCACAACATAATTATGGACAGCAACATGCGATGAAATAACGATTTGAACACCACTGCATAATTATATACATTATGAAATACTCGAGATCGAAACAATCAAAATGACCTGTTTGAAGCAAAAACTTTTTTATCGGTTCCTGTCCGGTTGAATATTTTCAATTTTACCCAATGATGTTATTTATATTTCTATCGCGGCATGTTGCCATATTGTGAAAATATTTACATTTATTTGCTATATATAACATATCAAACATTGGTGACGTGAAGAAAGGTGCAGCAGCCACTATAGTTATTTTCCTCTTGATAATGGTTCTCGATACTACCGACATTATACATCTATAAATTATATCAGATTTGAAGTATGTATTTATAATTCATTTGATTGGAAAGCGTTTTAACATATCAGCACAGAGGCCGATATATGAACTCATATTTCAACAACTGAACACAGGTATAATTAGAAGGGAACAAATATTCATGCTGTGTCATCTATATAGAGGGTATACTGACATATAACTCAGGGTGCGTTTAAGCTTAAATTTTGAAGGCAGAATGAGCGATTTGTAACGCTCATCGTAAACGCTCATCGTAATCGCAGTTCCACGGTGTACTGTTTATGCTCACTTCTCTGGCTCCTCCAGGCAATTCTCCTTGGGTGGCCTTAATTGGTCTTCCAGCTAGATTCGCAAACCTTCACTGTGCATGTTACGTAGAGAGGTCAGTGCGTTGACCCCATTTAAACGCGTTTACAAATTGTAAACGCATCTTTTTGTGAGTTTACGATCGGCGATCGTGATCGCCGTTTTTCGGTGATTCTACAAAAGTGAGCATGGACGCAACCGTGTTTTAAACTAAACGCGTAACAGATGCCTGATTCTGGCCAGAAAAAGTGAAGCATAAACACGCCCAAAGTCACACTTGGAAAATGTAAACAGCTCCAAAGTCACACCAGCGAGACCGACAAAAGACCGACAAAAAACCGAAAAATATCACATTACCACCAACGGCAACAATCGGTGGTTTGGTGTTGGTTCGGAATAGGTTTGGCAGTGTGGCCTGCAGGGACATGCTAGAGCTAGAGCATGTCCCTGGTGTGGTTAAGTTACTAAGAGGGGGTAATGGAGGGGTTAAACTAAAAGTTTCTTTTGAGAAAAGTTTGTATTTCTTCGCTGAAGTGTTACCAATCTGACTTGAAGTCATTGTATCTCTTCCTCATTTTGTACAAAATCTGGCCTATAATGGCTTTTTTGTTACTGCTCAAATTCAAACTGGATTAAATTTGATGATGGAATTAAATTAATTTCATTTAAAATAATGAAATGACAAAACCTGTTCAAATATTAACGTTTATACAGTTCTGACTAACTATACACGCAATCACTTTCATATTGAGAAACATTCTGAAAAGCCGTCAGTTTTTTAAATCATAACAGATCAAGATTGTTCCATAATTAACAAGTACTCTCAAATATACTGCTTGTGCTATTTCTACCACAACTCCGACTACTATACTACTATACTACAACTACTATTACTACTACTACTATTCTACTACTACTTCTACTACTACTACTAATACTACTGCTTCTGCTGCTGCTGCTACTACTACTACAACAACGACTATCATAATTAATACTGGCCTACAACACTATAACTACAGCAATATCCAATGCTGCTACTACCTCTTCTGTACAACACTATGATGTCAATGCTACCACCAGGGACATGCTACAGATGCTACCACAATGATTCCATGCCCATTTATTTTTTATTTATTCTTATACCTCACTTTTGAAAAAAAATACGTAAATGAAATCGCCACTACTCAATGTGCTACATTTATATGGGCACACCTTACAACTTAATCTTCTACAGGGGATGGTATATATTTGTCAAATTATAGTAAAGCATATCAGTATATTTATAAGGTAATCATATTATATTCCCTCAATAAAGTATATACGCATTGCATTAAGGTTATAGTTGTGACTATATTTGCCGACTACTTTAATCAGCTTGGAAGACGTATATAAGTAGCTTGCCCTACAAAGGTATAACGGTGGACAGAGTAGAAAGAAAATCCAGGCATTAACAAAAGAAAGAAAGAGGGGAAGAAAGAAGGAGAGAATAAAATAGGAGTTATCAGCTTACGATATAACTAGCATTGTTTGAGGAGCTTAGAAACCTTGTAGCCATGAAAAGCCGTTCTTCTATTCTCCCCTTTAATGTTTCGATGACGATATAATCAAAGGGCATGATTGAAAAAAAAGGTATATAGAGGGAAGGTGTGTTTCTCAGCTGGAAATTCATTGTTGGTTTTCAATTCTGAAGAATGACGGCAATAATTGTAAAGGCAACTTTCCGATTGTTGGATGTATTATATAGCGGTATATTCCCGTAAACCATTATGTTAATTTTATTCAGACAGAGAGGTTTTCATGTCGATATGTTATGTATCACGGCTGAGATTATGTTCCAGGGATGCTGCACAACCCGTTTAGATACTTTGGGTAGAATTACGAGGCTAAATGCTTACTTTCTGTGAATATTGTAGTGCGTGGTATTACACAGCATAACACTGTTCATAATCAACGTAACACATAGACAGCAACTATATAACTTATTAAATATTTATATTTATCCCAGGTCGTGATATGCGACCTTTTAAAATGGGATAGAATAGTTTTGATGCCAACTAGTTAGAAAGACATTTACATCAAGAAAAGTGTAGGGCTTTCTCAATTTAAAATTCGCAAAAATGACGTTCCGATCTTTCTTACGCGGAGCCTTTATTACCTGGAAATGGTGGCGTACAATCTTCGTAAAGTAGAGAGATAAGATCTTTAAATGCTTTGATAGTTATAAGTTTAGATAATGAAATGCGTAATTGCTTTCTGTCAACGATTTTCAACCATTCAAAAATAATAATATACTTTACATCAAATAATAATTTTCTTTCTATTAGTGCTAGTTACGTTTCAATGACAGTAGGTGATTATAGGTGGCAACTCTTTTCAAGTTATTTTTTGTGTGTCTATAATTATGTAGTTTATTAAAATTAATGATGGAGCAATGCCGGGAACCCGATGTGAACTGTTATGCGCTCTTTAAAGTATAAAGAAAAAATACAAAAATTACATAGGTATACCGACACAATATTTTGTAATGACTTTTAATCAATATAAAACACATTTTCATCGGTATTAATCAAGTTAGTTTGGAGGTGTAACTTTCAAGTAAGTGCGAAATATTTGTTCATGATTTCAACCATCCAAATGAAATGAAATCAAATTTGGAGAAATAAAAGTGATGATACGATATATGGTATGGTATATTCTTTATAGTCATGATAGACTTCGTAGTCTACCATGATGAAGTCTACCATGCATGCTGGGTACGTGCTGACGTTCTACATCCTGATCCTCTTAACAAAGTATTAGGATTTCATTTGAGCGATTTATAGCCGGCCCCAAAGGGATTTATGATCCGACATAATTATAAAGCCACCCCTAAAAACACAAACAGGTGTCGATTGATAAAAAGTTAAATGCATGTGCAGTTTATATGCCTAAATTACACGTACTCACCTCAAAATATGATTTGTCCTACACACCACCCATAGAGCTTTTCAGTGTTACACAAACGATGATTACGGCTCTCTGCGACTATTATAATATCCAACCTCCAAGGGCGAGAATATTCCCCCCAAAAGAAACCATCGGCTAAGATTTTAGATAACGCAGTCACCTGTATCACACTTGATACACACGAATACAAATTATGATGATTTTTCTTACACACTACTCAATTTAGAATCTTTGCACACGCTGTGAACGTTTTTTTCTCTCCAGATAATCTCTCTCCCTCTTTGCTGAATGATGGTGCGATATTCAGGCCTTGGTTTGAATCACCATAACCGTATTGGTACGGCGAATAATTATGAAGGGACTACACGATTGTGCTATTCTCCTCCTCCTCCTCCAGTAAACTCTTTTTTCCCTCCCTCTTTCTTGTGTAGACAGGTCGAGGTGACAAAAGAACGATGAGGGTAGGTTCTATTGGTTCGGCGACCCCCACAGGATTTAGAAGCTTTGAGGTATTCATGCTCTTTGCTTGTTTAGTGCTTACTATTTTCGTGGCCGACGAAACGGCCAAAACAAATTCGCCCAAGCTGCCTTATTCTTTCCATTGTAGAAAGGGGTGAAGGTGTGCGAAGGTGTTACAATGCGCGATTGTTTTTTAATAGATGCCACGAAATCACGAATAGGGGAAAACAGCGTAAAGGCTCTTTAGCGTGAAAATTACGATTTATTTTAGAAGAAGTACAAATCAGAATATGAAATATGGAATTTATTTTCATCAAATGAATGCATGGAATCTCTGCACTTTATAAGAAGCATTACAACTGAAAAAATGCATGGTCATTGTATAATACTTTGATAACTTACGCTACCTAATTTTAGGTTGGATGAAAATAATCATTACAGAAGGCGTAGCATATTTTTGTTCGTACTAAAAAGTCAACATTTACTCAGCCCTATTCTATTATTTTTTTTTGTATTTTAATATTTTTACATTTCTTATTTCAAGTAGCTGAAAATTGCTGATCAGGATAGGGTTCAAAACTATTAAACACCTGGGACTTAATCGTGAAAAACGACATTCCCTGTTTTTTCCTTTAATATACATGTAGCATACGAATTGTAAAGTTTGTCATTAATTTTAGAAAGAAAGAAAAAGATGGGACAGACTATTATGTAAGAAGGAAAAGAGAAGAAGGAGATAGTGATGATGATGATGATGAGGAGGAGGAGGAGGAGGAGGAGGAGGAGGAGGAGGAGGGTGAGGGTGGGGATGAAGAAAAAGAAGAAGAAGAAGAAGAAGAAGAAGAAGGAAGAAGAGAAAAGGGACATGAATAGGAATAGATGACAGGAGTTACGGAATACATAAATATGTAAATCTTATAAAGCCTGCCCTGTTTTACAGTGCGTTTTTACCATGCAAGGTAAGATTTATTCATTTCACAATAATGCAGATTAGATTTAAATTTTCCCAATTGGTGTTTGAATAGGAGAATCTTAAAACTCTAATGGAATCTGATAATACCTTTCAAAATAATTCTAAAGAAGCTTCCTTAAACATCGTATTTAGTATGAAGCTTCAGTAAAGAGGAATGATATAGCTAATGGTCTAAATCAGCAACAACAACAGCAAGAAAATTCGGCATTTGCAGAAAGAGCTCTATCTTTAGACCCAAATAGTAACTGTTGTGATAGCAAGTCAAGTGGTCACTGTTTACAGACAATTGTTAAAGTTTCAACCAGTTTGCAGCTTTCAATACAAATCAACTGAATACGTACACAAGGACATTTCTTTTTATCGATCTCCATGATTGTTTCGTAAAATGGCTATAATGTTGTGAATTAAGAGGGCACAATGTATGAACAATGAAAATAGCATCTTTAGATTTGTAAATAAAACAACATGTAATTGGTTATAAGGCTTCACTACAAATTTGGGTTTTGTGATGTCTTAATATTGTAAATTCGTGGGGGGCAGGGGCGGATCCAGGGGATGCGTGGGGGTGCATGCCACTAACCTTTTACCTACCGTAAAAAAATAGTAGGAATAAAGCTAAGAAATATTCACATAAATGTTCAGTTTACGCATTCAGAAATGACTCATTGCAGAATGTACCATGGAGGAATAAAAGGTTCAATATTTTTTCCGAACCCCACGCCGTAAAGGCTACGCGCTTCGTGCTTCGCGCTCGCAATTTCGTACATTTCCCGCCCCCCCCCCCCCTTTTTTGAAAATCCTAGATCCTCCCCTGGGGGTAGGGGTGTTACAATGAATTTAATGATGAAATAGTGTCTTACGATTTTTAAAAGTAAACAACATCTTGTATAGGCTTCACTACGTAATAATGAACAGATGAATGCAGCTGGATTTTGAACTTAGTTGCATGAATTCAAGATTAAAAAAACAGAAAAACAACCTGAATTGCATCGTTAAGACTTCACTACACTAAGATAAAAATCACATTGTTCAATTAATACATCTTAAATTGTAATTTTCCTATGAAATAAATTGTTCCTTAATATTTCCATTTGCAACAATATAATAATTTAAATTATTTTTTACCACATTCCATTAAAAATGGTATCACATACAATAGAAAAAGATAACAAAAGCTGGCGGGCATAATAGTGCAATTAATTACATAAGCATACTCGACAAAAAGATAAATATGACATGAAGCGGAGGAGAATCACATCGGCCTAGGCCTAGGCCATTAGCCTTTCGAGGCAGAACCTCTATATTACACCGTAAAATATCCTGACAAACAGTAACAAAGCAATAAACGAAGTCAAACAAACAAATAAAAGGACTACATGAATATTTATTTAAAAAAAACAGAGAAATAAAAATAACAATGAGAATAAGATAAAATTGATATGACTTGACTGAGGTCTGATAGTCAGATGAATATTAGTATTTAGTGAATTAAAGTGGAACATTAAATTGAAGAAAAAAAGATAGTGGGATTGGCATCTTTCTTTGTGTTTTTTGTTTGTTAGGAACTGCTGACTAGACTATGTTAGATAAGATGATGAGTGTTGGTGTTCGTGGTGTATTGATCCTTTGTGGGATTGTTGGTGGCAAATGTTTTATAAAAGACCATCCTTTGAGGGATTGGTTCGAAGGTGTTATCGCCTCCCCCTCTCTCTCTCTCTCTCTCTCTCTCTCTCTTTTTTTTCTCTCTCTTTCTCTCTCTCTCTCTCTCTCTCTCTCCCACCGCCTCTATCTCCCTCTTTCCACTCATGCACTCTCTCCCCCTCTCTCCCTTCTCTTTCTCTCTCCCATCCATCTTGGTTCCGGCGCTCCATAGGAACATCTAACAAATAAGCAAAACAATTCCACCAATTTTGTATTACCCAAAATCACATTCTTCTTTTCTCCCGAGATAACCGCGACGCAATGATCAAGAATAATACATATTACAGGTGACTAATTATCAATTGACTCTGAGGACTTCTATCCGTTTGCTGACTTTCTTTGATTTCTTTTCTCTCTCCCGCTCTTTTTCTTTTTCTATTTCTATTTCTATCCTCCTGGTTGTTCCTCGTCTGAGACCAGACGGTTTCTTGTCCGGCTTCTCATTATTTTCCCGTCGATCTTTCATTTTTGTTTGACAACAAAGCTGTGATGACATGCAAGTGGAAGATGTGTCATTCTTTTTGGCTAGTCGGTCTTTCTTTTTATAATGGTTTTCTTTGTTGTCGAAAGATGTGCAACGGAAGCGTCACTTGGGACTTATGGACTGAAACTACCGTCGACCTTAAAAGGAATCCAATTAGAAAGAAATGTTAACTGGGTATTTGAGACGACTTTGAACAAATAGACAAAATAAGTTTTTTTTTCCCGAACATGGAGCATTAATCAAGAATAGGGTATTATTAATGACATAAACATGTACTGTTATTACCATTAATACTATCCTGCTATTATAACTACTGTACTACTACTACTACTACTAGCTTACTACTACTACTACTACTACTATACTACTACTTCTTCTTATTCTACTTCTGTTACTGCTGCTACTACTATTAGTTACTACAGCCACCACCAAGACTATAAGATAACAACTTGAAGTTAACAAAAAAAAAGAAAAATATGGAAAATTAAAAAGAATTCTGAAGAACAAATAGAAATATGAGATTGAAAGGAATGACGTAAGATTAATGAACACCAAGTCCATCTTGTAGTAATTAATAATATTGCTAGAAAAGTGATTTCACAAGAGTTCGAGGCCTTGGTCATCATCCATAGAAATCTTGATTCCTATTAACTTTGGGTTATTTTTTTTGTTCTTCACCACTTATACCATTGAAATTTGATCAGTACCTTTTTTATTAACATTCGTAAAATTTCAATGCAGCCGCTACAGATCAACTTCAAAAAAGAAATGTTGTGATATATATTTGGCAATATGATTAGAAAGCTGTATATAATAGGGATCGCTGAAGTGTGGTACAGCGATGTATGTTTCGCCGTATAACGCTCCAGCCCCCTGCTTAGCTAGAAAATGGGGTTTTAATTATGAGCTAAATATTTGCACTGTTCCCCCTCTTTCTGATACTTAATGGTAGCCATGTTTGCCTGGTGTATTTGTCCCAAGCCTTGTTTTCTATGTCTTGTTGATATAGCTTCTTAAATTCTTCATTAAGATTCGGTGAAATGCTCCACTCTGTGCGGTAACACACACAAATAAGAAAATGTCTTTGTTGGTGGGTATTATACATGCGCTGGTTTTTTTTTAAGAGTCTGTAAACTCCCTTGAGAGGAGGAGGGTAGTCGACTATTCAATGAAAAGTCCAGTGGGTGCTTACTTTCTCTAAACAAAACCCCTCAATTCAGGTGGCAATCAAAATTCAATTCTCTCTTTTCATTGATCGTTGTATAATGTTTGTGTATGCTAATGTATTTTTATGTGATATATTTAGATATAGTTCTTGTTGCGTATATATTACCGGGGTTGCCCTTGGTTTGGATTATAATGCTCAACATAAAGTACATTGTGTGTTTTAGAGAACTTGGTTTGATTTGGTTTGGTTTTATTTTCCGTATAAAAATCCAAATACATACGAGAATACAATTTACAAATATAATACAAATCAAGAATAAACCACGGCTGGAATGCTCTATTCAGAGCCATTATCAGAATGGCTCTGTTCCTCATAGAGGTCCAGAAATAGATAATTAAACATAGAAATAAAACACAAAATATACCGAAAATATTACAAACGCGCATTATCCAAAAAACCCTCCCAAACCCTCTCTATCACTTTGTGAATACGATTGTTACCATCCCCTCCGCCTCCCCGATTACACCAAAAGTTCTACATAAAAATCTAGTTTTCATTCATTTAGAGTTTAGACCATGCCGAAATAGATTGAGTGTGTTCGGTCTACGTAAGTTAATCGGTAATTCATTATGCAATTTAGATCCGCGATAAAAGAATGTTCCTTTACAATAATTAGTTTTAAATGAAAATTCTTTTATCGCGGATCTAAATTGTTTAACTTTGTTTAACTTAATTGTTTACTGTGTGTACCAGCTCAATTTTAATTTTCTTCTTGGGCCCCTCCTTTCTTTCTCGTCCCTTAATATACAGTATTATGAATGATGAAATGAACACGAGTTGGATATTATTCTGACTGCCGATCATAATTTTCACATTTTTGTCGCGATTTCGATCGCTATGCGCATCCGTATCAGGACAATTACCCCCTGGGCAATCACCCCCCGGAAAATTACCCCCCGGAAAACTACCCCCGTAGGATGATTACCCCCCGGAAAATTACCCCCCGGAGAATTACCCCCCGAGGACAATTACCCCCCAAGGACATTTACCCCCCGGAAAATTACCCCCCGGAAAATTACCCCCCGAGGACAACTACCCCCCGGGGACAACTACCCCCCGGGGACAATTACCCCCCGAGGACAACTACCCCCGAGGACAATTACCCCCCGAGGACAACTACCCCCGAGGACAACTACCCCCGAGGACAATTACCCCCCAAGGACAACTACCCCCGAGGACAATTACCCCCCATGGACACTACTGGGCCTGGTGGCTCAGTGGTTAGAGCGCCCGTCTCATGTACGGAAGGTCGTGGGTTCGAACCCCGGCCGAGTCATACCAAAGACTTATAACAATGGGACCTTCTGCCTTCTAGCTAGGCGCTCAGCATATTAGATTGGAGAAGAGTAGTAATAATTATGTTATGTTATGCAGGGCCCGCTGGAAGAGCAGTTTCATAACTGAAGTGGCTACCCTGGGTAAATAAAACGTTATTATTATTATTATTATTGTTATTACCCTCGAGGACAACAACCCCCGAGGACAAGTATAATATGTTTTTCGTTAAATTATTTTGAAATAGAAATTGCCTTCAAGTTATATGTACGGTGCCCTGTCAAAAGAAAATAAATATCCGCTCTCTGGTAATTCATCTCATTTGATTTTGTAACTCCAGCACAGCGTTTTTCAACCGGGGTGCCGCAAGAGAATGATTTGGAAAACGTTGATTTGGAAAAAAAATCAAATACCAGAAACGGTTAAAATATGTAATTACAAGAGAAAATAAAATTTGGAAGATACTAAAGTGTCTTCCTTCCTCGCTCGCTGACAATTTGTTGACAGCAAGGCAAATGAGGGCAACGAGAGGCCCGAATATCCTCATATTAGTGTATCAAGGTCATGACCGAATATATCACTTTTTGTATGTACATTCGGCGGCAGTGGCGTAATGAGCAAAAACGTTTGGGGGGGCTGACCAAAAAAATCCGCAGCACCCCACTCTAACATGCAGGCCCCGCTGAACGTTTCGCAAAGTAGGGTCTAGGGGCAAAGCCCCGGCGGGGGTCAAGGGGCGGAGCCCCCGAAGCTCAAGGGGTATGGGCATCAGTGGCGGATCCAGGAATTTCTTACCGGGGGGGGCCAAATGGTTAAATATATGTAAAACGATGAAGCGACAGAACGAGGCTTTAGCGGCGAGGGAGTGGAGCGACCAAGCAGGGGTTGGTTTGGGAGTGGGTTCTGGCCCCCTCCCAGAGTAAGAAGCATTTGCAATTTTAGAACCAAATTAGATGCATTTTTAGGCACTTCCTGGAGTAATATGACGTAAAATTGCTTTCTCCTGCCCCTTCCAAGAGTAGGCATCTTTTGCAATTTGAGAACCACATTTGGCGCATTAATGTCCACCGGCACTTCCTGGAAAAAAACGAGGCCTTCTTATTGGTTAGAAGTTAGAGAAAAGTGATCTGTCACGTCTTGAGACGTTGTATATGCTTTGATGTCGCACAATGCACAAAGACGGTGGTCCGGTACTTCATCAGTAGTACTTGCAAAAAAATTCTCGAGTGTATAAACTGTGTCGTTATCAGGGGCGTCGCTAGATCTTTGTCAGTGGGGGAGTGGGGAGGGTGTAGAGGCCACCGATTACAGACAAAAGGAGCAACCAATTACCGACAAATATATTGATGCCAATGTCCAAATGTCTACAAATTTAACCCTCTAAACCTGTGGCCAGGAACTAAGTTATTTTTCAGTCTCCCCCCTTCCGCGCAAAGCGCGGAAGCTTTCACGTTTCATTAAATTATTAGAGAAAGAAGACGATTCGTTGTATCGTGTTCTTGTCTGAATTCAGTTTTCCCCCTTCCGCGCGAAGCGCGGAAGCTTTGACACTTCATTAACTTATTAGAGAAAGAAGACGATTCATTGTACCGGTTCCGACTCTTAATCCTTGTCTCAATTCACTTTCGCCCATCTCGCGCAAAGTGCGGGAGCTTTGACACTTCATTAAATTATTAAAGAAGGAAAACGATTCGTTGTACCGTTCACTACTCTTAATCTTGTCTGAATTCAATTTTCCCAAATGGGCCCCCTTAACGGTACATATGTGCAGTGTTACATGATGTAAGTATGGAACACCCGGCAGTGCTTGTCACAGTTGCTTCTGGAAAGGATTTTTTTACTAGTGTTCCTGTTAGTGGCCACGGCCCCTTAGTGACTATAAAAAAAACATATGCTCTTCCTGGCCATTTGGGAATGTGTCAGTTTGCAACAGAAATGGAGAAACGCACATTTTGTTGAAAATCATGTGATATCACGAACATTTATACATCACTTGTATATGGAATTGAAAATAAGTCATGGTTCTATTAGTACGCCAGTGCGGCAAGGTGCCCGCATGCAGTACTTTAAACAGTTTCTAGTGTGTGGATTACAAACCATTTTTTTACCAGTTTTATTCCTAAATGTGCCCATACGTGTGTCCATAGTACTTGACGAGAGCCAGAGTCATGCAAAATTAATAGTCTGTAAAGACTTTGGGATTTGGGAGAAACTTTTCATTTCTTAAGAGGGTACCGTGACTAACAAAAAGCTAAAATAACGCTGCTCCAGAGAAATGTAATTCAATGCATTTAGATAAATGCTGGACAATTACCTAAAACTTACATCCTTCGTGGAAATTAGCAACCGCGCTGGCGTTGCATAAATTATAATAAAAGGGAAATGTGTAGTAATGAAAAAGACAACGTGCTAGAGTATTTGAATGTGTCAGATCGTCTTTTGCTATTGAATCCGGATTGTCCACGGGAGTAGTTGTCATCGGGGGGTAATTGTCCTCCGGGGGTAATTATCATCGGGGGGTAGTTAACCTCGGGGGGTAATTGTCCACGGGGGGTAATTGTCCTAGGGGGTAATTGTCCTCGGGGGGTAGTTGTCCTCGGGGGGTTATTGTCCCCGGGGGGTAGTTGTCCTAGGGGGTAATTGTCCTCGGGGGGTAATTGTCCTCGGGGGGTAGTTGTCCGGGGGGTAATTTTCCGGGGGGTAATTGTCCTTGGGGGGTAGTTGTCCTCGGGGGGTGATTCTCCGGGGGGTAATATTCCAGGGGGTAATTGTCCTTTGGGGGTAGTTTTCCGGGGGTAATTTTCCGGGGGGTGATTGCCCAGGGGGTAGTTGTCCTAGAACCATGCGCATCTATAGACCGCGACACAAAAAATGTCGCGATGAAAAGGTAAAGGGCACAACCTGATTGATTAAGCCTGTAGATTTTGATAATAACCGATTATTTAATTATTCTTTTCCACAAAAAATGGAAAATGTCATCCAACAATTACAAGGTAAATGACAGTATAAGACAAAAGTACATCCTAACAGAAAGTATTTATAAAAATAAAAAAACAAATACACATTGATTTGGATTAAATGATTGCTGAAAATTCAGTTTGTTCCACTGAGGCGTGGCTCAATTTGTTTTTTATATTCTTCTAGTCTATGTCGCTCCTATACTATCTATTTTTTGCGTTCATGACTTGTATTCACGTCTATAACTGTATTTATTACGAAAAGGTTAAGACATATTAGAGTTCAATGTGTTCGATTTCTTATTCTTAATTGTTCTCCTTCTTCTTTCTTTTGGAAACATTTTTTTCCTCAGCCATATTGCTATAGACCGAATGTGTTCTAGCACGAAATCGGGCACGAAATGCTATTTACAGTTATTTACGCATGATTTCGTCAAGCCCTTAAAGCCCAAGTCCACTCCAAAAATAACTTACTTTCAATAGAACCACAAAAATCAGACAAACCAATCAAAAAAAGTTTGAGCAAAATCGGATGACTAATAAGAAAGTTATGAATTTTTAATAACATGAATTTTTTTTTAAATCACTACACAAATTGGCAACTCACTCATGAGTCTGTGACGTATGGTCCTCACTATCCACTAATTATTTTCTTTATATTGATAATATAAATTTCCTATTTTCACCCTAAGAATTTTATTTCTTCACACCAGCATCCAAGCTAGATTGTTAGTAATATGCTTTTGTGTGGATGCACAAATAAAAAGTAATTTTTGTCCAGTTAAATCATGAAAAATTGAATTTTGATAAACTATTTATATAAAAATCAATAATTATGAAATACAATATTCGGAAAATAGTATCAATTCTTCAAAATTCATTAAAAAAATTGGGAAATGTCATGCACGCAATATGATACAAATCATATAACCTGGGCAAAGGCATGGGGAAATCAAGTTTTGGGGGATAAAAAGGGAAATTAATGGGATTAAACTATATAAAGCAATTGATAAGTTGTGAGGACATGACGTCACAAACTGATAACCATCTTCGCAATTTGTGTCGTGAATCTCATTGTTCCATAGTTTTACATACTTTTTCAAAAATTCATAACTTTCTTATTAGTTATCCGATTTTGCTCAAACTTTTTTTGATAAGTTTGTCTGATTTTTCTGCTTTTATTGAAAGTAAGTTATTTTTCGAGTGGACTTGTCCTTTAATCACGAATATCCGAATTTTTGGCGTTGTTTGACGTTGGGGAGAACGAGCGACGTGAGAGGGAGCTTGGCTATCAAGCATTGAGGTCATCATAGTTATACCAGGGAGGTGTTTTAACTCACATACCCTGGGTATACATGACGTTTGCCGGGTCCGACATATGGAAAACTTTTAGCCCTAAACGCGCATAAAAGAATACAGCACTAAACAACCGCTTTCACGAAGAGAGAGCGCTCAAGTGCACTCTTGCGTGAAAGTACACTGATCGGACTAGTCCAATGCGACAAAGCGGGGGTGCGAGCGCTTGCTCTCGTTGACTACTTACTAACACTAACAAACTAGAATTAGAAATGGAACTCACCTAGTTAAATACATGCAAAATTACGGTAGACTACACCAGCAGAGGCTTGCCATCACACCGTAGACGAAATCGAACTCATTCCCTCTGCCAATGATTATACTGACTTCCCTCTAGTTGGAGTGCAATGACCCATTCGGGTGCGCATGTATAGACATGATGCGGTCTCCGAGATTTTGAGCGCAACGCACACACTCTGTACGCACTGCGTTAAATGCACACACTGACCTCTACAGCGATTGCACGGATCGGAAGCTATAACTGTGCATTGTACGGGCGCACTCGTAGTGAGTAGCTATAGCGCTACACTATCCCAGTCACCTTGGTTTACTATAAAAAACTACTTTTTATTGGTTGGAAAATGGCACCCGTTTCCCCTCCACAAATGAAAACAATCGTTATACCAACGTAAAGGTGGGATGTCAAGGTTTCTGAATCCGTCCGAAGATTTTTTATACGTCACTCGTGTAAGATTTGCCGACTGGTTGACTGAGCGAAACCCGACAAAAAAGGGGAAAAACAGTGCATTCTCCATAGGCAGGCTGAAAAAGTCAAAACTTTTAGGGGAAAATGGCACCCGTTTCCCCTGAAAGAATAATTCCAAATTTAGTATCATTTTCAAGACGACATTTCAAATCATAGGAAACCGTCCGAAGATTTTTTTAACAAATTTATATTTTCCCGTAATACCAGCAATTATATCAAAACATGGCTTTTTTGGTGTACGTTCCCCGTGCTTAACAGGATAAGCGACGAGGCGCAGAGCAGATGCGCGTAAGTTTTCCATATGTTGAGAGAAGTCGGAAGAATTAAAACTTACCCTCAATTGAAACTATTTCTATATTTGTATTTTCCTTAAAATTGATACCTTAAAACCGACAAGGAGTACAGCCCGTCAGCGAATTTTTTTTCCGTACTCGAGAGGGCAAATACCCCATGTGCGCATGCGCGTGGACTTGTGATTTCTCTGCTACTTCCCATACGAAATGTACATGTATTCGCATCTACTGTGCACGATTCGCGTTCTACGAGTAAACGATGGCATAGTAGTCTTCAAACACAGACTCTGATTTGCCAGTTTGACAAAACAATTACGCATATATCGTGCGTAGCAATAGTACTAGTATTCAAGTCTGAGTAGTTGTATGATTCAGACATTTTAGTGCTTACAGAAATGCATCCCAAATTGAATAGCATGGTATAGTAGTCTGCAAGCACAGACGCTAATCGGACAGTTTGACAACATAGTGTCTTGAGTAGTGCTTTATATTCAAATATGTGTAGTTTTATGATTCAGACCCTACTGGTGCGTGTATTGGAAAGGCATCTCAACTTGCAGAGTGGAATAGTAGTAAGGGCATTCGTTGTGTTAAGAGTTAACATCCTTCTGGCTCTCAGCAGACCATGATTATAAATAAAAGTAATACAGAGAGTGCGAGCATACTGGAGGGAGGGCTAGAGAGAGAGAGAGAGAGAGAAAGAGAGAGAGATATGGAGAGAGAGAGAGAGAGAGAGAAAGAGTGTGAGAGAGCAGTGGCACAATACATAGGCCTACCATGGGGTCTGGAATCATTAAACTACACAAACTTGCATAAAATCACTACTCATCAATACACAAAAATTATATTATTATGTCCTTGCAGACTACTATACTACACTCTACACATTGAGATGCATTTCTAACGCACGCACCAGTAGGGTCTGAATCATACATCTACGCAGACTTGAATAAAGTACTTCTCAGCACACTACTAGTATGTTGTCAAACTGTCAGATTAGCGTCTGTGCTTGCAGACTACTATACCATTCTATACAAGTTGGCGACTTGAATAAAGTACTTCTCAGCACACTACTAGTATGTTGTCAAACTGTCAGATTAGCGTCTGTGCTTGCAGACTACTATACCATTCTATACAAGTTGCAATGTATTTCCATATGCACTACTGGGTCTGAATCATACAACTACACAGACTTGAATAAGCACATCGCGACACATACGCATATTGATTTGTCAAACTGGCAAATCAGAGTCTGTGTTTGAAGACTACTATGCCATCGTTTACTCGTAGAACGCGAATCGTGCACAGTAGATGCGAATACATGTACATTTCGTATGGGAAGTAGCAGAGAAATCACAAGTCCACGCGCATGCGCACATGGGGTATTTGCCCTCTCGAGTACGGAAAAAAAATTCGCAGCCCGTCATAGCCTTCATTCGTCTTCCCAAAGAATATTGTGGTAAATTCATTGTAAATTAAGTCACTTTTTCTTCTTCACAACTTTAAGAACGCTGCCACTAAAAAGCTCCCCATTGAGTCTCTGAAACGAAACATACTTATTTTACTTTTCATTTCCTGAATATTTATATCATTTATCAAAATTAGGTAAAGACATTAGAGGCAGACGCGTACGCCGGGGGGAGTTTTGGGGTTAAACCCCCTTCCTCCGTCAGTTTTTTTTCATGTGTGTATTATGTGTGTATTTTTGAGCACCCCCCCCCCCCTTTTTGTGGATTTTAAAAAAAATTAAAAATAAATAAATAAATAAAAAAATTAAAATTTTCCAATGGCTGACCTAAAAAAGAATGACCTTACCCCCCCCCCTACGGAGCAAAATGTCAAATTTTCAAATTTCAAATTTCGATACCAAAAAAGAAAAATTGTCCTCTTACCCCCCCCCCCCCCCTTGAAAAAATCCTGCTTATGTCACTGCATAAAGGTATTATTTTCATGCGTGTGGTGTTTTTTTTTTGCTAAAGACGGTGTGTCTGCACACTTTATAACTTCTAAAATCCATTTCAATTTCAATTTCATTTATTTCCACAGATATGATAAAAGACAATGTAAATTACAATCAAATATAAAAGCATTAAAACAAAAGATGAACCTGCAGAGGGGGTGATGATTAAAAAAACACAGAGGTTTGTCGGGGGTCCTGCTTAAAATTACAATATTTTTTAAAAATCAAACAGTAAACACACACAAAAACGTATACAAATATTACAAGTAAATCTATATGTGGATTCAGTATTAGTAGTAGTTGGGTGATGGTACCAAATTAATACAATTATATAGTTGAGGAAAAGAATAATTATGTATAACTAGGCCTATAAAGAAGAAAAAAATCGGAGAAAAATAGTAAGAAACACCCGGCCCCCCCACTCAGGGGTCGGTATGACCGCATGCGTGTTGCCAAAATATCCGGTAAAGGGGTGCTTTTCATGCAACATAGTCCAGCCCGAGAATTGTAAAAAAAGGGTTGTATTTGACTTTTCACCCGGAGATTTCTTTAAAAAGGGGGTGTTTTTCCTTTTTTTCTCTCATCTCTTTGGACTCCTGAGAAGTTATTCAGAATTTAGGGGGGTACATTGAGCATTTTTCCTGATTTAGGGGGGTCTCCAAGGCAGGAAAAGCCCGCGAAAAGCCTGTGAAAGGGGGGGGGGTTCGGAAATGTTGGCAGTTCTCAGATAGGGGGTGCTTTCAAAAAGAGGGAACGAGCATATGCGTACCCTAAATAACACTGAGTGGGGGGGGGGGGGCGGGAAGAAACACCATACAATTCTTTAGAGTTGAATGCGATTTGATTTTATCTAATTTGCTGTTTCGGCTTACTATACTTTTATAGAAGCAACAAAATAATTACAATGTATACAAACGTCAGAAAGGTCGTCATCATATTTTGCAAACGGGCAAAGGGAATTTATAGGCCCAACTTTTTTTTGGGAAAAAAAAAATCATCATTTCACCGCATTCACAGACACCATAGTACACAAGTCATTCTTTTTTTGTGAAGGTCGGACGTCGGATGACGATAAATGGTTAGCGGAAATACCTTTTCTATGCTACACGAATACATATATTGACTTCTCTGGATAATCCTGAGAGACTAAACAACTCGTAAAAGAACGAGACGAAGGGTAAGGTTTACGATAAAGTTAAGCTCAGTTAACAAATCTGAATGTCTTGAGCAATTTTAACTTCTCATAACCAGATAACGCAATACGTTACGTATGGGACTGTAATGAGTGTAATTTGGTCACTGACTGCTGTAAGTGTAACTCCAGCTCCAGAGCCGGAGCCTGCATAGGAAAACGATTCAGACAGCGGGTTGGGGCACATTTTCTTGCAATGAAAAGAAGAAGTAAATACAATTTAGGCTTTAAATGTTATTGACTCGCGACTCCTCTGAGCATTCGTTCAACCTCTTAAAATTATTATTTGAAGAAGTCTTTGAACTTGAAGTAGGGAGGCCAATGCCCAAATCTAACTTTTTAATTACGAATTTGTTTAAAATAAAACAAAGATTAAAAGAAAGCATTTACTTTCACTAAGAAAACTCACCCATCTGCCGACTCCAGAAGTTCCATAAAATAGGAGATATCCAGCTTGTAAACACTCCCTTCCTTCTACGCCTTGGCCGTACGCAAGAGCCTTGAAACAGATAAATTCATGTCGCGAAATTACGTTGATAATTAGACAGGCCCGAGGCAATGGGCGTGTCATTGTCCGGACAAAGTTCATGATGAAGTTTAAAACTTCGCGCGAAAGTGCAATCACTCAACAGCGGCTAGCCTTGAATCGGTCGCACACGTACACACCGCGCAGGCAAGCCCCAATGCAGGCTGAAATCCAGCCATCAATGTGCGAACGATTCCATCTTCTACTACTACGAGCCGAAGGCGATGGTTCAAAAATGAAGAAGGAATATACAAATTGGCAGCTAAGAAACATATATAATTCATTGATATTTACCTTAGATGTGTATTCCAACAATTTGATTTCCTCATGAGTATTCCTTATTATCAACGATCGAGAAGTTACGAGGTCCAATTAACATCCATCTTGCAGCGAACACAGTAGCATGATCCATGCAACGTACGTCATGTACGTGTGTACTAATATTTCTCTCACTCTCTCTCTCTCTCTCTCTCCCTTTCGCTATACGTAACATACACACTCACTAACCATGTGTCATACAACACACACCTTCAAATCATGGCTTTCATTTCAATTCTCAATTGGAGTATAGACTGCTCACGTAGACTTTTTTTTTTACTGAAATATTTTTTTTAACACTTCTCATACATTATACTGCACGACACTCGTATCTAGTGCTGTGAGAATAAGGTACTAGGGTCTATAAATAAGACTACGCTTTGCGCACGATCTGACCGGAGCTCAGTGGAGCTCAGACATATGTCGCAATACCCTTTATTTTTGGCGCGAACAATGACGTCACTGTTCACAGTTTTTCTTCTCATTTTGAGATGGATGTAGCTATAGGGCTCAAACCAACGCAAGATTGACAGAAACATCGTACTCTATCTACTTTCGAATGTTCAGTTTGTAAAAATCTGTATTTAAAAAGATATAATCTTTTTTCTTTATATTTTCTAGTTGTTAGAAGTGGCAATTGTGAACATCTGAAATGTTGATCTCTATCAAAAGTTCTTTACTCAAAACGGATCCCATATTTTTAGTGTCTACCTTCAGCCCATGAGAAGGTTTTTAGTGAGCAAACCTCTACGCCCTCTAGGATTTTCTTAGTCTGGGATGCGCGTTCGTAAAGTTGTTCTGCTACGAGAATTATTGGACTCAAATACGTCAAAATCTGCAAGATCGTCAACAAATGGTGAAAGACTGTTACAGATCCGTGATTATAGGTATGTTGTGAAATGTATGATTGTATTTTCTTTTCTTATTTTCATCAATTTTTTTTTTTACATCATTTTTTTCCCTCTGCTAATTTTTTGAAGTGGGCGACGAGCGCACAAATCGTAGGCGTAGAAGCCTTACGCCCGGGCATTGGCCTCCCTACTTGAAGTTTGATGGGGAAAAATAGTGATTTCTCATCCTAACCCAATTCCAATTCATCCCTGAATGTGGTCGATTTAACACGGCGAAGAGAAAGCAAGCATGCACGGTAGCGGCGCAGCATGCTTACTTTCTCTTCGCCGTGTAAAAATAGTTTTTTTGTGTTGCCAATTTGATACTTACTTTACGATGATGGTGACTGGTACGGTGGTTTGACCTAAGTTCGCTATCTCAAAATATCAGTAAGATTTCGAAAATCTGATATCACCAATGGAAAGTGGAACTTCAAATTACCCAGAGATGAAACTTTCTTTGGAATTGGGAGTGAAATTGTGAAAATATTAACAAAAGATCGGCACATTTTGAGGTCATTTGCGTCTGTTCCGAAACATTATCAACTTGCAAATAAGGGTCTGAAAATCTTCAATTTGACAGCAGATTTCCTCAAAATTGTAATTAAAACTAAAAAGTGGTACCAACTTTTTAGATCGCAATATCTCCGGAATCCTTGGAAGATAAATGTTAGAGTTGAACCAATTTGTAGTAAAAAACTTTGCCGTCCATTTGGTAAAAATTAAAATATATAAAAATGTGTAGAATATGAGAAATCATGAAGCGAATATCACTTTTTATAATATTGTCAAAATCTTCGCAAACTTTGGTCACCCCTTCATATAGCATACAAAGGCGCATGCAAGGACTTTGCTAAACATAGCAAACTCTCTGTGCACACGCCTTTTTACACTAATCACTATTATTGTAAAGTAAATATTTGTCTTCTGTTATATTGTCTAACATAAATCTTAAAAGGTTTACGAGTTGTTGTTCGTAATCTTCTTCAAATTAAATCAGCTGTCTGTACTGTACAAATAACCTGTCCGGACACATGTATGGCGTTTAGGTATAGACCACCACTAGCATAAACACAATAACATGTACATGCAATCATATCTTTTCGTGTATGCATGTTTCCAGATCACTAACTTATGGCCAATTTCAATTTCAATAGGTTCTTGTAATGAAATTATGTTGAATGTGATGTGGCCGCTGCAAGCAAATGTAACAAGAAGACTTTATTATTCTATACTCAGCCTGAGAATGAAATTATTGTGGTTTCCTTGATTTTGATGGACTATTTCTTCTTCTCTTTCATCAGCAAAGACTGTTCCCAAGAAGGCTGTGATCTTTCCCTTGGGTAGTTCTTTGACTGAGAACCTGCTTTGAATCCAAGATGGCGGTTGAAATAGCTCAACTCTTCAGTCACCGAAGGTAGGTTATTCAATTAAGAATATCTGATAAGTAACATGCTGAAAATATTGTATGAAGACAACTCATGACAGACAAGAAAAGCAAACTACATTCAGTTTGTGGTCTTTATATGCAGGTATGTGCTTCAAGAGGAAACATTAATTAATACCTTAGTCACACCTTTGCGTATTTGGCTTGCATATTTTTGTGTTTTCAAATTCTTGATATCAAGAATTACCATTGCTTTACAGCAGAAAATCATTTCTTGATATCAAGAAATAGGAATAAATGTTAAGACGGCTTGCCATAAATATGCAGCAATACGCAATCCAAATACGCAAAGGTGTGACTGAGGCATAAGGGAAAACAGAAGATAATCATCTCTTGGCAGTTGGTCTGTCTAGATGCAAATGGTTGATGCTTTCACCATATATTCAAAAGGTAGTAGAAGAATCATCATCTAGAATTTGATGATCCCCATGTGTCCTTAGTTGTATAGATAATGGTTTATTTTTTTGTTTATTTGTTTGTTTGTTTTTTGTTTTTTTATTAAATGAAGTATTGCTAAATTGTAACATGCACAGTGTCATATAAGTGCCTATGTGGAGTTTTGAAGTCTAGACAAGCAAAATGATAAGGATGCTGTAAAATATACCGGTACGTATGAAAGGAATGAGAGGATGATCCCACCATTATATCCCTGACTAAATCCATTGTAATCATTATTTCTTCATGCTACAGGCTAGGGGATAGTAAGACGGCAGTTCTCCTGGCCTTGTATTTCCCTATAGGTCTTATCCTAGCAGTGCTAAGGCTCTTCATTGGTCTACATGTTTTCATCATTGCTTGTATTCTTCCAGTTCAAGTGCCCTTCAGAAGGTAATAAACCATTTTTAGTTCATTTTTTTTTTAATTTAGAGATTATGGGTTGTTTTAAGGAGAGGGGGAGGGGGATTGAACTGGTTTTCTTCTGTTTTTTAAGTTGATTATTCATGTTTATCAAGTAAGTGGTCCGTATACTTTCTGGAGTAAATTGTGAAGTGTTTTTTTTGTGGTTAAAAGCAAAGGCACTATACTGAATACTTTGTTCCTTTCATTGGATCGGATAAGAATGTTGTGCTGGGGAAGGGGACATTGCTAGAAGTGGAGTTTGGAACAAAAATTGATTAGGTATTAATAGGTCAAATTCACATGTAAGTGTTTCTTGCCTTACCAAAAGTAACATTGTTTGTATGAGTTATTCTTTGTTCAACTCACCCTAGCATCTTGAACTGCATTCATCCAAGCTTCCTGGGTGCAACCATTTCTATTTCTTAGATTCCCTGAAATCCCTACAAACCATCAATAATATTGTGATATAAGCTCTGTACTTAAGTGACTCACTCAAAGAAATTATTGACATTTATTGATGAGAAGCTCAACACAAATGAATATGTTCAAAGATTGGCTAGAAGCAAATAGCATAGCTGCCAACTGTCCCTATTTGGGGAAATGATTCCTACTTTTTGGCCTTCAAACTTAAGTTATGAAGACTTGATTCCTCTCTCTTTCTTAAAACCTGATGTGTAAAATGTTTACAAAGTAGACTGTATTCCTATTTCTGTCTTGAGAGATTCCTAAGTTTGGCAGGTTTACGAAATAGACTATTCCTATTTCTGTCTTGAGAGATTCCTAAGTTTGGCAGGTAATTCCAAAGGTTGGCAGGTATAAAAAGGCAATTACAAACTCTTTTTTTGCTTATTTTCCCTTATGATTCAGAGTTCTGCTGAGGACGTTGTACACTGTTCTAGGATTCATCGTTTACCCTTCAAATCTACAGCATAGAAATCAGAATGTGAAGGTGATAGTAGCCAATCACGTCTCAGTACTGGATCATGTGATCATCGGACTCATATTTCCATCAGTTGTTGTGAGTAGCTTATTAATTCTGTTCATACGGTGACGAAGAAGGTCTTCAGCCAATGATTTCAAATATTGATATATTGTTATCATATAAAAATAATAATGATGAACATTATTTGTAGATCTCTTTCTTCATCATTTCCATTTGATGTTTTGTTTTATTAGATGAGTTTGTTCTGTAAGAGCACAGTTGGTCTAGTGGTTTACACAGATCTTTCGTCCACAGCTTTAAGAGTTGGAACCTAACTTGGTTCTTAGACAAGATATCTTGTGTAGCTATGTTTAATATTCGGTTAATATACTGGTACGTGTAGTACATTTATAAAGTGCTTCATGAAAATGTATTAAATCACTTTACAGTTGTCTTTCCAAACCATACAATGGAAATAGGTGTGCACCCGGTTGTAATGAACTCCTTCCTAACTTCCATATCAGCTAATATTAAGCTAGGGTGAAATCGGAGTGTTTTTAGGGACAGGCTTTGTAATTTCTTTATCCTATTTCAAGTGCTTGCTATGATTACTTTACCACCTAGCCCAATGTGTGGAGCCTGCCCCCATTTCTCAACTGGGCGTTGGGATACACCAACATGGGAGCCTCCCAAGGTAGACAGGTGTTCTTAGATGCAGTCAGGAAACATTGTCAACACAACACCAGACCGGTGTTAGCATTCCCTGAGGGTGCTATGACTAACGGCAAGGCCGGTCTCCTCAAATTTAGGTGAGTAAGCAGGTAGACATTTATAGCTAGGATTTCAATTAACCAGGATTTTATCCATGTGTCATTTGAAATTTAAGAAATCATTTTGTTTTTTAATTTGAAAGATTGATTTCATATCTAATTTGCCCTTCTAGCAAGTTGCATATTTTGAAAACATGTTACACACAATTAAAAAAAAAAAAAAATCTTTATTTCCTGAAAAGGGTTACCGTAACTTATTTTCATCATAAACATTTCATCCCAGAAACTCTTAGTTTAAAACTCCTCATGTAGTTGTCAGTTGATAATGTGAACATTCATGTACATCACTAATTGCTTCCCTTTTTCTGGATAGAAAGGACGCATAAGATTTTGATGACCAAGAAGAGTACAAATATAATCTCATGTACTCAAAACTTTTGATATTTCATTTTTCTTTTGTTTCTTTTCCTTCCCAGTACATGGGCCTTTGCTTTAGAGCGTGATGTTCAGCCGATCACAGTGACCATCAGTAGACCACTCATTAACATGAAAGCAGAAGTACTGGGTAGTAGTCTATGGCAAGATCTACTATGGTTTCTATTTGTACCATTCACAGTCTATAGAGTCAAGTGAGTACTCGGTTCAAAGGAAATATTAAACAGTGTATTTTATTGTGTGCCTGGCAATATGGTGTGAACATGAATTTAGAACAATTTGTTAATTTGTAGTTTTGTATAGTCTATAGAAAGGAAGGCAAAATGATACAGCAAAGGAAAACTTGTCAATGTTAAAAATACATGTACATATGCCATATGGACTAAAATAGATTATGTAGATGCAGTCAGAGAGAGTAAAAACTGTATAATGTGTTTTTCTAGAAACCTGCATTATACAGTCTGTCTTGCATGCTTTTGCAAGTTACATTAAGTGGATTGAGATGGATGGGTCATGTGTTGAGAAGGGAAGATGACGAACCTGTGAAGAGAGCGTGGGAACTGGTAGAGGATAGCATAAGAGGGAAAGGAAGACGTAAGATTTCATGGAAAGAATTGGTGAAGAAAAAAAGCAGTAAGGTTGGTCTAAATTAGGAGGATGCTCGTGACAAGAAGAAGTGGAGAGAGAGAGTGTGTCATCATGGTGCGAAAGTCAGTAACCTCTCATAAGAGGGAAAATGCTGACTTTAATAAAATAATGATGATGATGATGATGATGATGAAGATTGGGATTTGTTATTCCCTGTATACATGTACATTTATTTTTTATATAAATACTCCTACTTCTTGAGTGCCATCATCATCATTGTCTTCATCATAATCTGCATCCAAAGTCAAACCATCATCATCGTTATCGTCCTCATCATCACCATCATCAATATCATCATTACCACCAGTACCATCATCATTTCAATATCACCATCATCACTCTCCTTATAGTTCCCAATATTACTGTGACATTTACTACCTAGGGTATTACCTGTAGAGAAGAGGAGTGACTTTGAGAATGCAGATGAGTTCTCCCGAGGAGTGCAGCAGATAATGGCTAATGAAATGCGTCTTACACCAACTCCATTCACCAGCGCAGACAAGGCAGAATACGTCAAGAAACTGGGTGTCCAACCACCAAGAGGTTTGTGAGCTTTATATTAGATATGCATGTAATAATACATAACTATCAAATATTTATATAGACACAGACAAATATTTTCCCCAATAGACCTTAAAGGGATCCGGTAACTTTGTCTTAGAATCTTCAAAAAAATCCTTGATTTAGCTCATGATAATTATAAACTTGTAGGTCAGTCAGGAACTTCATGACTTTTACAAGCCGATCGCCTGTCTGATTATCAAGATATTTATGATTGAAAATCGAAAAATCAAATTTTGCGTTTGCCAAACGGTTTTCATTACACTACAGTCTATTGGGGAAAACGAGTATGGTAAAACCGGTCACTCAAAGGTTTTTACTTTTTGAGGCACTTCTTGATCATTTTGAAGCACAATTTTGTTAGGGCTTCAATGTAACACCGTATCTCAGACACTGATAAAACGTAGGACGGTGTATCTCAGATTTACCATTGTTAAACAATCCCTTTAAGTGTTATAAAAACTGTTTAAAAAAAAAAAAAAAAAAATAAAAATTCGATTTCTAATCATAATTCTAACTATTACATAGACACATTCATTTTCATAGCACATATCATGCAATTCACGACCTTTGCTTTTGTTGGTTCTTGTTACAGAGAGGAGCATTCAACGTCCACAGGTCAGACAAACAACCAATGCACCATCTAGATCATCGGGGGAATCCCCTCTAGACAGGATGATCAAACAGGTCCAAGAAGTCATGCCTAATATACCTCGGCACATCATCAAACATGATCTAGGTAATTACTTTGATTTGGTGATGGTTATAGCGGGGAAGCAAGAGAATGTGGTTGTGTCCTCTCGTTACTAGTCACAAGACTCAAGGTCATATCCCAAGCAACTGCTACACATGTATGTTCCTTTACAAGGCCTTGTATTGCAGTTGTCTCTTTTAATTAAGTATGTTAATTAGAAACTTTAGCTGCACATAGAATTCTTGTAGAGCCTTTTTACTTGCACTGTACACTCAGCACTTGACAAGCAGAAGATGCTCTTAGAATGCTTAAAACATGCAATAGAAGCCATGTGAAAACCAGGGCGATGGCTCAAGGTTTAAAGGAGGTTGAACCCCAACCAGAATAGTATTTTAAATGAAGTATCTTTTCAAATGGCACATATATGTAATATTGAAAGGCAGTACTTGAGAGAACTTAAGCCGATCCCTGTACAGAGTGACTTTTCCCCTTTGCATTGTCAGGCTGGGGGTTACTTTGGGGGTTATATCAATGTTCTAGAAAAATGAAATTTGCAACCATCTTTTGTAAGACAATTAATATCAATATTATCAAGTCTCATGGATAACTTGTAGAGTAATAAGTCCCCTTAAATGTCAGCTTGTTGGTCAAAATGTCTCTCTGGCAGACTAAGACTACATTCAGGTCAACTTGCAGGCAATAATGTCTGTCTGTTTTTTCCCATTTGTGCAGAGACCACCAACTCAGTTGATGCAACAATCTTCAATATCTTAGAGAATGAAACAGCCATCCCTATACCAGCAGAAGAGGTACCTGGTACATCAACGGGGCCTGCTACACCCCTCTCCACATCCCACACAACTCCTCAGAGTTTACCCCATAATACATTTTGTGTGACATCACAAGGCAACGACTCATCATCTTCTACTCTTTTAACTCCATCACCGGCAGTAAGTTTTACTCTTATTGATTTCTGTAACCTTTGAATTCCTGAACCACCTGAGACTCTTGTAAGCTTTCATTTGCTGTGACATCAAAAGTAGACAACTCTTGTGCAATAATAATGGGTGTTCCTCATTTCACTATGGTATAAAAAACAATAAGTTACTGCAAATTTTTTTTTTGCACAGCAGAGTTGTATTGAAAGATGCTTCACTAAGCTTCAACAGGGACTTTTGGATTTGCACGTCGACATAGTGGACTGCTACGTGTGACTTCCTTTTAAGGCATTGCCTAAAAGTCCTTATTATCAATTCAATAACAGAGCTGCATGTTCAATACTTCCTAATGGCTCCAGGCTTGATATATGATGATGAATATTTACAAATGCTGGGTATTACATAGAATTGTTTAAGGCAAACTGTATTTTGAATGCTGAAAAACAAAATTTCCTTGGAATAATATTTCTAATTAGATGAAATGTATGTCTACTTTTATCAGTGAATGACGAATTAGGCTTGACAAGTTAGATTTTTTCCATTGAATAATGCTGATGACTTAATTATATTTCTTGCAGTCTACCAAGTTTGCAGCGGATAAGTTTGGATCATCATCGAAGGAAAGACAGATGTCATTACAGGACCGTAAAGCTGCTCTACTTGCCAACGCTAGGAAGTAAGCCTTTGGATTTAAACCTGGTTTCCACATGATGCAATAAATTGTCTAAAACACCCCCGTTGCAAAATCAAATGACCTAAGGGTAGCAAAGTCAAATCTGTCGGGACCACACAATTCCAACTTAGGAAGTGCATATAATTCATGTTTTGCATAGTTTGGTCAAACAAATTATTTGACTTGGGGGAAAAAAATTGACTTGTGCGACATCAAGTTATGCAGAGTTAACTGTTTACTGATTGGCCTTTATTCTGTGCAGGTACCTTTTTTAACCCCCTCCCCCCCCCCATTTTATTTTATTGTAAATAAGAGGAAATAAAATCACTTAAAGCCAAGTTGATTCTCTCCATACAGTATACATATATGTTATACTCTTTCTCACATGTGGATATATATAGAGGAGAAGTGAAACATGTAAAGGATGATATAAGTGATCTCAATATCTTGTTTGTAAATGTGGTCTCTGCAAAAAAATATCAGTTTTCATATTCAATATTAATGTCTATATTCTTCTAAAGTCGAGGTAATAATATGATTGCAGGGCCCTCTGGGAGAACAGTATTTATACAGATGGGATTAGCCTGGCTAAACAAGAAATATTATTATTGTCATTATTATTATTACTATTATTGTTATTAATGTCAATACTATATTTATTAATCCATGCTCTCACTCACTTCTTTCTATTACTCTCTTATTTTTGTTTCCAGGCGATTCACTGAGAAGTCTCAAGTGGACAACTGATGCACATTACGCTTCACTGTAACCAAGTAACGAAGGAGACAATCCATACATGTACACTGGTATAATTCACCATCAAAACAATTTGAAATACGTTCTTCTCAAAGTGAGGGGAGCCTCGTAGGATCCATTCTGCCAGGGCTCTCTGTCAGTGCTGTTGATTCGATGTAATGTGAAAGAGCAGGAAACATTGGTAGGATGACACAGGAAGTTTGAGGGGTGCGTAGCTGAGGATGGGGTTCAAAGGCAACGGCTTATTATCATGCCTCTACCACTGTGATGTTACAGGCATTATTTTAATTTTCATTGGTAAAAGGAATGTAGGAAAGAAAGTAAAATGATGACTGTGGGGAGATTTCATGTTGAGGTGTTGTGGTCTAATGTATAATTCACTGGACTATAAAGATTACAAGGGTTCAAATCCCAGCCCGGCACTAACGTCCCTTGGCAAGACATTAATCTACATTTGCCACACTCTTTCCAGGTGTTAAATGGTACCCGGTAGGATGCTTATGTTAATTAAACTGGCGCCTGGCTGGAATGCTTCCCAGGGAGTGGAGAATGTGCATACATTGTGTGCGGGAAAGTCTGAATCCGATGACCTGGGTCATAATATATCTATAAAGCACTTTAGAGACATTTTTGTTGTATTAAGGACTATATAAATGTGGAATATTATTATTACTGCCTTTTTTCAGTCACTGCTTCTACATGCACCTCATCATTATTCTCTCTTTTGGGTTTGTTTCACACATCGGTGTATTTTACATTTCTAGAGAAATGCAATACTGCATACTTTTTCAAGTGCCCCGCAGAAGGGCGCTAGCTGGCTGCTTGGAGCCAGGAGGGCATCAACTCTTATACTTTTCTACAATACACACTTAGTGCCCTTCTGGCTCTCAACAGACACAATGTATGCATGGACTATGGATGTAGATTGTGATCAAATCTCAGTGAAAAGCTGTGAATTTTCTTTGACTACGCAATTAAATCTGGTCGTCATCCAAATTATCTTATTAATTTAGCAATGAAATGATAACAGGTAGGAAATTGGACTAAAAAGTCATGTTAGCCCTCGTCTGCTGGGCAGATTTCAAAATATGAATGATGTTATGCATGATAGGATTGTCATCAACATATTGAGGGAAAAAATCAGGACTAGGTCCATGAATACTACAGGGCAGATAATTTGATATTTAAGATTAAATGTACGGTTTAAATGGGGAAAATTTGAGATTGTAATTGTAGCTTTATTTATTCATTTTCATAACTCGTTGGATTCAATTTCATTTTCGTTTAAAACATGGTTTGGTTTAAACAAAATAAATTATTGTGAGGCATAGTAACCAACGGACTATTTAATGTGACATGAATTATTTATCTCTTTCTCTCTCTTCATTCATTGATATTTGATTCTGGTTTCAAATGATATTTAGTACACAAGTATATCTCATTGTTGTTAGAAATTATTTCTCACTCACATCCGAACAGTATTTTACCTATACAGTAGGCTTGCGGTTGCACCATGTGAGAGAGATATTTTACCTGTGGCAGTATCGATGTCTATGGTTCAGACACCTTCCTCAGACGTTTACTGCCTGATGGATTTGGGATAAAATCTCATTTTTGTGTCTAGAACTCTTACTTTTGTTCAGTTTACCTCTGATACTTGAAATTTTTGATAAATCACTGCCATGATCTGACATTAGATCTTTAAGTGGTTTCTGTCTGGTTTGCAGGTAAAAGTTTTTTCAAAAATCCACTCATTTTATTTTTTATTTCTGGATTTGTTCATATTCACTAGAAAGCATGGTTCATATAAACCATGAGTTGGTTGCAAATGAGTTTACATACACCCAAAGCTGTTTAGCTAAAAAATACCATCACAAAATTAACCAGGAACACATGATGCCAAATACTTGATAGTAATAATGATTAATGATTAAAGGTCGTATATGGTTTTGATATTAAAGCCATCAACAAAATTTCATCAAGTTTCTTTGGTTTTCTTCTGCCGTTAATCATCAATTCAAGGGGCTATATGCAGCCTATCACGATAATCTGTATATGTCGATTACCAGTTGTTTGCAGGCACACTAAATACCAGGCCGACGCCCTACTCTTTGCGAGTTCTAAGTGCAGCATAATACGGTGCATTGGGTGTGACTCTCCTGCACACAGGGCCTCCAGTGGTGGATGTCCTGTATGTGGAGCAGAGTGTTATCCCCTGAAACAGAGCCTGCAGGGAGAAGAGCTGGGAGGGGCGGCCTTGCACACACAACGCAGCAACAATCATTTTTGCATTTTTGCATTTTTGCCTGCTCGGCGCATGACTCAAACTCACGCACATGACAACAGTGATGAGAGTCTAACGATGCTCCTGCTCTATTGCCTCCAAGATGATCAATAAGAAGTTATTAGCATTTCTAAAATGCGGTGAATTTTTTTTCTTCCTCTAGTTGGATATTACAAAAATGATGGGAATTGTATCAATTGTCATCAGCCATATAATTTGGCTTCCTGTTACTGAAGTCTGATTTTTCTGACATTTATTTTTAAATGTGCATTATCTTATGTGCTGCGGGTGCTGTGGGTAATGCAATGAGATGTACATGCTGAAAACCAGGCTCAAATATATATTTAATTTTGTGGATAACAATCTGTGCTAATCTTTTATCTAAAGCTCTGCTGTACTTTATAATAAAGGCTGGCCATTTTCATTTGAATTTGTTTTTTTCCTTATTTTTGTGTATTCCTCTGTCTCTCTCCCTCTGTCCCACCCCTCCTCTGTCTGTCAGTCTCTCTCTCTCCCCCTCTCCGGCTGTCTCTCTACCATTCCACCCCCTCCTGTCTTTTTCTTTCTTTCTCATTCTCGGTCAAAATTATACCGTAGTCTTCCTGTATGCCATACTATGTTAAAGAGACATAAAGAGACACATTAAAAAAAGTTTGTTATGATTGAAAATGCAATTTCACAGATTTAAACCCAACTGACACTAAATGTTCAAGACTAAATTATGCTATATCGGGTCATATAATGGTACTTAGACTACACAAAATTCTGAATGAGTCCATACATCACTGATTTGCTTTATCCTTTATTCAGTTCCAAAAGATTATAAAATGTTCCAAAATGTTATAAAAAATTCCCAAAATTGTACAAAAAATATATAATTCATGAGCTCACAATCTAAAAGGTTTTTCAATTCTTTGATAACAAACGCAAAATATTCTTTAAAATAGTTTCAAGACGAGCAATAATTTGTTTAACTGATTGATAGTAAAATTCAAGCATCTAGGAAGAAATCCTATTTTCACTTACGCCATGATTGTGACATCTAAAAAGAAGAAAAATGCTTTTGGGGGGAATAATTTTATACTTTCAATCATTTCACCTGATCCCTTTTTTTTTTCTTTCTCAAAAGTCTTAAAGTAAAAACAAAACAGATTATTGACACTTCAATACCAAGTAAGAATGAAGGGTGACAGGTTTGATATAAGAAGCCACCATCATTATTATTATTATTATTATTAATTAAAAAACTCACCATTTTTTTCCTTTTTTTTCTTAATGAATATTAGTAACAAACTACAGAATGTAGAACGGCAAAGCAAGCATGGTAAATGTGTATATTTGTTCATAAGAGGCTTGATTGTTCCCCTTTCCTCTTCAAAAGATGGTATTTATCCTCTTCAAAAAAAAATATACACATGTAAAGCTAATTTGATCAATAATGTTAGTAGTCTTCATAATTTGTGTAGTTTACTAAAAGGTGAATGCCTGTTAACATGAACATACAAACACATAAGATCTATCAAACACAACAATGACATCCAGTTCAACTTTTACATTTTGTTTTCTTCATTTAAAAAACAGTGAAGCAAAAGATAAAAATGTAAAAATAACGTTATAATGTTGACAGAGAAATACAACATGCTCCCGTTCTACTCATAAAACAGCACAGCCGTGAACCCAAGATACGAAGCAATTTGAATGTTATACCGCAAATACTTACATTTGACCATTCTTTAAGCTTAAAAAAACATCTTGTATGAGGGGTATATTACAGTCATAAGGCTTCTCATATCAAATGATATTTGATAATCATAGTCATCATGGGCTTTCTTTTGCATTTTTTTGTTTTTTTGTTCCTGGATTTAGAACTTTTCTACCCTCTAATGGATGAAACATAAACATTTAATCACATCATTCAAATTATCATTAGCATAAAAATGCCTGGTCAAACTAAACACACAGATTCCTTACTCTCTTAAAGCATCAATATAAAACTATGTTTTCGATGGACGGAAGTCACGGAATGTACAAACGTTTTACGGAAGCAACGCTGAAGCCTGACTAATGGCCCAGCATGCACACACACACACACAAACTAAATTCATCTTACTTCATCAAACTGTCTGGAATGCCTTTGAATATGGACGGTATGGCTCGTCTTTTATATTTTCAATCATTAAGAAGCATAATGAACGTATAAATCGTTAACAATTTACCTAGCTCTACAAAGCACTTTTGTGATGATCACACACATCAATAAGGTATCCATAATTTGCCTAGCTGTAAGAATGGCTGTTGGTGATGATCACACACATCAATACGTGTTTTGCCTAACTCTACAAAGCACTGTTGGTGATGATCACACACATCAATACATAATTTGCCTAGATGTAAGAATGGATGTTGGAGACTATCATTCCGTGGCCCATTGAGAGCACTTGAAGCTATGACGTGGCCAGTCAGTAGATTGGCATTGTGGACTGCAGTACGCTTGCTTCTGACACAGAGAGCAGTGGAACTGGCCAACCAGACCACAGATGCACAGCTGTGTAATGTCTGGAGAGAGAGAGAACAAAACGGGTTAAAAGATTTAGAAATGTGAGATCTTGACCTAACACCCTGCATTTCCCCATGGTTTAAAAAAAACAGGAATAACCTGGGTTCTATAGGCAATTGTTATAAGTGCTCTTTATTAGCTACCCCCATCTCAGCATCATAAATCTTCTCTCCCCTTTTACTTTCACTTTGTGTCTTATCTCTAAACTTTTGTATGTAGAACAACTTTTGTATTGGCTTTATATCCTCCATAACTGATTATGTTTATACTATCCTTGTTCATTCTATTTACACCCACATCAAGTTATATAAAAAAGAAATGCGTAAGTATCTGACCCATTGATAAGTTGGTTCCCTTTCAACACCAGGGGGTGTTTCACAAAGATCCTAAGTAGAACTTAACTTTAAGTTGGACTTAAAAGTTATGGAGAGTCATTTGATGCCTTAAAATAAAATATGTTCGAAAGTGAAAATTTAAGTATTTCAGACTTTTCATAAATTCCACATCAAGAACATGAAATCTCCTTTATAATAGAAAATAAAAAAGATTTGAATTAAAATGTTATGCCTTTTAAAATGATTTTTACAAAATATTTTCAAAGATGCTAACCGCTTTCCATAATGGTCAAGTCCAACTTAGAGATAAGTTCAACTTGGGATCTTTGTGAAACGCCCCCCTGGGATGCAGAAGGTTGAATACCTTCCTTCATTGTTTTGTGGGATATTCACATTGCTACACAATGCCAAATACATTGTTGAAAGTTGAAAATCACTTGTACAAGAGACTGAAACTGACACAAAAAGGCTTTGCTTTTCACAATGTATCTGTAAGTGCAGATGAGATTTTTTTTAAAAGGGTACTGAGACCGAGTAATATGAAATGATGAATGAGATAGGTAGTCGGCCTACCTTGATTGTCAAGCCACTTGAGGAGGACACAGTCCGACGAGTAGACCTCGTTTACCATCAGCTTCTTCTCATCACCGGGTAGGATCTCAGCCAGTGTTTCTTTGAGGATGACGAAAGGTTTATCCCTGACCTTGTGAGAGAGACCAGTGTCCTTCAGGTCGTGACGTAGCTGGCTGATCGTACCCACCATATTGGCAGAGACCTCACCAAGCTTCTGGAACGTTCCGTCAGAGTTCTTCACCATGATGAAGAGTCGCACACGATCAGCGAGTTCTGGAGACAACAAAGATAGCACATAAATGTGATATTTGGCCGGGACTACAATGGGATTTTACAATGAATCGAGAGCTATGAAATATCTTGCAAGGCGATCACACATTGATTCTATTATAATGGTATGTGGGTTGATGGTAAGAGACTTACATTATTAAAGTGTTACTCTAACTTGGAGAAAGATAATGCAAATATATAGTTGTTTCATCATATGAAAGCAACCAGGAAATAAACTGCTCAAGATATCATACTAAACAATTTTGCGAACTATGCAAATAAATGCATACTTGAAGCAATCTTTCATTGCTGATTTGTAGAAAGGTAAATTTCATTGACTGTGTGAAAAAAAACTACGTCAGAAGAAAAAGGAAACCATATCCTTACCAGTCTCCATCTGTCCTTCCAAGAATCCAGGAGGCAATGCGCTGACGGCGACCTCTGGTGACCTCCGAGCCAAGTGCAATCCTGGAGAGCGGCTACGAGCCGACAGGGTGCTACGCTGGCTGTCTGTCTCATCATCAAACAGAAGATGCTTGTTCACCAATCTACAAACAAAGAACACAATAATATTTTTTTTTTATCATAACAGATAAAAATAGATGCATTTACAGCACAGCCACAAAGTATCATATTATTACCCTGGCTGTAGCTGAGCCCCCATGACGAGGTGCTCAGGCATTTAAAGCATTTCCTCCTACAGGGTACCCATTCACTTCACCTAGGTGGAGAATGGAAAATGTAGATTAAATTGTCTTGCAAACTTAACATGAGTGCTGAGGACTCTTTAGATCTTTCAGACACCTCAAAATCAGTCCCAACCCTGTCAGCGCAGGAGATCATTCAAAGCCTATCCTCAATTTTGCATGATAATAGCGATGCCATAACAATGCATGAAGGAATATGAGAATATGTGATTTTGTATACATTATCAGAGTAATCTATGTCTATTCAGTCCTAGGACCAGGAGGATGGAGTATTTCCAATGAAACCGACTAGACTTACCCTTCATCAGGAGAAGGTGAACGATCAAAGCGGATAGTTGGAGCCAGGGAAGGGTGGATCAAACTGCTCTCAGAGCCTACATAGCTCATTAACTTATAGTCCTTATTGTCACCAAACCCATTTGTGGTAGCAAGGGGCATCTCATCCATCTGTGTCACTTTCCCTGTAATTACAAACAAATTATGATAAACATATTTTGTCACAATCATCATCATTGCTTAGAATCTGTTTCTCCAATCCTTAGGGGTTGGACGTTTGATTTCCGTTGTAGCCTTGCCTGTTTTCAGCATCAACGTAAAGCCAGATACTCATGTCTTCTTCTAGTGTCTCCTGCCAGGTTGTGAGAGGTCTGCTACAGGGTTTTGAGCGGGCAACCTGGAAATTCACTGGAAATTCACTGGCTTTTTAAAAATCTCCTAACCACAAGATCTCAACGTACCTATCCTTATCTATGAACAGAGATGCAAGTTAACATACCAGATGGTCACCATGATAGTAAATGCAAAACTGTATGCAGTATATGTTTTTTTTCATACGAAATGGCTACAGCTCATGTTGATTTGTAGGTACTTTTTAAGATTTTATTCAGTCAGGTTCTAAATGTGAAATACATACTGTTGCTGTTTTTCTTGACCATGATGACTGCAATGACGATGACGGCGATGAGGATGAGGATGACAACCACGACTACAATAATGATCCAGATTGGCAGACTACTTGAAGAAGACTGCGGGGGAATAGATGAAGTATAAAGTTACTGAGCTTTAAATAATTTGAATAATGAAAACATGGTCATAATCCAGATGCCTACATTTTCAAGAAATATCAAGTTATTTTTTTATTTTCAAAGATCTACTTGTTACTGATAGACATGTTGTTTGTCCCTGATTCATTAAATTATTAATTTCTCTCAGATGGAATACTACCAAATTAATTAATCTAATATACACCCCAAAAACAAGTTCTTTACAAATATCATGATGTAGATTAACCAACACTGCTTACTACCTTCAAGTAAACAAGGTACTGTATCTTACCATCTCTACATAGCATTAATTACGATCAGAAGAAAGAATTGACTGCTTACCGTTGGGTCATATGGTGCTCCATCAACCATGAGATACTCCTCAGCCAATAGGGTTTGACCATTAAAGGTCATAGAAAGGTCACCGTCCAGGATGTCTTCCCAGATCAGGCTCTGGACTGACTCCACATCACCAGTGATATCAAATGATATCAAGATTGATCCTAACAGAGAGATAATAAGGAAAACATAACAGTTAAGTCAACATGATTACACTATAATGTTCTGTGTATTTTTATACAGAGCATATCACATTATATCGTATTATTACCTGTATCAGATATCTGAGCAGTAATTTTACAAGATCATATTACGCTTGTTGTAATCCTAAAAGAGCTAATCAGTAAATATAAGACCATATTACACTCTCATGAAAAAGCCTATGGACTTTACGTGTTAAAAAAACAGTAAATATAGTCTCATATTCACTGCACCGTAGTTTGTCATTTTCATTGTGCATCTATTATGCGTACGAGAACCTGCGCACTTTGCGCGCACTCTATTGTCTATTGTGACGTATTAATCACACCAAAAGCACACTGTTTGCAGTGTATCAACATTTTTGTCATGCACTGGATGCACAGTGCTGGTCTGACAACATTTTTTCAGTTCTTTGAGATTGTCATGTATGTATTTGCTCTAAATGTCTGATTTGGATAACAATAAAAATATTGACTGGCTTAACTTTCGGGAGATACCACATATAATTGCCCTCACAAGACCCGTATTGCCCTCGTCTTTGACTCGGGGCAATATGAGTCTAGTTCGGGAAATATATGTGGTATCTCCCTCAAGGCCAGTCAATATTAAATAAATATCTCTATGCCCTTCTATATCGCATTTGTTACCAAGACCCTGGCTCTAGAGCATAGAATGAAAGTATCTAATGAGGATGTTGTCCTGTTGAGACATATTCCAATGAATGAGTGAATGAAAGGAGATCGACATGTACTCTAATCAACTTACCTTCTGAAACTTGTACATTAGAGAAGGTAGCATTCTCATAGTTTGGCGCAATGTGGTTCAAGAAGTTGGCCGCAATCAGCTCCTCGTTGTCCTGAGCAATGCTGGAATAGTCGTAGTCGAACCTGAGCGTGAGCGATGCGGTCTCACCAGAGTTTACGGCGTTGTTGTTCTCAGCCACGACATTGAATGGATCCAGACTGCCGCTGGCATGGTAGGCACTAGAGGGCGACGTGACGACGGACACGGTTAGGATGTAGTAATAGCTGGCCTCATTGATGCTCAAGCTAAAGGTTGCTTGGGCAGTGGATAGGTCTAGGATGGCGCTGAGATCACCTTGGAGTTCACCTCTGTAGTTGGTTGGGTCAGAGATCGCGATCGTCACTAGCCAGGAGTCAAAGCCCTGGAAAGGATGACACGAAAATAATCAAAATTATGATGATGTTACACTTGACATGTACATAGTAGTGCAGTTCAACAAAAGTGTATTAAGCACTCACTGTGAAAAAATGCACATCTAACTAAAAATCATTGTTATGATTTGTATCTCTTCAACTTCATAAATATTTTGGCATTACGTACAACACAAATCTTTTCTTGACCTAAAATAAATGAATGTAGTTGGACTTTCATACATCAATGATCAAAACTAGAAACCTAGAATCAGCATTGTTTCCTTAGCCTGGCTTAAAGTAGGCAAAAATCTGAGAGCAGACATTGAATTTAGCCTGAATGCGATCACCATTCAACACTAAAAACAAATCTTTAAATCATTGTCACTCACTCATAGTATTGATACACTCATAGTATTGATAATTGAAAGTACTGGAGAAACATACCTTCTCAGCTAGGTTGGTGGGCACATCACCGGTATGTGTCTCTCGGAGTTCAACGATGACCTCAAACACTTCATTCTCCATCACATCAGACGAGGGCGCGGTGATGATCTCCACCTCGTAAGGCTGGACATCGACGTCAAAGGCCTGGCTGCTCGCCATTAGGCCGGATGTGTTCGGATACGTGATTGTGAACTCAAGGACCAGGTCAGTAGCACTGATGTTAACCCCAAGGTCAGTGAAATTAGCCCAGCCTCCTTCGAATGAGATGGTTTGGTTGTCCGAGATGAAACCGATGATGCCGTCGGAGGTCCAGCTGCTGATGGTCGCTGTCACCTGCCAGGGTCGGGCTGGGGTACCCAGCTGCTCAATTCGGTTACCCTGTCAATCAAAGAAAGTTATTAACTCAGATATTGCTGATAATGCAGTCTCAACATCTTTCATATAACAAGAACAAGAAAACTCAAATTATGCGTTCAAAATAAAAACATAGACTTTGAATGGCAAGGCGGGATGAATAACCCTGATGAAGATAACATTAGATACAGACGCAACGTAACGGTTGCCAACGTAAGACTCTTGAAGAAGGAGGTGAAGAGTTGGCCAAGCTTAAAATTCTTAAGAGCTCTTCACAGTTCACAGGAACATTGATGGATAAGCACTGATAGAGAGACATTTACCTGATTATCCAGAACTTTGATCCTTGGTTGCGTTCCAAAGGCACTGTCCTCGATGGCATCCTCAGGCTGTACCGCGATGATCATGGTAGAAGCAACAACGTAAACTGTAGCCTCACCAGCGGTGCTCAGAGCTAACTCTTCCTCCTCTGCCTGCTGCTCAGCAAACCTGCAAATAATCAAGGATTCTTGTCAAGATGGGTGCTTGGATAATACTATTAAGGTCTTGTTCCAATGAGAGGCAGTGAAACTATTCACAAGTGCCCCTGTATAGTTACAAAACACGTCATAGTTAGGATCAAATGTATTGTCTATTTTTCAGGTAGGGTAGGACAAGAGGTGGTTGACTGCTTCATGTGTGTATTATCTCTTACAATGTATACCCTCTCTCTCTCTCTGTAGGTCTTTTTTTTTTCTTCAATCTATACTCTACATCTTCAGAGTGTCATAGCAATGAGTTAAAGATAGATAAAAGAAATAATAGATGTGAACTATTATGGCATTGAACTTACAAATAATAAATAGATAACCTAAACACAATTTTTTTTAAAGCAAGTGATATGTAATTATGTATAATATATTGGAAATGGGATGGTGGACTGTGCACGCTTCAGGGAACTGACAGATATAAACATAGAGAGTATGATATAAAGAGATTCCAAGAGGCATAGAAAAGGCGTCGGCAGACTGCTACCCTGTTGACTAAAGGTCATTTATTCCCTTTGGCTTAACCATTTGACCGCTCAAGGCTTTTTTCACACTGTACACACAGAAATCTGAACATTCAAGTCACATCTCTGATTTTCTTTTTGTGAAAGAGCGCCATCTACTGTTCGTATTCTTAAGTTGTATATCCAGGTGCTAATTACGGCATCATAGGGGTAGGTATAGCGCTGTGCTTACAATTAGAAAGTGGAGATCGGCGTGGCACGTAATAGTATGTGCTTGGCACAGAGTGTCACATCTGCATGCACGTAATAGTACGTGCTTAGCAGTCACGTGGTTAATACAAAAGTATCCCTTAACCATAGGTTAATAATAAAGTTACTAATGGTATACTTACGTGGTTGTGCCATTGGCTGGTCCACCGGTAGTATTGGTAGCCCTTACCCCTCCGGTAGGATCCTTAGGAGTGTCTACAGGGTCAGTCATGGCCAGAGAGGTAATAGTGACCCCAAGACTGTCGCCAAGGTTACCAGTCTGCATCTCATCCGCAAGCATGGCCTGGATATCCGTCAACTGATCAAAGCTCAATTCTGATGGAGACGCTGCAGCAGAAGTAGAGTAATAATAATAATAATACTCAGTGTTTATATAGCGCTTATTACAATCACTAAGCGCTTCCAAACTTGGAGATTATTACCCCGGCTTTAGCTGTGCTGCCATTTCGGCGCTCTAGCATTTCAAAGAATTAATTCCTGCCAGGTACCCATTTACATCACCTGGGTTGAGTGTGGCAGATGTAGATCAATGTCTTGCCAAAGGACATTGGTGCCGAGGAGTAATATTTGTCATAATATCATACAGCATTGAAGAATATCATGCATAAGTATTCCAGTCTGATAGGTAGCAGAGTGACCATGACAAATTTATCATGATCATTTTCTACACGTTTCAGCCAGACAAGACAGAAAGACAGGGTACTAGCAAACGATGCAAACTTTCTTGTAGAGCACACTAAAAACGGGTGATTACTTTATAAAACACATTTACAGGACGTTTTATTCCAAACTATTTAAAAACAGATTAATGCATCATGAATTCAAAGTAAACCTTAATTAATGTTAGATATCATCTTTAACATACACATATCTTCTGCAGACAAGACATGCTAAATTCAATGCTTTTTTCACTGCTTATAATTTCTTCAAATTCAAGTACAAGAAGGACCTCAAGTCTTCAATTTTCTCTTATCATTGATATTTTTAAACTGTATAATTTCAAGCCGATATATATAGTGTATGACTTACCGGTACCAGAAGGAGCAGCTGTCGTGGTGGAGTTATCATCTGTAGAAACAGATGCAACTGGGTTTGCTCCGATTTCAACGACTACTTCTGTGTCGGAACCTGTCGACCTCTTCTTCCGTCTGGCCTCCGAGATAATCTCAACTACTCTGATCTGTGAAGGATCAATGTTAAGCAAGTTGGCAAGGTTTTCTACCAGATTCTCTTCAAAGAAATCATCCACCTCAACGGCAGGAACCCCAAACGTTGTGATGACTACGGGCGTGGTCCTGATCTCGACAAAGGTGGACCCTCGGACCAGGATGTAGAGGGTCTGCTTCTCACGGTCAAAGTAGTTGTCTCCCAGTACCATGGAATCCAGTGAAGGCATGAAGTCTGTGTCTGGGGTAGGGGCAATCCACTGAAGCCCACCGTCGACATACTGTCCGTTGTTTGGAATGACGTAGAGTCCGTCGACATAGACGTCCAGACGTTGAGGGTTGGCATACCAGATACCCACAGTCAGTGCCTGGGACTCTACGGCATGGAGCAGATGGAAGCGCAGACTCTGGGGGTTGGTGCCTGTGAAGAACAGCTCGTAGTTCTTGTTGGTAGCCACTATGGTGTAGAAGGTACTGATCCTCTCTTGGCAGGTGTAACCAAGACACCAACCCTGGTCCTGAGGTCCATTGATAAGATCCACATAGCCGTCGGCATGAAGGGCAACGGGAGAGACACGACGCAACTCGGTGTCTGCATCCATACTCTCTACAATCATCATCATGTGATCTAGACCATGGCACTCCCAGGCCTGCCATCCGTTATGCCACTCACAGTCGTCATTACGAATGATACCTGAACAGAGAAAAGAAAGATTGGTTGATATGGGCATCACATTGCTAATGTCTTAGAAGTGCGGTTTATGTGTGTAATCAATCTATTCTGATTGAAGAGGTGGGGCTTAACCCTATTTTAACTGGGCTATTTCAGACCGGGTTTTCACTGCCGATCGCCGCAAAAATTTCTCTCATACATGTCAAGTGAAGTGTATAGAATACCATGGTAATTTTATTTTTTTGAAAAATTCACTTATTTGCATATTTATGCTAATTTATGCAAATAAGGTCATACAATTCACATTTTTGCCCATACATCATACATTATTCATATTTAAGCATTCTTTTTCACTATATATATTTGTTAGACCATTTGGAATAATAATACAACACAAACAATTGGAAGAGCCAGGTTATTCCTTATGTTATGTTATCTCTTGTTTTGATAATTTCTATATGTATTTCATTGTTTTTTTAACTTATGTATTTTAATGTTTTTGTTGTTTTATTTCATTTATAACTACAATTCAACTATTTTGACCCCAAAACAAATATCTAAACTTTAAACAAGACTAAATAAGCAATGTCTTATCTCTTTTTAGGAAAAATGACATTTCCATATGACATTTCCATATGTTTTGTACACAAATTAAAAAAATGAGCGATTTTTCGGGCTGACATGCAAAGACAAAAGGTCACGTGACTTTGTAACTATACTTCCCATTTTCGAAAAATTTGTTTTAAAAGATGCGTAAGACTCTAAAGAAAAAAGTCATGAAAGGAAAATTTTATATCTGCCGCGGTTTCGGAGTAGTCGCAAAATTTCTACAGGTGGGGTCAAATTGACCCCCCCCCCCCAGTTAACATAGGGTTAAACACAGTTGTTGTCTGCAGGTGGCAGTCTTTCAGGCTCGATAGTCTAGGGGGTAACACTTCTTCAATTATTTGATTAGAGCTTGCGTATAAGGACTCTTCATTGTACACCCCTATACACAAACACAATTAGTACATATCTGATCAACCAGATATTTAGATATCGATCAAGCTCTATATTCTATCCATCTACAATCAAAAGATTTCAATTCAAATTAACCTTTGCACTTCAGCAAAATTTATGTTTAGTATTATTTGTCCACCATCATGACATTGAGAGTGACAATTTACCATTATTGGGAGCCACATCCTCCTTTGGAATCCTGGCACCGTCGGGTGTGGTCAGCATCGTCTTTGGGATGCGGTAGTCTCCGAGTCCACGCCTTCGATCGCCGTCCCACTCAAAAGCAGAATCTGGAACCACTGTTCCCGGGCTACCCAGCAGGCTCCCGTCAACATCTTGAATTATGACCTTCTTGAGACCATCACAGTCCATGTCTACACAATCAGAGGGATTTATCTTGCTGCAATAAACAAACAAAAATTGGATGTGAAATAAAGGATTAAATTGAAATTGAAGATGAAACTGGAACTATAGTTGGAACTGGAATTGGAGTACAAAAAGCACAAAAAGTACAAAATTTCAAAAACAAAAGAAAAGTGGTGAACTTACCCAAGAGGTGGGCGATGGAACCATACATAGTTATCAGTAGGAGTATCAATGAATGTCAGTCCTTCTACTTCAATAGGATGCATGGCATCAGCGCTTTGAGGACTCGTCATAATAACTCGGTCTCCTCCGGAACATTTGTCGTTGAAGTTGGAGAATGTTACATCTGGGTGGCAAATATTCATAAACATGAAGAGAGAATGCTTTATACCATGCAAAATTATAATACAATGCACTCTGGTAGATAGACATTGTGATAGTTTTTGTGGATTGAAACTCTTCCAATTATAGTTCTTTCTCACATGTCATCGGTTTCACACTTGAATCCAAAATGTTTTGGTAAAAAAAAAATGCTTTCTTTTTTCTAATTCAAAGTAGGCTCATATGGAATCATTTTGTATCAATAAATACACTGCAAACAAAATGAACAATATTAATAGACTAGCCAATTAAGCAAAATGTTAAATACATTAAAGGTATTACAAAGTTTTGGGAAATTTTGAAAAATGGGTGGATAGTGATTCTTTACAATGTTGATATATTTGGATGCCCCTGTGGATGTATTAAAAACACCAGTAAGTTTAGCCCCTAAACACTTCTGCTTTCGAGAAAAATTGAATATAAATTATATATAAATTTTGATGAATTTCAAATAGCTCCTACGGTCGTACAATGTTAGCTGGGACCATGAAAATCTCAGAGTATGTAGTTGTGGTATATAATTTCCGAATCGGAATAGCTAATTGGTCGATTTTAGTCAATAAACATCGTTTTATAGCTTATTTAATATCTTGAACTTGAGAGTGAGCTATTCAACATGAAGTGCTTATTATTTACAATTTCATAACTTAAGAGTCGATTTCGACCGCGACAACGATCAATGAATATTTTAGGATCATATATGCTTCCAATATGTTCATTTGAACCAAATTCATGACCCCATACCAAAACTTTGTATTACCTTTAAGATACTTAAGACTGTTAAAACCAGTAACTGAATGCTGTTCAGTGTCTGAGCTGTATCTATAGGTATATCGTCCATATTCAGAGCCAGAAGGGTAATAACTCTGCTTAAAGTATATGACTTAAAGCCCTTCTGGCTTCAAAAAGACGATATTTTGGTGTTGATTTTAGATGCGATGCTTCTCAGTATGGAAGCCAATGAAACCATGTAGCAATAAGCATCATAAAATACATGATAGATACATGTGTAAAATTTAATGCACTATAAATATGATTTTGTAGATTTAAAAAACCTCATCCAATGAACTTAAAGTCTAACACCTCAATTATCACACCACCTAACCAACTCCATCCAAACTGAAAAATTCTTGACCGTTGGTGATGTAAGTCTGTCTTGTTGGTTTGACTGAGGCATTGCTTATTTGTTGAACCCTCTCACTGCTTTGTTGCAGCATCACTGCACACTTGGTGCCTGAGCCTTAATTCTAACGCCTCGTTCAAATATGACACGGATAAACCGCGGCAGTTTTTCTTTCGGACAGCGTAAAGTGTAATACGTCACTTCACATTTCTGCATCACATAATACAGAGCTCAGTGATGACGTGCAGCACACAGTCGCCATTCATATACACAATAAATCACCAACTGTTGGTAAATCTACAAAAACAGATGCTCACCACGAAGGATCATCTTTCCTCCTAGGGCTGGGTAGCTCATCACAGACGTAAAAGGCTTAAACGCAGCACCACCTGCAGAACTCTTGAATGAGGTGAAGTAGACGCCTACTGTTCCTCCATTGGGTGACTTGGTAGACCGCTGGCTCGAGCTCTGGCTTGCCCCTTCAGGAGTAACCTGGAGAGGATAGAAAAGAACACAAAACTATGTGAGTATATATTTTTACACCAGCTCATACGTTTTGCTCAACACCTGTCAAATGTAAAGTAATTATTCCCAAACTCCAGACTCTTATCTACTTAAAAACGTTTTACATTGGCTGCATTGAAAATGTGGAACATCCCACTTTGCATCTCGCCTCTTTTAAAGATCTTGTAAGATACTCTTCTTCCCTTAGTAATATATTTGTAAAGTACTTTTTTTATGAGTCTATGTATTCTACATTTCTCTTCAAATTCTGCGATTTCTTAAGCACTATAATTATGTTACTTTTTTTTTAGCACTCCTAAACGGTCAACACTATTATTATTATCAGTAGGTATACTGAACCAGTTTGTGGCTCAACTATTTGTCCATGCAATAGGGATTGAAATCCTAGAGCGCCACATAGTTTTGGAGAATACATGAACCTTACACACGTACACATTGTATGCATGACAAAAGTCGACTGAGGGGAACCATTTTTTGTTCCATTACTTGACGAAAGCAGGTACAGAGTTAAAGTAGTTAAGAAGGTAAACTTTTTACCATGGTGTGTATAATACAGAGCCATTGACTTATCTTCCCTTTAACCCTAATGAGTCCATGGGGGACCATTATGGCCCCCCCCCCCGCAATTTTTTGGATTGTTCAGGAACGCATATGAATGAAGCCCCGCCGCTTGCTGACTTTTTTCTTTCGAGTCTTGCGCAAAACCTTTTTTTTTTTAATCGGTTGACAGTTACAAAGTCACGTGAATATTTGTCTTTGCATGTCAGCCTGAAAATTGTGATTTGTGTACAAAACATGGAAATATCATTTTTCCTAAAATTAGATAAATCATTGGTTATTTGGTCTTGTTTAAAGTTGAGGTGTTAGTTTTGGGGGTCAAAATACTTCAATTGTAGTAAGAAATGAAATGAAACAACAAAAACAATAAAATACATAAGTTAGAAAAACAATGAAATACAAAAGAAATTATCAAAACAAGAGATTACATGAGGAATAACCTGGCTCTTCCCAATTTTGTTGTTGTATTATTATTCCAAATGGTCTTACAAATATATGTAGTGAAAAAGGAATGCTTAAATATGAAGAATATATGATTTATGGGTAAAAATGTGAATTGTATGACCTTATTTGCATAAATTACCATAAATATGCAAATGAGTGAATTTTTCAAAAAATTATAATTACCATAGTATTCTATGCACTTCACTAGACATTACATGCTATTGATACTAGAAAAAACTAAAATACCCTTGCCTTATTAGGGTTAACAGTTGATTTGGTAGCCACTATACTTTCGTGTAAGCACATCTTGTGACCACACTTCAAACACTCAACAAAGTACATGCATGTGTTAGTTTACTTTGAGATGTGAATTGGCAAATTCAATATCTCAGCTTTGCCTACAAACTGACTTTGCAGGACCATTGTCACATCTTCAAAATGTTGATTGGGTAAAAGTCAATCCCCACACATGATCATCAAATCTTATTAATACATGTTCAGAAAAGAAAAAATCCTCAGACACACAGTAGAGGATTTATCAAATTGATTGCACATATGAAATATTAATTCATCAATGCCTTGCAAGTTATTTTGAATAGTGGAACTACAAGAACAAATTGGCAAATATTTTATTAAAGTAAATGCTCAAACTGCTTTTTACAAAAAGAACAAAAGTTGGCAGAGGTTTAGAGAAAATGTTGATAATAGTTTTTTTTCAATGGTGTAGGTATAGTGATGGTTTACCTTATCTAGATCACAGTCAAAGCTGTCACTGTTTCCAACAATGAGGGAGTCTTCCACAAGGACGTGTTTATCAGCTACTATATGAGATAAAGCTCCAGGGCCGTAGTCATGAACCAAGATGTTAGCCCCATTGTCAGCGAAAATTGATTCGCTTATCTCGATGGAAGACGAGGTCAGGGCGTAAAGCCCGTAATCAAAGTTGCGGTAGCTGAAGAAATCATGAACTCGCAAGCAAGGGTCTTGCCCCGTCTTGAAGATATGTATGCCATGATAGTTGGAATGGGCCACGTTGTTGGACCAGGCATTGGGATCACTGCATCTCTCTCCCTTGATGTTGAATCCAACTCGTTCTGATCCAGCCACCGTGTTGTTGATGAGGATTGGGTCCGTTGCCTCGGCTACATCAATACCTCCCATCCAGTCGAGATTCTCATCTTCAAATCGGTCTTGGTAGGTCCCTGGGAACACCATCAGGGTCACCAGGTTGTTGGTGATCATGGTGTTAGTTCCATAGGATTTAATACCTGGAGGTCAAAGGTCAAAGGTCAAAACCAAGGTATAGTTTTAATGGCATACCCTGCATCAACAATCAATATACAAGTATACAAGCACAAACAATGGTGATGATAACAACTACTGCTACTTTTACAAAAACACCTGAAACAATATCTCTTTGCTTTTAAAAAATACAAAAATCTAGCTTTAGTGGTTACCTGCACCGACGGTATGGTGGATTACATTGTTGTCAATCTCAATGTTGTCTGTTCCAAAGACACCAATGGCGAGGCTGAATCCATTGTGGAATGTACAGCTGTGGACGAACGAGGGTACTGCATCCAATAGTACATCCCCAATGTCCAGGAAGGCCAGGGAGTACCGAGGGTCATAGAAGTCTGTCCATCCTTCTTGGCCGGTCAGCTTGAACTCTACGTTGGCAAAGTGACCCGAACCTGTAGAATACAACATTGCAAAGGTAACTCACGTAGTCATACATAGTGCAAGATATTTGAGGTTAAAGACGCATAGTAGTGGGTTCTCATGGGCATTTTGACACCAATTTGGTGTTTACCCAATAACAGGTGTTGTCAATCACCAGGATAAGCATTTTATAACCACCAGGCCTTATGAAATTCTCTGCATTTTCCACCATAGGCTCCATATGGAAAAGTCTCTATCTTACATTTCCCTCACCCAAAGACTCTCAGAGAGACAGCGAGGGGTTATTTCTTGATGGGACCATTGGTTTGCTGTGTGCAAGACTTGTATGCATATTAATGGTATTTCCACCAAGTCTGGTGTCAGCAAATCATGACCTACGGTACATGCAAACTGATGGCCATCTCCCTTTAATGTTATTGATCATTTTCCTTTTCACACATGAATCGCGTCACTCTAAGAAGATAAAATCTTAAAATACCTCTATAAAATTCTCCATCTTGGATGAATGAGCCGACAATCGTTCTTGCACCGAATGATTCATCAAAGAGGAGATCATAATCATTGCCCTCAATGACAATGTTGCGTGTTAGGAGTCCAACCTCTGCAGCAATGGTGTAAGCCTTGCCATTAAACTCTGCAGATTCAGCTGCATAGAAAGAAATAACAATTATACACGTATCAGTGGGACTGCACAGGTATTGAAGAAGTCACTTACAAAAACAAAGGAATTTTGCTGTTCAAGGAGTTTGTTCATGCATCAGAATTAGTCGACTTATTGGAAAGTTTTCTTTTGGACTATAGTAAAACAAATCCCTTTAAATTCTGTAACATAGAGGTATCATTGGTTTGAACTCATTATATTTTGGTAGATGTACAATAATCATCAAAAGGTTTGAACGGTTTTACATGTACACATATTTTAGCTAATAAAACTCAAAAAGACAAGGTTTGATCAAAGATAGGATAGTGAATGTAGATAATGGGTGATCTGATACTTGCTTCAATGGCATATTTGTCCAGTGTTTCAATTGTCAAGATATAGTTTGGCATTTTCTTGTGGGTTTCTATAGTTAAAAAATGTACAAAGGATTAGGGTTGACATTTGGGTATTAACGTTATGTATAGAGATGGTTTGAGGGTTTGACTGAGGAATTTGACCGCTGCAAGAAAATGACCACGGATTACTTGTTGCCATGAAAGGCATCATCCAATCCCATATGCTAAAATCATGCAACCAACCTGTGTGCATGTGAGCGAATGTTCCATTGATACTGAACGTCTTGGAATCAGTCTTGGAGGAGATCCTGAAGGTTTCTGTGTGCCAGGCCTCGTAGGATGTCGCCGTCACAACGATCTCATCACCCACACGCCAATCAGTATCAACGATCACTTTGAACTCACTGTCGCCTGCCTCGACCGTTGAGGCAAGCTGGGTCCAAGTGACATCACGTGGCATACCATGAAGGTCCAAGGTTCCAAAGACGCCTGAAAGAAAGGGAGCGTGAGAAAGGTTGAGAAGGAAACATGCATATAATACAATGGGCTCAAAATATTCACCAACTTCTCTCAAGAACAATTGAAAAATACAATAACCTTTGAGATTTGAATATCATGACTAATAATATGGACAAAACAACTATGGCAAAGGGGTATAGGAGAAATCAAGTCATACATATACACTAACAGGAACATCAGGAAGGCCATGTGTCATAAAACTTTTCATCAATAGAAAATACCAAAATTCTGTAACAAATTTGTTCAGCCAATCACAGTAATGAATTAATTTGCTTATAACAGTTATTATCACTTCATAACATCTCATAACTTTCATAAAAACAAGTTTTATGAAACAGGGTCCTGGTACACCTACCTAGAGCCTTGGATCCCAGGTTGGGTCCATTAGGAAGAGGGATGTCCTGGGTGAAATGATGGCCATTGAGGAGGATACGCAGGTCATGGGTGAAAGGTCGTGTTTCGTTAAATCCTGCAATCAGACGTCCACCTTGGATCAGGATATAGGTAGCATTGATCACCATGTCTCTGGAGTCGTCAATCTCTAGGGTACCATAGATGAACAGCTTGTTCATCCAAGGCAGAGTGTCGTTGGCTACAATCCACCGCTCTGAGAAAAAAGATTGAAGTATTGATAAGCTAACAAAATCTATTTCTCTTGATATCAATTTTTGATCTCTCTTATTAAACTTCTGCAAATCCAGCCCAACATTAAGGACTCAATGCAGTATGCTTGTTGTTGTTTTAGTTTATAGGCGTTTGTCATTCAGAAGTGAATATTTACGCCTAAGTGGCCATTCCTATTCTGACTTACAAGCAAAGAAATTCATTTTTCTCCAGTACTTTCTATAGTTTTGATTGAGAAAAGGGAAAGGAGACAAAGAGGAATGACTCGAATATCGTGACGTTTGGGCCCACAGAACTAAACTTCTATAGACAGGTATGAACTTAGTATAACAATATGCACATCACGCCGGCATAGCCAATTTAGGCTTGATGGTGCGTCCATTATTCCTTAGATCAAGTCAACATTTTCAATCATTCTTTGAGATTTCATGATCAAACATTCACCTGGGAAGATCATGACATCATCACCATTCTGTGGCACATTGCTGCCTGATCCAGTGTTTCCGCCCCATCCATCAGTGACATCCTCCCAAGCTGCCGCTTCTCCCCAGTAGAGAACACCCTCTGGTCTACCTTCAGGAGGTGGTGGAGGAACGGATGGAACCGGCGGGATGCAATCCTTGTAGTAGCATCGGTACACATCAAGATTCACTGAGCGATCCACCAGTGAGCTCTGATCCCTTCCAGAAACTTGATGAAGGCAAGAATTTTAAAATCAAATTTAACCTCAGTATTGTACATTGAAATCAGTACACCACATATTGATCATTGCTTGAAATATGACAGCAAAGGAATAACAATATAAATGCCTCAAAAATTTGCAGTTAGAAGTAATGAAATCACTTATAAAAGAAGAGAGATTTAGAATAAAGAGCAGAAGTAGAAAGGGAAATGATAGCCCCAAAAAAGAGCTATTGAGCATGAAACTCGAAAAATGGAGAATATCAAAAATGTTACTCAAACTCACTGAGATAGTAGAGATTATTGGTCTCGTTGTTAAAGTACCAGTCTGCATTTTCATCTTCGCTGTACTCTAAAGGACGCCCAACATTCTCAGTTACTTGTCCTATCAAGGCAAAGGCATCTGGACTCTGGGTAAAGTTGTGGTTCATGATGACGAAGTCCCCATCGCCAAATCCATCAAACCTGGCTGAATAGGAGATGTTGGTGACATGATCAACATTCTCAAAATAGAAGTTGTATGTCTCTGATTCCACCAGCGTCAGCATCCATCCCGTCGGATGAGTAAGTCTCTTCTTGCGGTACGGTACACTAGTAGTACCATAACTGTTGGTTAGGATGGTGGCCTTGTACTTCAGAGATTCAGGGTAAGCTTCGTTGAAAGCCATTCTGTGCAGAAGGACCGACTCATCGCAGACCGCTCCGTTAAAACCCTTACTGAAATCCTCGACATCAAACGTGCAGTGATCCGTTGGGAGACCGTTGTTTTGGGGGGTCACGATGGAATCAGCATTTCCAGTCAGAGTTCCATCTAGATCTTCAAACCATGTCTCGTGCTCCCATTGGAAGGCAGCTTTGTTTGGTGAATCAGTAAAAATCAGGTTCTTGAAGCGATGCTCGAAACCTCCTTGGAATACCTTACAGTGAGCACAGGCTCTCAATGTAACACATCTCTCTTGATCAAAGTTAATGAACCGTACCCCATCCACTGTGAGAAACTTGGACTTTGGTAACTGGATTCCAGCCGATGTACATCTATCAGCCTCTTGGCCTTCAGCAAGTCCTGGAGTGTAGCCTATAATGACAGAGTCCTTGACCATTGGACCATCTTCTCCCCAGACACTCCCGACGGTTTGGAACTCGATTCCTGAAGCCTCGTTGTCAGTCATGAGGAAGTTGTGGAACTGGATTGGTCCAACCAGGACACCTTCTGCTCCACGTTCAGTACGCCAAGCCGTCAAGTTGTGGAATTCAGTATGGCCAGCAACACCGCCACAGCTGCTATCAGCTGTCGGATGATAGGATGGGAAGATCCAAATACCGTACCATCCCATGGTGTGAGCCGTGTTGTTGTTGAACTCCAGGACTTGCACATTGCGCGGACAGACAGCTGATGTGAAGGACGGTCCCATAGGGTGCGCGGGCATGTTGTACCAGAATCCGAAATGGCTGCCACCTGCTGCGGCGTTGTGACGGACGTAGTTATCAGGGTTGGTCACCCAGAAGGAGGCTGGCGTCACGTCCACATTCAGCAAACTGCTACTAGGTCGGACGAAGACAGCAAGGTTGTACTGGATGATATTCTTGGTCTCTATACCATCCTCCAAGAAGAAGGCATGTCCCATCACATTGAAGGCTACATTGTGTTCCACCAGGAGGTGGTGGACACCGTGGATAGTCACGGCCCTGTTGAAGGTGTGATGGATACCGCATCCTCGCACATACGACCCAGTGATGTTACCGTTCATGTGGAAATGGATAGGGTAGCGACCAAGACGGAATGCCTGGCCGGCATGGGTCACCTCCACGTACTCAAACCGACCTCGAACCAGATGCGTGTCCTGCTCTTTGGCAAAGAACATGATCTGTGAACCAAATTCATCAGTCACAGTTTCTGCACCAAAGCGTCCTTGGAAGCATGTCTGCGTGGCAAATTGATCTGTTAGAAACAAGAAGAAACAAAGGTAAAAGTTTTCAGTGGGGGCACTAGGATTTTTATAAGGGAGTTGGGGGAAACTCTGAGGACAAGATATCTTTCGGTCGGCAATTTCGTTTTCCCCATCTATAACTAAAATTGAGTCTCACCAGCACTCCAAAACTCAATCAGTTTTGAATCAATTTAAACTCATGACTTGGTGGCAAATCTTTACTTGAAGTGAGAACGGTAATGTAGATTGATGTATTGTCAAAGGACATCAACAATACGGTAAGGATTTGAATTTTGTACCATGTAATTCATAGCATACTGTACCTGTAGTGACTTATTGGCTAGATCATGACATTTCTACAACAATGAATAAATAATATGAATAATCAATGCTCTAACTACGTCTCTTTGCTTACTTTGCATTTGTAATGTATGTTGTAACATGAAAGCATTGTTATGAAAGATAAATGAATGTCACAGTCTGGTGTTTAAACATTTTACTGGTGGTCTGAAGGCCATGGGTTCAAGCCCTGGCACAGCACTGGTGTTCTTTGGTAAGATATCAATCTACACTTGCCACTCTACACTCAGGTGTTAAATAGGTACTGGTAGGAAGGGGATTCCTTGAAGGCTGCGAGCACCCAAATCGTGAGCCTGGATAATAATGAAGTGCTTTGAACACAGTGCATGCTGGATATACATGTTTGTGGTAAACAATAAACCATGTGACTTACTTGTATCAAATTCATCCGGACATGCATCTACTTCTTCCAGCCATTCCTCATGGACAGAGCCTCTGATCTTGACATTATGAGTGAGTAGTCCAACCTCTCCCCTGGTCTCTACCAGGATTCCATCAATCACCTGAGAGATGGAGATGTGTTCGTACTCCACCGCAGGGCTGAACTCAACCGTCATGTTGTCATTGGAGAAACCTGGAACAAAAAAATAGATAAAAAACAGTCTTTTAGTAATTGATACAGAACGTATATAGACATTTTTTGCTTTATAGTTCAGCTTGTCTTCTGAGGGCCATAAGTACATTAAATCTGTGTTAAAAGATGTAAGTTACTGCCCTTCTAGCTCCAAGCAAACAAAGCTAAACAAAAGTTCTGCACTTTCTATAAAAGCAGGGGTGATAGTGAGCACTAAAAAAAAAAAAGTTTTTTTGTTTTCCCCTCAACCACGACCCCCTTGAGTAAAAAAAGAAAGAAGAGGATTCGCGGGGAACATTCCCCCTTTCGAGTAAGAAAATTGGGAGAAAAAAATAGGGCAAAATAGGGAAGAATATAGAAAACAAGAGGGAAATCGGGAAAATCAGGATAAAAAAAGGGAAGAAAAAAAAATTGGTAAAAAAAAAAAAAAAAAATCTGGATTTTTTTTTTTTTTTTTTTTTTTAAATCGGGAAGAACAAAAAAACTGGAAAAAATCGGGAAAAAATAAAAAAAAATCGGGAAACCGATTTAAATCGGATTTTTATCAGGCCTGTAAAAGATAGAAAATCCAAGCTAAATATGATTTATAAAGGTAAATATCAGCCCATTCGATAAATTGATTCCCAATTAGCCCTGATCGTGTCAATAATTTTGACAAACAGAAGAGAATATACTGTCATCACATGCACAGAGTATATCCTCTTTTCGGAGCTAGAAGGGATTTAAATTATATACTTAAGAACACACTCAATTCCCCTTTGGCCCTTAACATACCACATGGAGATCTATTTCCAATTTGTTAACAACATCAATACTATACAGAGGTGCCTCAAAGTCATTCCATATCATTCTTGATAAACATGTCCTCCAAACTCTAGGACTTACCTGTGATTTCGACCTCTTCGTTCTGATTCTGCTTATGTCTGGTGCCAGTGGATGCAAGTACGATATGATCTCCAATCCTCCAGTTTACAACAGAATCCATAAGAGTGAGTTCAGTATCTCCGGCATTCACAGTCTCGGCTAGTCTCGACCAGGTGATGGGTGTTGGGATTCCTGTATACAGAGAGAGAGAGAGAGAGAGAGAGAGAGCAGTGGATAGGTTAAGGGGAGGATTCACACAAAATAATCTGCTCTGTATTTTTTCATTTCTGCGTACTATATTCAAAATTTCTGCCGGATACATTATTTTGTAAAGAGAAATTGCAAGTTTAAAGAATAAAGTTTCATTCTACATTAAGGTAAAAGTGACCTACTAGTCATATTTCACCATCAGGCATATGTACAGTGTATGCACATGACAGTTAACTTTGAGAAAACTCCTGGGTGAACCCATCATTTTCTCTCTATATTGTTATGTCTTCTAATATACAAGTCATTTCTTTTTAGATATTGATCCCTTTCAACCCCTAGCACTTAAGCAGTCAGTGCCATTACTCAATACACCAATGTACACCCGACACCTGCTATTGCAACAAAATTAAAGGGTGTTGGATATATTATATATTGTGGTTTCAATGTGTATGGAAGAAAAAATGCTACTTCAAAAAATTATTTCCCATGGGTCTCTATGTTTATCATGATGTGATATTAGAGAGGTTAAAACATTTTCTAGAAATCACAAACGGTTCTTACCGTGCATATCAACTGTTCCATTCCTGACAGCAAACGTCTTGGCACCGAACAGAGGGAGTTCTACAGACCTCACATGGCCATGCATGACAACGCTTGCCTCGTGCTGGAACGGTTCTTCCTCGGTACCGATCTCAAAGTGACCTCCATCAGTAACGACCACGTACTCAGCGTGCAGTTCAATGTCGGCCTCATCAAAAATCATTTCACCACCTGCAAAAGGAAGTGTTAAACATCAATCATAAATAAAAAGCCTAAATACAGCAACTGTAACTTGGGCATTTTGAAAGCATTATTCAGTGGATATACTCAAGTATTACCTTAATCCATTGACCCACTCTTGTGTCACTTCACAAAATATATCTTACACCTGACTTAATTTGTCTGTTATTGCCTAGTCATATTGGTTATGAATTTTGTTATGAATTTTGTTATGAATTTTGTTATATATTGTATATTATACTTCGTGAGAATTTCAAACCACATTTGTACGATTGTATTATTGCCAATGTAAATTGTTCATAATACAGCCATCTGGCTGCGAAGTGCAATTATAATAAAACCTTTTCAATCAATCAATCAATCAATCAAACAACAGGTCAACATGCTCCGGCATAAACTGCTAGGGGCTTTCATTTATCAAAGATATAGATAGGGTAAAGGTCAGGGTTGCAATTGGTAAAAGTATATATTTACTGATTGCGTAAAACAACCGATTTCTCAGCATATCACCATTCTGATGAACATTTTCATTGAAATCTGAATATGATACTGAGCAGAGTCTACTTAACGCACACACCCATCATCCTTCCAGAGACCTAAAACCAATTCAACAATTTTAATACTCAAATAGCTTCCTCCCATGGACTGTTAAACATTGGAGCAACCTGCCTCATTACATCCTAGACGCCCCCAACATAGATATATTTTACATAAGGCTCTGCGACTTTTTCACAAACAGCACCTAGAGGAAATAACTCCACCAGGTCAACCACCAGGTCAACCCTCTGACGCGATGCGGGATCCCGCATTGTCAGAGTATTTATCCAGAACCAGAACCAGAAATCCTACCTACCTTGAATAAGGAGAACTTTCAGGATAGGTGTGGTAATATCCAACAAGATTTTTTGACCCGCTGGTATGATCACAAAGTCTCCCGCAACAGGTGGATCGTTGCCACCCCAGGTATAGATTGAGGACCAGACGTCGATGTAGAAATAGTCAGCATTGTCCTGTATACAAAAATCAAGAGGAACATTTTCATTCAAGGAATAGTCGTGCTCCATTTATCCTTTTGTATGCAGACAGAAACAGCCCATGAATGATTTTTTTTCTTCTTCATGTTTGTTTTTGATTGGGCATGACCAATAAACTTTGAATATGAAAGTAACTATTTTGAAAAGATCAAGGTAAATAGGTGCAATGAACAATCAGACTTTTGCAAAACTTCAACCCATCTCAGCCCCCCCCCCCCTCCCCCATAAGAGAAACAGAAAATAAGAAGCCATTCAATCTACAATCAAGACCATGTTCTAACGTTAATTTTCAAATGCGAATAACAATCCATGTTATAGTAGTCACCCATTCATATATTGGGCTATTGCAGCCTTGATAAGCACTGTTAAGACCTAGATAATACTAACCTGAGTTGCGATGCCATCGGAGCCAACTTGAACTCTGACCTGTGACCTTTCGGATGGTGAATGAGCACCGGTCTGGCAGGTGATCATTGTTGCACTCTCAGATAAGATGGAGCATGTCGTTCCAGCGATCGTTACCTCGTTACCAGAGTCCCTGTAATACAATGCAAGTTCATAGGGTTTCAACATAAAGATGTTACATAGGAGCTATTTTGTGGACGTATTCAGTCAGTAAAGCATCTCCCTGTAGAACTACATAGTATGTTTTAATCATGCTTACGCAGATTATATTTTCTTCTTTAACTTTGATTAAGTATGTCATCTCAACCTTTAGCCTACAGATCTCTAAATTACAAGCAATTCCATATAATCTTAAACAGGCATAATCCATGAAAACAATGTTATACTATTACAATCTATGATACGAGAGAAGAGAATTAGTTATTTATGATGGTATTGTCAAAAGAAGCTAGCGACTAAGCATACCGTTCTGTCATGGTGCGGAAAACTGCCACAAGAAGAAATTAATTAAGCCACTGCAAGATCAAAATTGCAATGTCCTTCACATTGTTGTAACAATTAAGATCCTTTGTTGCATGTAGCTTCTTTTGCCATTCCATATATTTTGCTGAAACATTTATTGTTGTTGATATAACACATGATTGAATGGGCTTTTGAGGAAAAATACAAAAAATACTCTCTCAAGAGATATCTGTTGTCACTCCCCCCCCCCCCCCAGCGTATATACATAAAGTTAACATAATAAATCACTGTCAAACTAACTGAATGGAGGGTGAATATACTCACAAGAAGTCCTGACCGGTAATGGTGACTGTCGTCCCTCCTCCTGTCCCACCTCTAGCAGGTGAGACAGACTCTATGACAGGGGTCATATCACGTCGGTACTGGTAGGCATCTGATTGGGTCACCTCAGATCCGCTGGCTACACTAACTACAATATCACAGTCAAGGGTGCTAGAGGAATCTGGAGATTTAAATTTAAATTAAGCATTTATTATCCATTCAGAAATTTGTTTTCCACCAGTTAAAAGTTTACAGATCAGTTTACAAAAAGAAAAAATCATAATCACAGAAAATTACAGTAATGGTAAGATACAGTCATTTTAGTTGGGTAAGTTGCACAAAATCATTTTCGTACAATGAGGATGCCTACAGAGCAATATAGTACAGAAGAGGACCAAAAGTAGGCAAAGGAGGGGGCTAGACCAATGATGAAAAGAGAGACAGAGAGAAAGAGAGAGTGAGCCAAGAGTCACAGGAAAATAAGGGTTTAAATACAATATTTGATTCATGCAAGCTTATGAAAAGTATCACCTTTCATTATTAATTAAATAGGATGGAAAGTTTAAAAATACTGCTAACTTGTTATGATATGAATTTGGTATGCAACATGCATTTTCCATACACATCTCTATTAAATATGTGCAAATTACCCTGGCATAAATGATTGGGATGTGCAGTGGGTTCTTAAAGTGCAAAAGCGGAGGCTCTCCTCCAAGAGGGACTTCTATTTAGCATCCAATCCGAGAAATTAAAGTTCTAAACTCACCTGAATTTGCAGGCATATCACATTCCACAGTAGTCTCATTGGCACTGTACAGTAAACACTCATAGCCGCACACGGTGACCATGGTGGTCTCACTGTCAAATCCTGAGCCTTCGATCACTAGGGTCTGTCCACCTCCAAAGCTTCCTGCAATGCACAGACCATCAATCAAAGATTACTCATGCATAATAATAATAATAATAATAGGCATTTCTATAGCGCCATCTATCTAGACAATTCTATTCTGAGGCACATTTGTTATTACCCTGGCTTTAGCCTAGCAGCCGTTTATACAGCGCTCCAACATTTCAAGGAATTAATTCCTGCCAGGTACCCATTTACATCACCTGGGTTGCATGCATAGCTATTACATAACGTCATCTGTTGAGAGCCAGAATGGCGTTAAGTCTAGGGAAGATGATATGGATTAATGCCTATCTGGCACTAAAAAAAGGCAACATTCTTGTTAGACTTATTACTATAACTGCAGAGTGATCCAGATTTGTCAAAAAAATTCACTTTTACTACAGTGTAAAATGTTGATAATGGATGACAAGGCAGCCTTTTCTTCTTCATTTTTAGCGAAAGCTGTAGATGGTAACAGTATATTTTTAAAACATTTGTATTAAAGCGCTATATACAAGCTAAATATTATTATTATTATTATTATGGAATTATCTTGGGATTACTAGTATCATGCTACATAGATGATTGAAGAGTAGTCTTGCATGTATGACTGGAAAATGGATTACAAAATGTACATAGAAGAAATGTGTTGCACTGTGCAGGTTTCAGATTAACTGCGTATTATTGTTGCAAAATGGCCGATGAGGCACTTCAGCGGAAATGGCAAATAAAGAGTTTAATGATGAAGCTTGTTTTAACTGTATACTAGGAAGAACAATTACCTGTTGAAGGTGAGGTGGATGAAATGGTGAGCTCATACTCGAATGTTTCATCATTATCGGCACTGCCAAGTCCATCTACATGAATCATAACATCAAAGACACCAGCGGAATGAGCCCCGACATCACACTCAACCTCTGATGAGGAAGCACTCGTGATGGAGCAATCGACTCCATCGATAGTGACCGAGATGTCTGAATCAGTGTCGCTGAAGGCAGATCCAGAGATGGTGATGCTGGTACCAGTTACTCCTGACCCGGGAGTGATGGAGGTCACTGTAGGTGTGGAGGATGAGGAGTAGACGTAGTCCTCTGCGTCATAGGTGACGCCATCGCTGGCAACCACAAGGTCATAGGTTCCTGCAGAGTTTGCAGGAGTGATGCACTGAATCTCTGAGAGGCTCATGGACTGGATGACACAGCTGCTGCCATCAATGGTCACTGCAGTCGCGCCATCAACGAAACCATTCCCGCTGATGTTGACCGACTGACCACCTTGGGTGCTTCCGTCCGACGGACTCACCGAGAAGATGTTGGCCTCGCTTTGGACGGTGTCGTTTCCATAGAAGAACTGTGCAAGCCCTTTACCAGCGATGTTGATCAGAACATCGCGGGTTCCTACGGGAACTGCACCAACGTCGCATTCAATCTCGGACTCACCGGCCGCAGTGATGCTGCAGGCTTCTCCTCCTATGGTGATGATGATGTCATCAGCTATGGATGACAGCTGGGATCCAGTGAAGGTCATACCAGTGGTTCCAGACCCAGACACGGTTTCTGGCATCCAGCTTGAGATGTTTGGTGTCTGTGCCTCAGAATAAGTAAAGGTGCTGCCACCAACAGCCCATAATGAATTCACTTGAACACGCAGCGATTGTGCACCATACCATGAAGTCGATGGCGTTGTACACTCGATGTAGGTATAGTTGTAGAAGGTGATATCGCAGGAGAGTGACCCGATGTAAACCCCAATGTTACTTGGTGACGAGGGTGCAAAGCTATCACCTTGAATGGCGAGAGTGAGTCCACCCATGATTGAGCCATCAGAGTCAGACACAGAGTCAATCCTTGGGTACATCACAAAGGACCTGTTAGCTAGGATATGGGACTCCTGGATGGCAAAGCCTCGATTGGCAACGTTGACTGCAATCTCATGGTACACTCCAATCTGATGAAAGAAAAATAGTCAAAAAACCAATCAGTGAACGTCGTTACCTTGCAGCAGACGCTTGTTTGCTAACTGTTTTACTGTATCACTAACATACCATAACAACACTGAACACTATAATCACACATGCTTTCTACAGGTGTATGTCACATCCGTTCTTTCACTCTTGCATTCTCCTATGACCTTGGCTTTCAATTCTGATGTCTTGTGATCAGCACTTACTAATAAAAGCTACTCAGTTGATATGCATAAAACTATGGTTTGTAACAGTGTATGAAAGTAATTAATTATCAACACATTTTATAGCTATAGCTTGGTGATTTAAATAGATTAAACTCTTCCCAGGCCATGAACTTCTAATAGTGGAGAGAAAAGAGATCTTATCCTAAGGAGTACGTATCACACAATGGACTTAACAGATCTGTGTATAAAGCAACAGTGTACATACCTCCATCTCATCCTGTGTATCGATTTCACATTCCACACGTGTCGCCGAGGAGGAGGTCGTCACGCATGGATACCGACCCACGGTGATAACATTAGCGCAGTCCTCATCACTGAACCCTGACCCTTCGATAACAATGGTATCGGAGCTATCCCCTATCAGAGGATCGATGCTGGATATCGATGGTGTCATGCACTCGTCGAAGATGAAGTTGAACTTGGTATCGTCGGTGATGTTGGGGGACGCCGATGAGCAGCCTGATATGGCGGTGTCCTCGTTGGAGCAACTTCCACCGGTCGGGTCGGACTCTCCTTCAAGATAGAAAAAATACAGAAGATAGATCTGTGAGATAGGGCTTCAGTCTGCAAGTCACTACAATGGACACTAAAGGTAAGTCTTATAAAGAGTTATGATCGATTCTCACACACTTGGCGGCGGTGGTGGTTATTTTACCTGACTGCTAAGTAAGCATAAATGCTTGTTGGTAAGCAACCAGACGAGGGACTTAGTAATGAGGATTAATGCCTTACCAAAGGGCACTAGCGCATCGACTTAGTTTCGAACCCGGGTCACTGGATTACGAGACCACTGCTGTTCCGACTGAGCTAGGTGGATAACACCTTCATATCAATCGCAACTCTTTACTAGGTGTTTCTAAGCTTGTGATTGATTTGAGAACTTGCAATCAATCTAGACCAATCGCAATCCTGGGCCTAGAGCCCTGTTCTACCATGGTAGATGATGCTACCCCTCCCATTCCAAAGCAGCAACATGTATACATAGAATGAATTAATGAGATACCTAAAAGCACAATTAATTAAATTGATTTTAGTGACTTGATTAGGGATGGGGCGACATATAACTAAGCCAGTTCATCCATATAATCTGCCTATGCGCAGATTATGTGTAACAAATTATAAACTCGACGAGACAAATACTTGATATATGCTCCTGAAAGGTATCTAATCATAAATCAGTTTTGTACTCATGATGCATTTTATAAAATGTACAGATGGAAGTATCTATTTCAAAGGAGAAAATAACAGATATTCTGGAAGCATCGGCCCTGTCACTTCCAATAAACATTTTAAATTACCTGAGTTGACATCATGGTTAGCACTGTATCCTCCCAGCACCACATCAAGCTCCATAGCAATGGATGCTAGTGGCCGCACCTCCACTACTCCCTTTATGAAGATGGTCCCATCGCTTCTGATGGCACCGCTGGAGTAGTAGTACGTTCCAGGAATATCAAACTGATACTTGTATGAGCCTGTTTGAGAGATAGGGCAAAAACAATCATTACCTTGATTTATGCATGAAATGAGATAGTAGATCAACAGTAGCAATAGATCTATTATGTAAGTGCAGGTATCACATTTGTTCAGGTAATTACTGTACACTCTTAAAAGTATGCAAGTGAACTTTCTCGTAAGAGAGCTAGCTGGGAGAAATGACTGAGTCTTATTAAAACACTCTAGAAGCACATAGCATATATAGAGACTGCATCCAAGATCCACTAAAAGAATAGTACTATTTCCAGTTTTCATATTCCTCAAGGATTCAATATTGCACATTACACACCTATTGCTTCATGTATTACTTTAATTATATGGACCATACATTATGTAAACTGAATCAAATTGTAGAATGCAATCTTATTTCATTAGATATGGATGTGTCTGAATGGACCTATCAATCTAATCTCTCCTTTGATATCAGAGCCATGCAGGAGGGTGTTCTTCTTCTTTACATGCCATGTCCTGAGATGTTGGCGACCATGGAATGCCACAACTCTCTGTCCCATATTCTATGAAGTAATTCATTCTCCCTAGATCTATTCAACTTTCATAAATCCCACTCCTTAAGCTGCTCATCCACAGAATCCTCTTTCTACACCTGCTCCTCCTCTCCTCTATTCTTACAGTCAGTGATTTTCCAAACCATTCTTTTGAATAACGTGACTGAAGGGTGTTCATTCTAGTGTATGAGTTACCTCTTATCATGCTAATCCCCATTGTGCCAAGCCTCAAATCCCCCCGTGCCAGGTTTATTTTGAGATAATCTGCTTAACGCGATGATTCTATGAATAGCGCGTGCGGAACACACAGCACACTACAATGAGCATGAACAATAATTGTTATTAGGAATGTGTGCAAACATGCACAAGGCAGTAAAGCAATGGCTCGCTCGCATGTACACAGCACTATAACGGTAGCGTGCTTGCAGCCTTATGGCAGGCTATGAGTTAATGGTCTTCTGACTCCTAACAGTGTCCTCTTACTCACCAGATGATGTGGACCTGCCTCCACTGTAGAACCCACTCCCATCGTAGCCCAGGGAGTCTCCATCGGCTGTCTGCTGCACGGCATAGCCAATGCCGCTCACATATGGGTCTACATTCCAAGACCAAGTGACAGAGTCTCCAGCAGCAATGGTCACCAGCTGGGGATTCCACTTGTAACCCAATCCATATTCTGAAAGAGAAGCCAATGGTCAAAGATGTGTTATTCAATGGACAGCATTTCTTTGATTTGATCCCTACAATGGTTGCAACTGATTGCAACCATTCACAGTGATATTGATTTATTGCGCAACATGACAAACTAAAAAATATAGACATGTGAAGTGTGTTTATTGCAGGTTAGCATTAGGAGATCTATACCTATAATCTATACCCCAACCGTTCCTTGCAGGTCATTGTGGGAAATTTGAACTACATCACATATGATAAGTCAATCTTGAAGGAAGAAATGAAGCAAATACAATGATAATACAATAAATAAATTACAGTCGAGCCAGTTAATTCACAAGCTTACGAAACTCCTATTCCCTTTGAACAAATCTAATGATGCAATGTCAAGGCTAAAATTAATGAAAGAGGTAATATGACCTAAATTCACAACTAAAAGTCTTTCACACATGTTCCCTTGGACTGCACTTACTCTCATGCTTTCCCATGTTGTCCACTTGGTGATCTACAGAAGAGCCTGACATTGTGCAAGTCAGTTCATCATCAGCAATATCAGTCACCTCACATCCAAAGCCTCCCATGGACACTGTTATGTTATCAGGGTCAGTACCAAAGCCTGCACCGGTCAGGGTGACCTCTGTACCACCCTCGATGGACCCAGAGGATGGGAACATTCCAGTCACATCAAGGACATAACTGAAAGGGTCAATGGCGCTGTAAAGGATAAGAAGAAAGGAAAGAGACAAAGATAATGAGTAAACTCTGTTCTACTTTGGTCAACCTCCAGTACGTACAGACTGCGTCAATCGACTTCACTCAATTTGGCAGCCATAGGATTCAGTTCCTCGCAAACAAATGATTGAAAAGATGGTGTTGGAGAAGGGACTGTTCTGAGCTCCAACTTATTTAACTGAGCTCACAATGTTGGTACAGAGTGGAGGGTAAATTTTTAGCAGTTTTAGCAAATGAAATTCTGCAGAATTAAGTCATATATGTCATGAAGAGACCATCATTTAAGAACAGGTACACAAATGTTTAAACTTTTCATGAATGTTAAGCTTACAAACAAAAACAAGTCAATCAGGATCTATATTATGAAAAGAATTTGTTGTGCAAATCCTGCTTCACTTATCAGAAGCAATTAATCAACATACAAGAATAAGTATATATTTCATAAAGAGTATAATAAACTACTAGTAACCTGGTATCAGCCAGACCAATGCCGTCAATCTCCACGTCCACTTCATACTCCCCGGGGACGTTGGCAGGTAAGACACATACGATGGAGGAGTCACTCTGAGAGGTGACCTCACAGGATGCAGAGCCAATCACGACTGAAGCACCACTGGAACCAAAGGATGAACCAGAGATGGTCAAATCATCTCCACCTGGAAATTAAGAGAGGACTCAAAATGCTAATATATGTATACAAGTACAATATATAATTCTGGCTTCTTTTATGGCACTCATGCAAGCATCAAGCATATAGCACTACAAAATTTACTGAACCTCCCTGTAGTAATGACGTTACTCGAGTATACTTCTCAAGGCATTTAGGGCATTACATCTACAAATGACTCTCTACATCCAGGTGTAGTAAATGAGTATTTTGCAGGGCGTCCTTTAAACAAACATATAGTTCATCAGCATTCAACCCTGTACAATGTACAGAGCAAACTATATATATCACTTTACTATGAAGGAATCGTTTTGTCAAGACCGCCTTGATCTTTCTTGGTATCCTTAATTTCTTGAATTATTTATTATCTGTATCTGTATTTCTGTACTTATATATATATATATATATATAATTGTTAAAAAAAAGGACTAGTAGGTTTATATTTTTTTATTGGAAATTAATAAACTGAACTTGAAATTGAATAAAGATTGTGGCTATCTCAAGGTGATTAGTTGCCTGTAAGTCATATGTAAGCAGACAATCTCAGATGAGAAGATCATGGTGATTTCTTACCCACAACACTGCTTGTTGCAGGGCTGATGTTACTAACTGTTGGAGTCAGACTTGTATCAAAGGTGAAACCATCGTTGACGGTGAGAGGCATAGCTCCCTCGATACTGATGACGACATCTGCGTCGGTGGTCGAACGACGACGACGACGTGATCCCGACTAAAACAGACAAAAGAAAACTGGTTAGCAAGTCTTCTATAATGTCAAGTTTGTGAATTGGAATATCTTAATGATTATTTAGCTTTAACTGTACACAATAGCTTTTAAAAAATACAATGGATATGAAATTATGAACCCCAAATTACCTGTCTTTCAAATCTAATCTAGGAAGGTTTATTTGGCATCGCTTTAACTTTGGTTGACTTATCATACGGATTTTATTTGATGTGCCTGTCTAAGCATGATCAAACATGTTTGCATTGCATCATTTTACAAGTTAAATACTACCATAAAAGTAATAATGGATCTTAAAATACATACTGTATTAGAGTCAAGACTGTAAAACTGTCTTTTTTATTAATTATTATAATTCTATTCTTACCTCAACAACGACAACACACACGATCTCATCGTAGGATGCAGATATGACTTCACAGTTGTTACTTCCAATGGACACCTCAATGTCTCTGTCACCTCCGAGCCCGTAACCACTGAGGGTCACTTCCGTACCTCCTGCTGCACTGCCCTCGTCTGGTGAGACGGTGCTGACGTCAAAGGAGTACTCAAACTCTACTCCTCCTGGAGAGCCATAGAATGGAAAACACAAATGATGCACAAGTTTTATTCCATAGTTAATGTTTCTGAACATAGAAAGGCAAAATATATTTTAAGGCATGGATGGCCGATGCTTTGCAATGTGGCAAATCTGAGGATGACTTTACTTATTCCCAATTCAAACCAAAGATTCTTCCAAAATTAACACTGGATTCAATCTCACTGTTACTCTTTAATGAGCTGTTTGCATAAAATGAACTCGGGTGAAACAAGACATGAATACTGAGACATTCAAGGAATATCACCTTCAATATGGGGAACATTTTAGAGTAAAAGTTCTTTAGACAAGCGTCAGGAAAAGGCCATCGCAATTATAGCACTGAATTAAAAAAAAAGTATATCATCTTTATTAACATATTGTCTATGAAATTGGGTGGTCCATCTATTTAACCTATGGAAATAAGAGAATTCAGTAGTCAACAGGTTAAATGGAAGTCGAGTCTAACCTGATGGAAGGGAGGCACTTCCCTTTCCGTCAATGACGACTGAGATGTTGTAAACTCCTCCCTGAGCTGGCCCCACATCGCATTCGATCCTCGTCGCATTGGCGTCCACAACCATGCAATCTGCTCCACCGATGGTCACATTGGTTTCAGCAACATCGTCACTGAATCCCGTGCCGGTGATCACTACAGTGGTGCCGTCACTAGCAGATCCTAAGAATATGATAGAAAAGAATTAAGGTATGCATTACAGTCTGACAATGAAGTAGGTTACAGGGCATAAAATGGAATGAACAATGGTAGTAACTGTGTTCGTATAGTGCAAATGAAGTTTCAAAGGCATGAACTTTCCATCTTAGTTGTTACACTCAATAAGTGAAATAAAAAGCAACAACTGACAATTGATGCCTTCATTGAGAAAGGAAATCAACTAAATAAACTTTGAATGATAAAACCCAGCAAATTTTAATCATGAAACAATTGCATATTTTGATCTGGATGCAGGACCCTACTGGGCATAATTACGTCCGGTGAGAGAGGGTGCAGCAGCTCTTAAGAAAATTTACTTGACTTAATTGCAATGAAATAACCTCAATACTTTGCAGTAAAATGGGTTACCTGATGCAGGAGTGATGGAGCTCAGTGTGGGTGTGGCTTCAGGGACGTACTCAAAGGAACAAGAGTCACTCTGGCATGAAGATGGTATACCATTCACAATCACTTCCACCTGTTACAACAATCAATTATATAATTGGTTTAATTGAATGCTGTCAGACCATTGTGTACATTTGATTACTATCACAACATTGTTTTCTTAGACTTGGTATTAATTCAACAATACATCTATTTCAGTTCGTTTATCGGGCAGAGAATCAAAGAAGACAATTTGAGATGAAGCCACTTTTTCCATAAACAATAAGTGTGTCATAATAAATTTCCTGTTAACCCTAATCAGCCTTCAAATTGAAAGTATCTACTGGAAATCCCAATCAAAAAACTATTTTGTAACTAAACCTTTCATAAAACTTGTTATCGAAAAAACTGTGAAAGTTCTATAACAAATATGCAACGATATCATATTAATTATTTTAATTTTCAGTCTTATGAAATAGGGTATTAATAACAATAAATAGTAATATATCTATTTATATATATGATTTACTGCGCTTCTTAAAAAATGCATGATATTATTCACAAGGGCTCCTCACCTGTGGCTTATCATTGACTGTCCTCAGAAACTCTCCTGGGATTCTCGAGAGGAACACAGAGCCCTCGTTGACACGAGTCGCGCTCACGTTGACCCACGTTACATTGTTGTACAGGTTGTTGTCTGTCACCTAGGTTGATACAAATTAAGAGAGAAGGAATGAGATTTATGCATGATGTATCTGTCATTCCTAGTAATGTTAATTTATTGAAATGGCAATCAGTCAATTTTGACTAGACACAATGAATTGAATTAGATTTTACAGGTAGTAGTATTGGAAAAGGGGTATGAAGAAAAAAATGAGGAAAAAAAAGAAAAAAAAAGAAAAAAAAAAAAAAAAAAAAAAAAAAAATCATTTTTTTAAAATGATATACCGGTTAAAATGTTGATGGAGAGAACAAAGTAGAATTCATTCTAACTCTCAGCCCCAATATTGTAAACCTTTAACAGAATGAAAACCCTGCAGATTTAAAACCAGACCTCCTGTAAAAAGGTTCGTCTATAGAACCTTTAAGAAGTGAATTATCAAGAAGTTTGCTCTTAAAAATAGAATTTCAGATGTCGATCTCCATCTATACCTGCAGTAATCCCTGACTGCCTCCTTTGCTGTCCCACTTGATGTTCCAGCTGTATCCGGTACATTCACCAGACCGGGTCACCGAGAGGTCACCTACATCCAAGAACGTTTCTAGAATATCCTTCATCTGAGAGGACGTGCTCTGGCCACTAATACCTGTAGCAACAAACAATAAAAGATATTTATTTTCGTTTTCTTTCTCTCTTTCAAGAATTAGTGACATTCCAGAATATCCTTCAACTAGCTGAGAGGATGTGCTCTGACCACTGATACAGTTTTGACACAGTAGAACTTATAAGAGGCCGGGGTTTTCCATAGGGGGGGGGGGGGAGGGGGTAAGAATAAAGTCTCCTCCTCCCTGTGTGATCTTCAATCTCCTTAGATTTTTATGAGGCACTTGTGTAAAATTGAATGCAAGAACCTAAAGCCTCCTAACCCCCCCCCCCCCCCTTAACAAAAAACTTCTGGAACTGCTCCTGATTTTGACAGTGTAAATTTATGAAGTATACATATTTTAAGAAAGAAAGAAGAATAAACTATATAGTACAGAAAGATAAAGAATAAAATACTCAAAACAAATCAATAAAAGGGGCACTTGATGGAAAGAGAAAAACTGATGGAACTAATTGATGGAATCAATGGAAAAGCTGGATTCAAAGATAGTGAAAGAAAGAAAAATAATACAGGTAGGAAAGATGAGAGCTATATAACTAGGGCCGGAGAAAGAAAAAAAATGAGAAAGACAAAACAATTAACTTATTAAGTAACAAATTCTTGAAGAGAGAGAAAGAAAGAAAGAAAGAAAGAAAGAAAGAAAGAAAGAAAGAAAGAAAGAAAGAAAGAAAGAAAGAAAGAAAGAAACAGTAAACAAAACAACAACAAAAAAAGAAGGAAAAAAAAGCCATTCGTTGCACTCACCATTCACGACACTGCCTCCTTCCTGAGCGAGATTGAAGGTACCAAACACCGGGGGAGTAGACCGCTGGACTGACTCTACCGTTACGCTGGCACTATCCTCCCACCTACGGCTGCTGTACGTGACGAAGTCGCTCCCAGATTCAACGTACCCATCGTTGATCTGACCGCCTTGCACCCCGATGAGTGGGAAGTTGTGACCGCACTGAGAGGGCTGGAGCTCGATGGTGTAGCCGTTGGTGGTTGATTCCACCGAAGCATCGAGAATGAAGTTATCATTGGGTCGAGCAGCTGGTACACGAACTCCATCTAAAGAAAGATACAGAAGATGAGTGAATAAAAGTACCTATATAGTCGACGACTTACATGTAAATATTTAACAGCCATCTCGTCGATCAAAATGGTGTGTGTCGATGGGGAACTGTAAGCCTGACTTGAGTAGCCATGGAACACCAGGGATGCTGATTTAGCCCCCCCCCCCAACCCCTTCCTCTATTTTTGCGATTTCTTAGTAATGCTTAAAAATCGGGTCAAAGGTCCGGGTGTTATGTAACATTTTGCGGTTGCGTACGCAAAGAGTTTTTAGATGCACCTTTTGTGTTGCATTTTTATACCCATATGCATCTTTTCACATGTACCCTTGTGAAAAAGTACTGCGGTATTACTGCGGTAGTACCGCAGTACTACCGCAGTACAAGTACTGCGGTAGTGTACTGCGGTACTCGCAGTACATTTACTCCGGTAAATTGGACGCTTTTCGCAGTATATGTACTGCGGTAGTACCGCGGAACAATTACTGCAGTACTACTGCGGTACTACCGCGGTATTACTGCGGTACTACCGCGGTATTTCCGCGGTACTTGTCCTGCAGTACTTCCGCGGTACTTGCCCTGCAGTACTTCCGCGGTACTACTGCGGTACTACCGCGGTACTTTTACTGCGGTACTTTCGCGGTACTTGTACTGCAGTACTTTCGCGGTACTACCGCGGTACTACCGCGGTACTACTGCGGTGCTACCGCGGTACTTTTACTGCGGTACTTTCGCGGTACTTGTACTGCAGTACTACCGCGGTACTACCGCGGTACTTTTACTGCAGTACTTTCGCGGTACTACTGCGGTACTACCGCGGTACTTCTGCAGTACTTCCCCGGTACTTGTACTGCAGTACTACTGGGGTACTACCGCGGTACTTCTGCAGTACTTCCCCGGTACTTGTACTGCAGTACTACTGCGGTACTACTGCAGTACTTCCGCGGTTCCCGTACTGCAGTACTACTGCGGTACTACTGCGGTACTTGTACTGCAGTACTTCTGCGGTACTTCCGCTGTACTTGTACTTCAGAACCACTGCGGTACTACTGCATCACTTGTACTAAACATTCTGAATGTCCTCCAGGAAATATCTGAACATTAAAAATTGTGTACATACTACATACTGCTTTCAGTTTTCACACTGTAGAGCAGGGAGAAAAAACAAAGCCAGTTCAGAAGAAATACAATTGTTCAGCACATTTTGTGTCAACAGTGCAATATTATGATCAGAAATAAATGTAGTTATATCCGGTAAATTACTTAGGTTTTCAACTGCAGAGCTGGCTTTGATTTACCTTTGCGCATCCTTTTTATACGATACAAGAACAATCACAAATTAATGAACTTTTAACAACAATAAGAAAATATTCAAAAAAGAATTTCATATAACAAAGTTTATTTTTAAGGTACATGTAATTATGTACATTTGTTTAGGTATTTAACTATTTTCTCTACTTTAATATTGTACTTTCAAACTACTATGACTAACAAGTTTTAGCTTCACACAAAATGACAGATTGCTCTATGAATTACTTTAACTCTTTGTGAAAGGCAGATATCATGCTTTACATGAAAAACAACTGTATAATATCTGTATCTGAGCTGCAACAAAAACATTACAATAGGAAAACAAACTTTTTCCTTGAATATTTGATAATTGTTTGTTATTTGACCATACAAAACAATGTAATCTAAAAAGAATGTGGAAGTTGACCACAGATGCCTTTTTACCTAGCAAATTAATTTTTACATATATATCAAATATCCATTTCTGAAACTGCAATAACATCTTGGAAAAAATGTTTTCCAGCTTCATACACATTGACTGATTGTTGTATTCACAGTCTTCGATAGGGCAAGTAAATAGAACTATAACATATGAAACTACATGTACTCTGATTATTATGAACCAAAAAAAAAAAACAATGTCCAAGTTACAAAAAAAAAAAAACAATTTGCAACAGATAATATACATGTACTTCTATCAATATCTATCATACTGGACATTGTCATATAATGCCTTACACCACAAAACGACCAATAGGTTGGGAAAAAGGATTGTGCTAATTTGCACATGACATTAAAGTAGAAGTCATTACTTTAAAATGGTGCGTAATTTTTCAAATAAATAAACCCTCTCAAAACGAGCACCCAAGATTTAGAACATTGCTGAAGCAGATTTAAAGTGAGGGAGAAATGGGCCACTACAAAGAACAGCGTCTATTGAAACGCTGTAAAATTATTATTTTCATTATATCTACATGACATGTACATGTAGATGATACACATGATGATACACATGATGATACACATGATGATACACATGATACACATGATGATACACATGATTTCTGATGCTCAAAATTACATTAGGAAATACTAAAATCCTGAATCTCACATTTTGAACAAAATTAGACTATTTTAGCTAGGTTACATGTATATTATATTATACAAATATACACTGTCTTGAGAGGTTCTGGTTAAAACTACTGTATGCGCAAGAGGTGACTCCAATAGTACTATTTGCTGAGGGGCATAGTGTTAGCCCCGAAGCAAATGGTACTTTTGGAGTCACTGAGGCCCATAGTGTTAACCAGTACCTCAAATAGAGGCATGTATATTTCTTTAATATCCTGCATCAAAAAATTATTTTATTGAAGAAAAAAAAGGAAAAAAAAAAAACATTTTTGGGAAGAAAAACAAATTTAGAAAAAAAAAATGTCAATTTCTATCTAAAAAGATTTAAATTATTTTGTTTTCATTAAAGGTAGGCGTTACTACAGCAGCTAGAAGGGATTAGACCACACAGCGAGCCATCGAGGTCACTGTGACAGGTGGCTATCTCATTAACTCAGCTCTCATTTAACATAAGAAAAAGAGGATCATGGGGGACCAACAGGCACCGATTTGGGAAGTTTTCTATATAGAGGGAACAAGTAGCTACAAGTAGGACAGTGTGCCTTTAAATTAAGATTAGAAAAAATTAAAAAAAAACTCCCAAATAGTACTCTCATATAGTACTTTCTAAAAATAGTTCAAATATTTCTGGTCATGTGACGAGCTCTCAAGTCTCAACCAATCAAAAGCCAACAAATTTTTGATGCAGGATATAAAAAAGAATATAACATAACCGATGGTAAAGAGGAAACTACTAAAGATGACATTTTAACCAAGCAAGTGGAATTTTACTACTCTTACTTACAAAGTAATTACAGCAAATATATATTATCTTGAAACAAGTTAGTTTCAGCACACAATGAAATATTGCATTAAGTGAAGGTTGATCATCTAGCATATTTCTTGGTGTGTACTAGTTCTGGATGCTGGAATCATCAAAATGATAAGAAATTTGGCCAAGACTTTACAAGTCACAAGATACAAGCACTGTACACAGAAAGATGTTAATATGGGACTACACGAACATATCTATTTTTGCTGATAAAATACTGGTAAAACTGGCAGATAAACGTGAACCATTATTGAACAGCTTAAAGATGACTATAAGGGGTTACATCATACCAGTAGCAAGGCTATCTGGCAAGTTTCAATGAAATGTCATGACAAAAATAAATAGTCTAAAAAAGAATTCTTTAAAATTATGTACATGTACTGGTATAAATGAATACTGTGAAGGCAAAGGTATACATTTTTCAATATACACATAAAGAAGTTCACATCCTTTACAATTTAATGAGTGTTAAGTACAAGTCCACTCCACTGAAATGTTGAGTCGATTAGATAGACAAAAGTCTATAAAGGCCAAAAATATCTTGGTTTTGGAAAATGGTGCTCAGACTTAATTTTGATAATTTTGTTTAAAGGCCATCTGTACTACTTTTGCCAGAAGGGATTAGACCAAACAGCGAGGTAACTGACAGGTGGCTATCTCATCAACTCAGCTCTCAAATAACATAAGAAATAGAGGATCATGGGGGACCAACAAGCACCGATTAGGGAAGTTTTCTATATAGAGGGTACAAGTAGCTACAAGTAGTGCAGTAAGGCTTTAGTGAACAAAAAACAAGTTAATCATCGAGCTGGTTCTCCTCACAATGCATTGCGCAACATTTGTTGTGACGTAGGGTCCTCGACAGAGACGTAAACGTCACATCTGTGCGGCAAATTTAAAAGTTTTGCTTGAAATAACCGAAACAAAAATCGCTCTTAAAAATCACCTGATTGAAGTCGCTGAGATTTTCTTGGTAAAAAGCTGTGTATTGAAGATTAATTTCTCAGATTCTTGCTGAATGTCTGTTGGTCGGCATAACTGGCATAATGAAAAGCTTTCCAGTTTCCACTATAGGGATCCCATACAGATGAATTCTCACACTCTCACCCATGTCTTGCATAATTTCCTCGATGTGTGTTGGACAGTTTAGTCTTACAAATTAAGACTGCATGTTCAGTGGAAGATGAGGGTGCCAGTGCCACACAGTCCACGTTGATGACTTTCCCGCAGCCGAAGATGCATGTACCCTGTAAAATAAATTAAAAATTCTATTATGCTCTCAAATTGAATCTAGCAAAAATTATGAGTTAAACGTGGCATACACTCTACAAATGAAATTCATATAAAAACTACAACTACAACTGTACTTGCATTCTTTGCAAATTCATGAGATGAGATGCCCGAATGACTATATACATGTACATGTATGAATTATGATGACTGATGAGCCTGCCCTCCCCCACTCAGTGTTATTTAGGGTACGCGTTACTAGTACGCGTATACATGTTCCCCCCTTCCTGTGTGTAATGTCAATAAGGGCCAGATTTTTTAAAGCACCCCCCTATCTCTGGTGTGTAATATAAGTCAATACAGGCCAGACTTTGTTGCGTTAAAAGTACCCCTTCACCAGAGATTTTGGGAACACCATTGTGGTCCCTCCAACCCCGGCGTGAGGGGACCGGGCTTATTAGCTACTTTCCTACTATGATCACTGGACAGATTACTACATGAATGATGCATGCACTTACATGTACATGTGCACGTCTGCACAACCATATGAATGCGCGATTGTGATGGAGAAAAAAAAATCACAACACAATGTATGATTCTCTAACTTCTAAGAATCAACTTTGCCATTATTTTTTTTTATAGTATTTACATTGAGAAAACATGTGACCCAACCCGCTCAGCCGCTGTTTGAATCCTTTTCATAAACGCAGTATTGTACAGTAGGGAATATAATCTAGTAAATCTACTATCATCATCAATTGCGATCCGTTCAGATTTTTTTATGAACAAAATTTACAAAAAATCAAAAGTAAGATGAAGAATGAGATCTAGAGTAAAGGAGGGGGTTTTCGGACACTTAAGACAAAATCCTATTTTTTTTTAATCATTGCTTCTTATTTATTATCATTTCTTGTTCAAATCATGAAGCAAATACTATTATTATTTAACCAAAAAAGAATCCCAGAAAAAAAATCATGAATTGCCATGACAATATTCATTTCCATTTTCGCTGTTTCGGAGGTAGTTATCGGCCCAGCGAGGCAGTATTTGGCCGCATGTACAAAGTCAATAGGAAGCAAGCAAGCGCGCCATGCGTTTCCTTGCTGATCTATAGCACTAGGGGCTGGAGCAGGTATCCCACGCCGGAGCTCGCCGTGCCGAAAACTACCTCTGCGGTGATCGGAAATTGGAATCTGAATTAGTGTGTGTGCTTGTGTGTGCGTTGCGGTATCCGGCTAGCGGCTGCATTGATTTAATACATGCGATGAGATACTTTTGAGCTTGCGACTCACACAAAATCGGGCTCCAAATCTGAAAAATACTTGAAATACAGCTCATTTTATGGTACCCATATTCCTTACAGACACGCATAAAATACTTGATTTTCAGATTCAGGTAGCGGGACCGCCGATTACATCGCTAAAATGTGATATTAAAGGATATATTTTCCATTGCAAATGTGGTTCTTCAGTGACTCTGGCATGTTATGGTTTGTGTGGGATATGTGATATGCTATATTTTACCATGCTTCCAGCGTGGCGGCAACGGACCGGCCGAAAACCAGCAACGGACCGATTACCTCCTCCTTTACTCTAGATCTACTTAATCAAATTTCCTAATTTTTACAGAAAGCAAACACAATTCTGTATTATGTGTAATCTTATTACTCACCTCCTGGAAATGATGATCTTTAAAGTAGCTCAAGCAGCTTATAGCAGTCCAATGCAAAGCGAGGTTGATCGTTTTCTGCACACATGAGTGGCTGTGTGGGACTGTAGTGTAGATCTAGTACACAGTCATCAGTGTATGAGAGCTTGGTGAAATTTTGCTTCGACTTCGAGTTGGATCTCTCCTCAATTCTTGCTCTGAAATATTCTTAAAATTCTTCTTTGCTGGTGCAAATCTAATCCTTACCCCCTATACTCTGGGTTTTAAAGGAAGACAAATCTGGCAAAACGGCAAATGACTGAAAAGCTGCTGTAGAATCTGCCGGTAGCTAGATCTCTCAATCCGGTTTGAATTTGAAAATCAAGTGCATGTTCGCACTCTACCACTAGATGGCAGCAGACACACTAATAATTGTAAATTTATTTTGGGGGAAATTGTTACAATTCAATCTTATCGGATCAGTTTAAGGTCATCAAAACAATGGAGTAGTTAGCAAATTCTTTTGCTAATAAGATACCTTTTTACTTGATTCAGATTAAAATAGACAGATAGATCATTTAATTCAAAGATAAAATCAGAAAAATCTTAATTAATTAAATGATCATTCAATCAAATTATGCTCCCATATTTTAAAAGGAAAGTCGAGTTCTGAGGGCATTTCTTTGAATCATCTTTGAACTCATTTGTATTTACACAAAAAGACATACTATCAATATCAATTTGTTGAATTTCTTCTAATACTACTGAATGTTTAAAAACAAACATAATTTGATGGTGGGCAACCATCGAAACATTATTTCCTGGCTAATTTCCTGGGTTTTTAACAGTTTAGGTAGATTGTTTTGAAGGGCCGTCTCTAAAATAGTGTAATTTATGACCACCCCCTCCCCGCAAAAAAATCTATCAATACCATGTAGAAGTATTAAAGAAATTGAAAGAAATTACACAAATATAAAATAGTAAGAGCTAGAAAAAATTAAATATTAGAGATGCCAGAAATATAGATAAAATGACGGAAGTAAGGAATAAATAACTCAATAATTACAGAAGAATGATGGTACATCAATAAAGGAAATGGAAAGGAGCCAACAAAATGACAAACAAACTTAAAAGTAGTTGTTACATGCTGTTGTTTTTTATGATATATTGACAAATAAATGTTGGTAAATGATTTCTTAAAGTATATACCGGTATATCGAATACAGCAAGTGGAAGAAAGCCCCCAAAGTATAAGAAATTAAAGGCAACTAGCAAAATCTAATAAATTGTAAAGAAGTATTGAGAATATATAAGGTAAATAGCCAGGAAATAATGAAAGATTAAAAACTAGTTCAGAAGTCCAGAAACATAAGTAAAAAATGGGTCAGAAAAATACAAGTCCAGAAACGTACAAAAAAAAATAGGAAGAAAATGGGCAGTGAGAACAATCTAAATCCAGAAACATAATAAACAAAATAGGACGACATCTCAAAAGTCGAAAAGAATAGGGACAAAATAGCAAGAAATATGTAGAATCTATAGTTATTAAATTACTTATTCATAGGTTAAAAAGAGTATACCATGGTATATACCGCAGATTGTACTACGGTATTACTGCAGTAGTACTGCAGTAGTACCATGTACCGCAAATTGTACTGCGAGTACTACTACGGCAGTACAGTAGTAGTACTGCAGTAGGACCATGGGTACTGCAAATTGTGCAATAGTACTGGAGTAATAATGCAGTAGTACCGCAGTAATACTGCAGTAATACCACAGGTACTACAAGTACCACATATGTACTACAGGTACTGCAGTAGTACTGCAGTAGTACCGCAGTAGTACTGCAGTAATACCACAGGTACTACAAGTACCACACACGTACTACAGGTACTGCAGTACTACTGCAGTATTACTGCAGTAGTACCGCAGTAGTACTGCAGATACCACAGGTACTACAAGTACCGCAGTACTACTGCAGTATTACTGCAGTAGTACCGCAGTAGTACTGCAGTAATACCACAGGTACTACAAGTACCACATATGTACTACAGATACTGCAGTACTACTGCAGTATTACTGCAGTAGTACCGCAGTAGTACTGCAGTAATACCACAGGTACTACAAGTACCACATATGTACTACAGGTACTGCAGTACTACTGCAGTATTACTGCAGTACTACTGCAGTAATACCGCAGTACTTGCAGTACTTTTTTACAAGGGTACTGTAAATAAACCCTCATGCATTCTCATTTAAAACGATACAAATAAATAAAGAATATTACAAAGAAAAACAAAGAAAAAAACATAGACAACTGTAAAACGAAATCAATTTTCATGATTAAGACAAAGGGGGGGGGGGGGGGGGGGTGTTGACAAAAAATCCTCACTACCCCCCCCCCCCCCGACCAGCACTCCAACATAAGGAAGTGAAATTTCTTTCATGACTTCACATGAAATCATCACCAAAACACGACGTGTTCATGATATAATATATATGACATCATAATTATTCATAAGTTGGATAATTAATATATCAATTACCTTTTTTTATCAGAGGTTGCGTTAATATAATCTTAGCATGTAGATCTATATTGTACCATGAACACAGTTTTGTTTCATAAGAATCACAATATATAAATAAAATTACCCCCCAATCTTGATCAATCTTTCTTGGACATCACACTGGATTAAATGAAAAGGCTAGACCGCTATACTGTAAAAAAGAAAGAATTTTAAATAAGTTGTGCTTACACGAGTCGTCTTTGACACCGATGAAGATGTTATCAACCCAGAAGTCTTGGTCTGTCTTCTGGTAGAGCCTGATTCGTTCCAGATAGACACCAGTTCCAGAAAGCATTTGGTCTGCAAGCCACGACTGAGATATCGTATCCCACAGATCTACACATGTATGCTGCCAGCTGAAAGTAAAATATAAATTAACTGTGTTACTTTCAGCCTATTATGTGCGTCAAGAAATGTTTATTTATCTGGCCTGTAAACAGACTAAGTATTATCAAGGCGACTGCCATGTAGTCCCCCATCACAACCCAAACTAATTAGGCCTATTAATGGAGGACTTGCAATCTTGATCAATCTTTCTTGGACATCACACTGGATTGTAAAATGTTCAGGGCAGAGGACAAAGAAAATGTTGATGGAAAGGACCGAAAGATATGCCAGCTAGGTCTGGCTAGTATAGGATTCGATAAAAAAACACGTTTGGTGACCAATCTACTCCATTTCACATCTAATATTGTGATATGCTTGTTCTATTAAGGCCTGATGGAGTACGGGGCCGGGTGGGGGTGCCAGATGGGACCCCACCAAAGCTTATCTGTTTTCTTGCAATACGTATTGGGACAAACAGGGAAGGAACGAAATGCCCCTATATGCCCGGGTGCTGGATTGGCCGATTGTTTAGAGCCCACGCGGTGTAGCAAGCATATTTTTGCTAAACTGAAGAGTAGATATATACTAGCATGCATAAAACACAAACAAATTAAAGTTTGAATAATTTGTTCTTACCTTGTTTCATGAAAATTTAATGACAGGGGAAATATAATTTTTCTGGTGAGATAAAGTTATCTTCTACATGTTCGCAGAACTTTATTGATCAGTTTAAAATATTTAGGAGATTTATCAAGAGTAAACCTTATTGTTCAAATCATTACGTGAGAAGAGGTAAGAAGAATAACATTGTTCCCATTTTATGTCCAACAGTGTAATATACCGGAGTGTTGGCTCAGTTAGTAGAGCGTCCTCCTCACAACCGGGAGGTCGTGGGTTCGAACCCCGGCCGCGTCATACCAAAAGACGTTAAAAGATGGGAGTTGCTGCTACCTTGTTTGGTGTTCAACAGTTATAAGGGATAGAGCAACGTCGATCTGGCGCTGCTCAGTGGCTGCTGGGCTCACGATCAATGGGGCAAAAAAGAATTTCCGTTTCGATTTAATAAAATTTGGAGTTGACTAAAAGATTATTATTAATATTATTTTGTACATACTTGCTGTTCTGTATGAAGTCGGCAGAGATGTACATTGCGTTGAATCGACTGGCCTTGGTTGAGTCAATCCAAGACACCCAGACGTAGAACCATTTCTCGAAACCAGTCCCACGATGTCCCAAACAAAACTGAAAAGAAAACCAAACAATATGAATAAAACATTTAAAAAGAAACTTAGGCTATTGTTTTTGTTCGTTTTTGTTGTCTTTTGTCGGTTAGGTCTACGATGATAAAAGCTCACCTTTTAGGGCAGTGTTAGGTCTGTTAAATAAACTAATTAAAAAAAGTCTCGAACAAGTTAACCACAGGGGGGGGGGGTTCTCCGATTTTCAAAGTTGTCAACAATAATATAAACTGGTCATTCATTGCTTCAAGTTTACCTTGCTTGTGTATCTCAGGTCGACGCTTGAAACAGAGCCGATGACACCAGCGAAAAACACCCACCAAGGATTACGAAGCGAGGTTCGTCCACAGAATGGCTCCTGATCGTATACACGGGTTCCGTACTCGTTGCCCACGGCGGCGGACTCGTAATCCACGGAATAATAAGGTTTGCCGCTGCTGGTCGACTCGCATTGAACAGTGATCATATCCAGAAAGGCATCGCGAACCTGTAGAAGGTAAGAGATTTATCTCATTAGGAACTTTGTCAATTTAAGAACTTCGGGTGCACTTTGCAAAAATAGGCTTAAGTTCATAAATCCCCGCAGGAATGGAAAAAAAAATTGCTGCGGCTTGGAACCTTCCAGTCGATTTTCATCAAAGATACGATTCAGTTATTATAAACACGAAATTCGTATGTATCATGGTCCATTTTTATAACATTCATTGTCATCATCTCGGATAATTAAGGGTCCTAAAACGAAAGACACCATGGACTGGAAAAAATAGAGATTAAGAGAGAAATAAGCTGCTTTTAAGTAACAAGTTATTATCCCTCGTACTCTTTTTCTATGCTATACTGTATTTGTTTGTTTTGTGTTTTCCCCCTCTATACTTCTGTCTTTTATATACTTACATCGTCAGTTGACGAATCGAATGTCAAACTATCAGACAAACGTCCACCATAGAAGAGTCTAAAACTAGACGGAGCAGTACCGTTCACGACGCCAGTAGCTACCCGACTGATGTTCACTCTAACATTGTCGGCCCAAGTGGCATCTTCAAGGAGAGAGAAGTTGCCTGGGAAGAGAACAAACATAAATATATATATTAATTAAAGTATTATGATTATTACCGTCAAGTATTTGGCGTCACCTGCGCCTGTGAAGGGAGAAGCGAAATTAATCACTGTTAGAAAATTCAATGTACCATACAAGATAAATAATTATGAACAATAAATCATTTTCGACTGTACATTCAGTAAATCTATTTCCGAGGTTCTGCAGGGATAGGATATCATTTTAGTTTTTAAAATACCATAAGTATCCCTGTTTTAAAAAAAGTGATAATATTTGTAAGAAGAGGCATATTCTTAAAGCTCATATTCATAATGAATCAATTTGCAAAAAATTGTTAACTTAATAAATGGATGGCTAGCAAGTTTATCTGTGCTACTAAAGGTCACCGCTTGGAGAATCGACATTTTTAAACACAAAAGAAATCGGCGTAGTTTAAATTATGTTGCCTAGGAGTATGGAGGTCTGTATTCTCTAATATCAACATATCTGTGGAGAGTCAGATCGGTGTTAATTTCATCTAAAATTATATCATCAAACACCCATCAGACTCTCAGCAGGCGTAATAATTATGAAGAAGTTTATCCTGGAAATTCTGGGTAAAATTTCACGAAATCGTCATAACTAAAAGTTAACCGACATCCCTTCGAGACGCGACTTAAGTAGTTCACGAGTTTCAATTGGATGTCGGCGTACTGTCTTGTACTTTTGACGGTTCCGTGAGATGCTGCCTTGGGAATCTATCGCTTACCATAGCTGTTAAACTTAACCCTGTAGACCGTCACATCACCCTCTTCGAATGCAGTCACATTGACGGAAAGGTTACCGTAGGTCATGTTACCAGACGATGAGTTACCAAGAGGTAACATGTTTAGGGCATCTTGCACTTCCATCGCAGAGGCACCGACTTCGATATCATCTGCAGAGTCGGAAGAAAACAGAAGATTAAAACAAATTACGATGGAACAAAATGATCTTTGCTTACATGGAGGATTCAATGAAGCCAAGGTATGTCATTTAGATTGCGTCTTTCGATGCGCTAATCACAGTCATTCTAAGTGATGCACGCACTATTTTGACATACATTTCTGTACGATGCGGCTCTTTAATTAACTATGTGCTGTTATATAATTTGACATTCAATTAATTCTACTGACTTGAGTTTTATTCAACAATGAATATTCCGTTATAAGCATTTTCATAAAAAACAAAAAGTAATACAACATGCCCAGAAGATCTGCGACTAAAATGTTTACCAATCTCTCTCTCTCTCTCTCTCTCTCTCTCTTGGAATATATCTTCTATCATTTCTCTATGTTGTCCCTGATATACATTATGCTACTTTCACACGTTTCCTTTATGCCTACAGAGTTTGACGCATGTGTCTATGGTTTGACATACCGGTATAGAACTCTCTGTAGTTGAGACGGAAGTAGCCAATGAAGCCACTGCCGCTACCCTCCGTGCTATTCTCTGTAGTCATGCTCATCGTGGTACTCTCAGCAGTGGTCATATTATTTTCCGTGGTGTTGATCACCGTGTTGGCCATCGAGGTCATGGTGAACTGGTCGTCATCGTCCTCGCAGAAGATACCCGTACAACCGATGCTGACGCAAATATCCTGGGTCTCATAGAGACCACTTCCATATGTCACGGACTGTGTGAAAAGGTAGCACAGAAAGAGGTTTATAGATGATGATGATCATCATCATTATCGTTAACATGATTATAGTGACGACGAGGATGATGATCGTGATGATCATAATGATAATGGTGATGAGGACTTAACTACAATTCCGCCACTCGTTTCCTTTTGTTATCGTCATTGTGCCTTTTTCTGTTTCTCTTCTTCTCATGTTTTTTTCACTCTTCATTCATTTTTTTTTCATTCGTTCACTCTTCGAGCTCTGATAAGTTTAAAGTTAGATATGACCGAGAACCTGTAACTCAATCAATATTTATATAAATTTGCAGATAACTCACTCATATTTCACCATCATTATTTTATTAAGGTCAGCTTTTCCCACTTACGAGGGAATACTAACTTTTGCGTCATTTCGACACTCCTTCACTCCACATCTTCTTGTCTCAAGTATCTTCCTCATTTAATTAGACCAACCTTACTACTTCCCTTCTTCACCATATCTTTCAAAGAAATCTTCGGTCTTCCTATCCCTCTTATGCTATCCAATTCTCGCTCTTTTCACATGTTCATAATCTTCCCTTCTCAGAACATGACCCACCCATCTTATTCTTAATCCATTCCATCACAGTTTCTTCCAGACCCAACCATTTATTACAAGAGGTTTTCCTCAATGCCTTATTGGGAAAGTCCTATTACCTGATATTCGTTTTTCACATCTGAAGAGATTGTGATGGTCTGTTCCTCACTCGTCGCTCCGTCATACTGTGAAGCAATGATGGCCGTGTCGTAGAAGAAGACACCAACGTACATGTTATCTCCACCGGTGTTGTCTCTCATCCGTGACTCGAGGTAGTAGTACTTGCCGCCTTCCAGAAACATCTTATCTGAGATCTGTCCGTCAAACCGAAAGAAGCTGTTGGAATACGACGGGCTGCTAGCGAGCTCCACCTGGGGATTGGAAATATTAATAAGCTGTTAAATAATGCCAAAGGTATAGGCCAGTACATTTACGATGGAAAGAGCATTGTCTGCAAAGGTCCGTCTAAATTGCAAATGGTTATACAACCGACTATATCCTATATCGTTATGGTAAATATTTGAATTGAGACTGCTATACGACTGTTCACCCATTAGTACTCGAATCCTTAATACCAAGATACTATTTCACTTTTATATAACGGTACAAACGCCACCGGTAACATGCCTTTATGAAGCCGATCTTTTTAAAAGAGGAAATATTGGGAATGTATAGTAGCTTAATAGTTGTCAAACCTAGAATGTTAATAGATTTTCACCAAATTGGAGCGACTGTTTCGGGGTCAGCAGAAAGTGCGACCGATTTGAATAGAATTGAGATGAGAATAGCAGAGGATTTGATGCACGATGCCTCTTCCGTCAAAATGCCCTTATACGAGACGTCACTTCGAATGCATTATAACCTCTGCTTGTATAATTGTGAAGTCGATTAGCGAAAGCAATGATTGCAGTGTGTTGCATTCACACAAATTGCGTAAAATACATTAACAGTCACAGACATGGTCCTGCATCATCAAAATAAAGCCTCGTGTACAAGGGCATAACAAAGCTCGTCAAAGAGCGCGCAAGTCGCTTATATAGTCCTACATCATGCAGTGAGTAACGCCTCGTGTGTGTGCAACGTCAACATTCTTAACTGGAACTACTTTCACTCACCATGTCGGCAGGGTATCTCGTCTGACTGAGGTAGAGAGCAGAATTGTCGTCACTTTGGATGGCCAGGGCGTAGTGACCATCGGAAGGAGGAACGAAAAACCCTCTGAAGCGAGATATGTAGTTATCGAATTCTCCGCAAGGACGGTCCTCGGGGGAACTGGCGAATGGACGGATATGGGAGCAGTAGTCGGACGCTGATGTGTTGAAGTCCGAATCGACACTGATACTGTATATGCAGTAAAAGAAAGTATACACGATCTTGAAAATATTATGTAACGATAATCATTTACGGCATACATACCAAGGTAGTACATGAGTAGACAATTACGTGTCAGAGAGTAGTTGGCACAAACTATACGTAAAGAATTACTCTGTAGTTAAGAGTGAAACATTATACTTCCAGGTGGACACCAATTCGGGATTTAAAAAAAAACTACCTGTGTGCTTCAGCTTTCCAACAGGGCGTATAGAAAAATTGAGGGAGAGGAGCTAGAAAAAGGTGCGGAAATTGATCAAAACAAGAGACTTGGGGGTTCCAGATAGCAATATTATATTTGGCCACCTAAATCGGCCATGGTCGACACAGTTCCAGTCGAGTCGACGTGGGCCAACGAACAATGAGTTCGCTCTTCGTGCGACGTTGGAACGACTTCAATATGCAACGCTGGCATATGTGATGCTATATGAGTAATTACTGTTCCCCTAGCTATAATGAAATACGTCTGAATGTTACACGTACTCTCCAGCTGTTTCATTCCAGACTTCTCGGGTAATTCCACGGCTACCAGGGAATACTGTGGCGTTCACATGGAGGATGTTATCATCAGCAGGATTGGTACGACACAGGATCTCGGTACTGCTCACGTTGTAAATATCACAGGGAACACCTTTAAAGAAAGAAACGATGCGAATAAATGACAAAAACCAACACACTAATCACGGGGGAAAAATCACACAATGTGAAAGAACATAGCATTATAAATAACAGGGAACGATCCGACATACAAGAGTTTTTTGAACGGCATGTATGTCTCCTAGCTAGACTACTAAATATATACTCTCTGCATCTTTAATAGATAACCAAAAACAAAACGTTTAAGGCCGGCCTAGATGATTGTCATTCATTCGTTTAACCAGCTTATAGTTTCTGAGGCAAGGTAGTAGTAATTAAGAATGTTGTTCTCGATTTTCTTGACTAGTCTAAATTAGAAAGTCCTAACAGGGGTCTTGGAGAATGGACTTAACCTACCTCCGATGTATACTGCCAGATCCGGATCAGTATAGTCAAAGTAGCTTCCTTCAATAACTACATCTGTACCACCAGACAGACTGCCCTCTACGGGGGATACGCTAGAGATATCTGCAGGAAAGAAAAAACACATCAGTGTCATTTAATTCACAGTATACATTTATGAAAAGTAAGTCCAATTTTAATACCTTTAGGGAACATATATTATCTAAGCATTTACACCTTCACTATCACAATATTAACATTAGCACGTACATTCGGATTTCAAATGACATTAGCTATCAGTATCAAGTTGACTTAGGTTGTATACAATTTATAGTCTGCAGCAGAACATATATGAGAACTTGCCTAAGATCGTATGAACGCTAAATGTATGCTCTTAATTTATCATATTGTTCGTTTGTAGGTCGTCCAATATTCCACGTCAGGTTCTTTTCAGGGAAACGTCATTAGTTGTTCATTCTAAAAAGTTACAGAACATCGTTCATAAAAGCTTGAGAAAGGGCATATTGGTGATCTCTGCCAAATCCTGCGATGTTTAACCATTTCTCTTCTCATGATTATGTTTGTCAAAATGTGTATATACCAAAGAATATCTATATACTTATATACGAGAAGGTAAGTCCATGGAAAAACCAGAACATACCTGCGTGAGTCTGGTAGTGGTAAAGCTTGTGCTCTCCACTGACGAAGAGGGTGTTTGTATCAGACAATGATCGACCGTACTCTCCAGAGACGAGATATGTCAGACGGTAGGAACCTGAAAGAGAGAGAGAGAGAGAGAGAGAGAATAAATTTGACTTGCATTGATTAAGATATTAGACAACACAGTAGTGGCGAACGTACGGCATGTCCCCCAAATCGAATGACTAAAAGGAGGTAAAAACCGTTCCTACACTAATGCCTCTACCATCTTTAAGATGCCAATCGAAGTCTTCTTTTTTTAAAGTTTGCCAACTAATTTTTATTTAAAGGCAAAGAAGAGGATGTTTGATTGACAGGATGGGGAGAAAAGAAAGAGAGAGAGAAAGAGAGAGAGAGAGAAAGAGAGAGAGAAAGAGAGAGAGAGAAAGAGAGAGAGAGAGAGAGAGACAGGGGGGGGGGGGCAGCGGTGTCATTTTGAATAGTGAAAAAAGGAATTGAGACAATTTTGCCAACAAGGGAAAGAAGTAAAAATGAGAGTTGAGAGAAAATCAATCGTCAATAAAATAAAGGGTCCTGAAGTTTTGTAAAAATTGTCTGCAAGACAAACGTCCTCGACTCAACAAAACTTGTCTCTGCCGACAAAAAAAGTGACGCCCCTGGGAAAATTACTGGAGAGAGGGATAACGAAAGGAAGAGGGAGAAAGTTGGGTAGTAACAAGGCCTGTGACTGAGGCCGTGTTATACTAAATCGAATAATTAACAATTCATGAAGCATTTAAGTTAGACGAACGTCACCAAGCTATATCAATATACCTGCAGTGTGTTCGCAAGCGTGATCAATAAAGTTAAGCAACCAGCTATTTTGAGGCACCAGACAATGCAAAATCTTCAGAACCTCCTGAACAAGTATATCAGTCGATATTAGATTAAGTGTCTATTTGATCGATAATGTTCTCCATAAGTTCCGAAGAGGGGATTGTGTGGAAATACAATATAGGAATTCGATAATCCGGTCTTAATGTACGTCATCGGGAGTTCCATAATAGAGTCGACGAAAGCGAAGCATTTGCAATTTCAATGAGCCCAATTGCCATGATTGTTATCTGAAGTTATATAATTGGAGATGGAACAGACTATCTTATGACAGGGACCACCGGACCATGGCCAGTGGCAGGGTGTCTCTACTGTCTACACAGCGACCCAGTGTTAGAGCTCGAGTGCTCGAAGGTTGACGAAAAAAGTTGAACCCCGAAATGTCAAGAATTTAGATGTGATAAGTACTAATGAAATTAATACCTAGAATAAAAATTGTTTTTAAACATCAACCGATTCTTATTATATTAAAGGTACTATGTCCCATTTGCAGGCCCCAAAAATGAAAAAGTTAAATTCCAACTGCATTTGAAAGATAATACTAATTTAGAACTTCCCTAACAAAGGTGGGGCTTGAAAATGTCTTCAAGTGGGAAAATAATGATTTTCAGACAATTATACCGAATGGTCATACGTTTTATGCTGCGCAAAGATTCAATCAGTTTAATCTTGGCCATCACAAGAAGTGGGTAATTGATGTAGACAAATGCTCATGTACCCTTTACAACTCTTTTCATGTATGTTATTACCAAAGAAGAAATAAAGCCAGTCAGTCACTCAATAGTGTCTGACAGTGAAGTCTAAGTAAACGGGTTTCCTTGCATAATTTGAATATGTGGACACTGCTAACGTTTAAATTTCACAGATAGGACATACATGACATATTCATAATTCCTGCAAAGTTCTACAGAAATTGAGGTTGGCTGCAAAAGGGACATAGTACCTTTAAGTAAACAGATTGTTCTCATTAAAATGTTCTGTTTACTTAAAAGTTTACGTATGCCTACATCAAGGAAAATGATAACCAGTCACTCCTGTCTACTTTTTAACGCACTTATTTGCATAACCATCCTTGCATAACCATACACCTGTCTTATACAAACACAGTTGAGCTTTCATTCACAGATAAATCGGAAATACAATTAACAAACGAAGTTGTCCGTCACGTACTATGCTCTCAAGAATAAAAGGTAATTAAAAAGAATTGCATGGTCCTTCGCGAGGTTTTTGTTTTCCTTGGATTCCTATTGTCAGGTAAGAAAGTCACAACCGTAAGTTCTTTAGAACCAGAGGTCACACTTAAACAATATTCTTTTTTATCTTGGGAGCAACCAAGGACATGGAATACAAACAGATTGATTTCCAGGTACCTAACGACGGTTCCTTTGCCAGGTGACATAACTCCAGCACTTCTTACTCAAACGCTAAAAAGATCATCTTCATGCGAATGGAGAATGATCGTTATCTCATTTCAGAAAAGCCATCTTCCTTCTGAAGTCTCTTGTCAATTTAGAGTCTGCAATTAGGCATTCAGGTGGCCGGATTGAGGATGAGTACACAATTAGCCAAAGAGATTTGTTTACATTAGTATCATTGAGGTGTTAATTAGACCATTAGACGGGCAGAGTGGCGGAAATGTCATTATTTGATTTCAAGGCATCGTTTCGCGAAACCGTAATAACATCACCGACATCCCAATGAAACGTGGTGTCACACTAACTTATGTTTATAGCGGTTTTGTGAAACGCGACTCAGAATGATTCTTCCGCTGATGGTCATTTTTAAATGTCCTTACAAGACAGTCACCTTCAGATAAATCAATTAAATATGTCAAAAAATGGGGAAAACAGGGACCAAGATTAATGTTTAACCGGTTGCTCCAGTTTCACATGAGTTTGTAGCTTTGTCCAATGATAATTTGATTTTTATTTCCTCTGCTGTTCAAACAAAAATTCCGGTACTGAGCAAATAAATAGGTCGTTGTAGTTTTTTAACGAGTGTATATCTTGATTCACTCAAATGAACTTACTTGACTTGAAAAAAAGAAAGACAGTGAGAGGGGAGAGGGAGAGAGAGAGAGAGAGAGAGAGAGATGGAGAGAGAGAGAGAAGACGGACAGACAAAAAGACATAGAGTGAGGGGGAGAGAAGAATAAACGGAAACGAAGTACGGAAGGAATGTTATGCAAAAGAATTCAAGAAGAGGAGATCGACCCTTACAAAGAAGAACAACTTACTATAAATTTATCAACGAATAACGGAAAGAGCGAAGAGAGAAGAGGCAATGGAAAAACAGAATCAAGACGAAGAATATGATAGGGAAATATCAGTAAATGACACTGAGAAGTTATGAGAATGTGGAAAAAAAACAAATGATGTTACAAAATATGGTAAAACATGACAGGGATACCAAAACAGAAAAATGGATAAAAGAATGATTATGTAACATACCAACAAGAGTAGTCGCGGGTCTGCACATGATATTTCCCCATTCTGAGTCCTCATCATCCAGCTCTATACCATATCTAAGTAAAATACAAACATCATATTTGAAAATCGTGAGGAGCTCTGACAAGGTCAACTATGAATGCAATTACTTTCCTGAAAGTGAATAAAAAAGCTTTAAATAGTCCGAATAGGAATAGCTGAAAGTCAAAGAGACTTTGCAAAGATTATGAACCAAAAAAATAAACAACTGAAAGGAGGGCCATATGATCGACCCCGAAAAATAATATTTTCGCGAGTTAACTATTTCCAGAATTGCCAATTACGATCTTCCTTATTGCTACTACCACTCCTCTTCGTTTTATAGAAGATTCGTCATTCAATCGAAAAAAAGCTCTTGATCCTTCAATACATGGAACACTATTTTTTTAAAGATTCCACGGTCACATCATTCATCTGGAATAAATCTTTTGAAGATGACGAAATATCTCAGGAACTGATATCAAAATAGATACATGTAACATTCTTAACGGCCATTCCATGCGTTCAAAGTGCTTCCCACTACACCTACATTTGTACTCGAGTTCGTTCACCGACACGCTCAAGATTAAGCCTTCCTACCCGGCACCCATTATAACAACCCTGGGTCGAGAGTGGTAAATATAAATAAATGGAACTTACGGCGCTTCTGTTTCAGGATCCTCAGGATCACAGATTATTTGAGGACCCCAGTAGACACTGTCAGTAAAAAATAAAAAGGAATTATAATGACCAATTATAATTTTCATAAATTGTTATAATAGTTATAAATCGTATAGAACAAAAATGGCTCATAAGATTGTTATATATTCGTACTACCGATAACAAATTGTTTTCAAAAGTAACATTATTACAAAGCATTCGTCGAATTCATTCACGTATGTTAGGAGGATATTACTACACGTATTTCTAAACAAAACCATGGTCATCATCATTAATACCATCGTCATCATCATCACCATCATCGTCGTCAATTATCATCATTATCATCACCAATATCATCATCAATATTATCATCACCATCATTTGCAGAGAGATCATTGTAAGACAATCTTACCGCTGAATAACGAGGACATCATCGTCCAATTCGTCGGCGTCATCCTCCTCCTCGTTGAGTTGGGTTGACTCATAAAGATCCGTATAGATCTTCCCACGGATCGTCAGCGGTTGTTCTGACGTTAATAATAATGTTATGTTAATGAGATGTAACTGTTTGTAACGATTTGGGGAGGGATGGGGTGACCTATTGACATATTTTTTAAAAACGTAGGGTAGTTTTCATTACCAAAAAATAGAGTTATCGCACTGACCGCCTTTTGCTCCGAACCCCTTTGTGACTTATCAAAGGCACGGCGCATTCACCCATTCTTATTCTTAGCGCCAAATGATGCGCACTTAAATCATGGTAGTCTCGATATCTCAGAAACTAAAACACGCTTTCTGAATTTCAAAGCATGATTGTTAACACATGTTTTTAAAATTAACGATAAAAGTAAACCAAACAAACAAACTATATATTCCCCAACTAGAACTACACTGTAGGTAAATTCATTATGCTACAAGTTATAACTTTTATTACAACGATAACAAAATGTGGTGTGATTTTTACACCTAGTACGAGGCGATTTCTGTGGTGATGCGTCACAAACCATTGTATCTTATTTTAATGATTCGTAAATCCACCAATCACTGATCTATCTTAATAATAAATAGTCGCTTACAATTAGTTTTTTTTTTTATATATTAAAGCAAGATAAAAAGCATGGTAAGATGCGTTTAAGAGACCGCTTTACTAACATATTCAAATGCATCATTTTTAAACAAAGGTTGTTCTTGACATCCAGAAAGCTTGTGCAAGACTGGCCCGACATAGCAACATGTAATGCATGCAGACTGGATTCCAAGTATTGTAGTTTATTCATAAATAACAAATTCATGGAATAACCCGTCACAAGGTCTCCAGGAAAGAAACATCCATACATTTGAATATATGAGTAAACCAGTCTATTACAGCAAGATTGGAGACACAATAGATTTTTTAACGATGATTGTAAGTCAAATTTTAAGGCTACATGGCATAATAATGAAATACAAATGAAGATGTTGTTTACCTGGAACATTATAGGTTGGTGAGACATAGGAAATTGTTGGTGTGCGGTTCGATTGATACTGTAAAGGAAACATAGTTACATTTTGATTAGGGTGCTATTCCACTTTTCGTCATTAATACCAACAACAAAAACGTTTTTAAATTGTGGGTAAATATATGTAAAACAGCTTGAGGAAAAGACATATATTGTATACATATTGGGAGAAGACGATTGTGTATGTGGGTGCATCTTGTTTTCGCTCGTCGTTTGTTTTTATAGATGCTTTCCAAGGAATTTAGATGGATAATCTTCAGAGCTCCAAAATTCCTAAATTACGTTTAATATAGGCCTACATGCATTTATATCCCTAATAATATGGTGTGGTGTGAATTTATGATAAAAATACGTCCTATGTTGATATGTGAAGAAATAATAATACGTTTTCAGGGTTTTATATTTTAATATTTCTGATAAAGGGTTAGAAATGCCATCAAAATTTCCGGGCGTTAACAAATAAAAGCCAGCCGGATGTGTGTGGGTGCATCTTGTTTTCGCTCATCGTTGTTTTTATAAGATGCTTTCCAAGGAATTTAGATGGATAATCTTCAGTAAACATGCATTAATATCCCTAATAATATGGTGTGGTGTGGATTTATGAAGACAATACGTCCTATGTTGATATGTGAAGAAATAACAATACGTTTTCAGGGTTTTATATTTTAATATTTCTGATAAAGGATTAGAAATGCCATACAAAATGTCAAGGGCGTTAACAAATAAAAGCCAGCCGGATGGAAAATGGGCTGAATAAGACATTCAAAGCGGGGGACTATCGGACCACTGGTTACATATCCCCCCAACTGAGAAAAATGACAATTAACGAATGGTGATAATAATTTTTTTATTTTTTTATTTTTTAACATAGCGGCTTTAATTAATTTCCAGTTCAGTAACAGGCTTTAATTAATTTCCAGTTCAGTAACTGGCTTTAATTAATTTCCAAGGCCCCATCGCATAAAACTTACCACTGATGATAACTGTGCCATCAATATTAACTACCATGGCAACACCAATCAACAGTCAATCAAATCAAGGTTTCCATGCCGAAGTTACCATCAATGCTAAATTTTATGCAACTGGGCGCAGTTCAGTAACTGATCGAAGCACCAGAGTGTATGTTTATGCTGTGCATTGGTTTCAAACTTGCTCTCTCTCTCTCTCTCTCTACTTGGGGACAAATCAAGATAAGTACACCTGTACGACCATTTTACATACGCACACAATTACAGGTCAAACTATTTGTATCCTACTGGGTAAAGGCGAAACGCTTCAAATTTTCATTTTACGTTGGACATTGCACATGGGAAATATTATATTAGATACCAATCATAACAACTTAGGCGCTTTGCTTGTGTTTGCGTTTAGCATACAAGCGTATTGACAATATACATCAATTGTCAATATATCTGTAATGGATGGACGTCACGAGTAGATGCATAACCTTTAACTAAAATCCTCTTTACATAATTTTGATAGAATTTTGATCTTAATCTTTACACCTTTTATAATAGCAGTCCTCAAATCATTTTCATTTTAGTATTACTTCTTCATCAATTTGACAGAATCCAGCTATCGAATTATTATACAATTAATAATGTGCAGCGCACCCCAAATACTTGTATCGATACACTTGTTCTGTGATTGTAATTGATGGGAAATCGGTTAGTATGAATATGACATATTGACATGAGTTTGTATAGCTAATAAGAGTACTCGAAGTGGAGAATAGTGCTTTCAGACCCTAAAACAAACTTGTAATGAAGTGTTATGTCGGGTAAGGGCTCTTGTCTAGAAATAAGTGCCTTGAAGACTGAAAGGGAAGAATCTTAATCAATATTTCAAGGCAGCAAAGGAGTATTTACACACTGTCCGCCGTATAATTATATACCTCAGTCACAACGCAAAACCGATCCTTGGCTATCCGAGGTAATGTTTATTAATTTCTCTTTTTTATTCGGTCTTTTGTTTTTCTGGGGTCGGAGCACATTGGTCTGACTGGAGCCATTAGAAGGTTTATGCAATAATGTGTTTTGGGCCTGCTTGTAGATGTAGATCAATCGAAGCAAGATGGTCAGACAATCACCTTGTTTTTACACGTTTGAATGCGAGAAGAAATGCTGAGGTTGATGTGGGTTAGTGTCTTTTAACTTTGTGCCATGGGGCAAGACGCTAAGATCCGCTTGGGTGACCAAACCTACGTCAGTACGTCTACAAAAGAGAAAGGAGGACGATTCTTCTCCCTTTGACAGTATGACATGACGTGTTTGAGAATAACTATTAGACACGCGTCGATAACTTCACTCCCGTACTTCGACACAGTTTTTATTCAATCTGATTTGTTTGTGGTCGTTTGGTTGTTGTTGTTGTTGTTTGGTTATGTTTTTTCTTCTTTCTGTGAGGTTGTTGTTGATGTTCAGTGAATGAATGGCGTAACAGAAAAATGTTTTATAATATTCATGTTTCTACTTTGCTTCTTGGATGCAACCAATTTTTCAACTTTAACTTCGAATTTTACATTAGTATCGAATTTACCCCCTTTTATACTTCTTCAGAATGAAAACATGTCGTTTATGACCCAATCATAAAATAAATTCGGTTTACATAATTTTTAGCCCATTTTTTATTTCTCGGGTCAATAAAGGATTGTACTTTGAAACTTCGTTTGTTTGGTAACTTGGTGATGAGAATAAATACATTCATAAACTATGTTCTTCACCCTTATACATTTTGGATGCAGTAACATTTTCAACTATTAACACATTGCACACGAACTTAAATTGCCCATTTTATAATTCTTGCAGAACTGAAACCTACTTTAATCTAAATAACGAGACTATTACAAACATTGGCACGATCTGTATCATTTCTAAGAATCATGGATAATGTACTGAATTCACCGACATCAACGAAATGTGATAGATAATACCATGATCTCCTATCTGGTTATTAATATAAGCCGGTAGTAAAACAGTTTTAAAAGCTAGAACATGCTCTCCTCCATCTTCAGTTTATAAACATAATGTAGTATACTTATAGTTTAGAATCACTGTCTTAAGATAAGTTTAAATCTAGTGGAACTAGTAAGATTACTAAATGAATCATTTAGAGATTCTGGAAAACATTGAAAGATAAATTGCTTTAGAATAAAATGAACATCTAATTATCTAAATTGTATATATGCACAAATTCTTTGATTTTTATTTTCTTTCGATCCTGTGCACATGACTCTACTTCGTGTAGTTCATAACATGTTGACGCTAAACTTTCTTTGTGTTCTATACTTCTTTTCTTAGCTTACTCACCACATTGTTTTGTGATTTGCCCCTCAGTTTTAAATGAAATGTGAAAGATCAATAAAATTGCATGATAAAGACGTTTAATTAAATAGTCTGATTTTCAGACCCTTGTTTAAACCGAATGGTCGTACGTTTTGTGCTGCGCAAAGATTCAATCAGCTTATTTTTGGCTATTACAAGAAATGAGTTATTGATGTAGAGAAATGCTCATTCACCCTTCAAAGCGCATTTTATTACCACACACAAAAAAAGCCAGTCAGTCACTCAATAGTGTCCGCCAGTGAAGTCCAGATAGTAACGGGTTTCCTTGCATAATTTGAATATTACGACACTGCTAACGTTCAAGTTTCACAGATAGGACATACGTGACATATTCATAATTCCTGCAAAGTTCTACAAAATGTGATGTTGGCTGCAAAAAGAATACACTGCCCTATCTCTATTTCCTCCTTTCCTTCGTGTTAGTGATATGCGCTACACAAGCAACGTTCATTATTAATATTAATATTAAACGTACAGTGATAATATTTGTAAAGCGCTTAGAGACATTTGAATTAAGCGCTGTATAAAAACTAAATATTGTTATTATTATTATTTTGTGGTAATGACAATTAGAAGTGTTATTGCTACATTACCTTGTCTTTATCATGTACAACGAAAATAAACTTGGAAGATTGAGCATTTACATGCGCAAACCCATTGTCATGCTATTTTCATTGATGCAATGTCAGTGCCACATACTCGTGTTTCGCAGCTCTCTGAATAGCTTCATAACATTAATCTATGTAGAAAGTGAAATAAGATAAGTGACTTACGGTAAATTGACACCTGGAAGCAGATGAGCAGTATGAACCTCCGAGTTCAGTAACAGACCTTCCATCTACCTCAATGTAGATATCAAACGTACCATCAGATGCCGACCTGGTAAGAGCGAGAGGGTTAAAAAAAAAGGAGTGGTAAATATTACTCATTTATCTGAGAAAATCATATTTGTTCATCTTTTATGAGTAGGCTAATCCATTGTATTTTATTACTTTTTGCTTCTTCCTCCATAAATATACAACAGTAAGTATAATGAAGCTTACAGTCGTATTTTTATTATAACATAATATATTACTTCAGGGAAGAAAGGCATTCGTATATCAAGGTGTTTATGGTCTTTGTCTACGGTAATACTTTATATCATTACATGATTCTAAATTAGTCTGAAAGAAAAACAAATGTCTCATAATACATTTCTTGTATGATGAGTGTTTGTCTAAACAATATTCTTTTTCTTTTTAATTCAAAAGAATCCTGCATGTTTGGCTATTTCACTCGCTAAAATAAATTCGACTTTCAATATTGTTCCCCTGCCTTTGACATCGGGCATTCAAAGCGAAATAGCAAACGAATTGCTTTTTGGCGAATATCGATAGAAAAATAATTGCATAAACGACCGGCGTTTTATTTTCATCTTAAATCTGGATGAGATTTTTCATCACGTCATTATTATTTGATTTCTAAACATCATTTCAACCATGATAATGAGGATTATAAGTTTACCTAGTCTCGCAGACGATCTTTTTGGCGTTGCTATAGTAATCCAAAACATCACAAGGTATGGAGGTGGTTGAATTGCGGAAATAGACTTTGTTACCGAGGTCATCGTTTCCTTCCCCAAAACTGAACTTGTCTTCGCTAAATCCTACAAACAGAAAAATAGAACGAATTATTGATAAAATGCTAAAGTTTGGAATTAGTTTAATAATTTCTTGCATTATTCATAAGTTTCATTGTAAAGCAAATGCTGAGTTACAGCGACAGAACAGCATTAGAAATTAAACCTTTTAAAAATTAACGTTTTGAAAAGTTTTGGTTCCCAATTGGATCAGCTTCCAAACTAATATTTCTGCCACCCCTGTGCACTTAGTGATTACAATTATAATCTTGTTGCAGATTTTCTTAGATGATTTCTAATTTGTGGTAAACTATTTTCTTTATTTATCATTGTGTATATCAAAGTTACCTTGTCGTCCTTCAGTATAAAACATGTGTTTAAGATTGAGAACTGTTCGAAAAGTATTGGAAACAGACTAGATAAACTATGAGTATGTCATTAGTACTTCCTCTGTACATGCGTTTTATAACACCTTTCTTGTTAAACAGTTCGATATGCCATTAGGCCTTCCAGACGTGTTTAATGGCCTCCCTCTTTGCTTCTCAAGTGTTTGGTGCTTGCAAGGACTTAAGCTATAGGGGCACGTGTTGGTTGTCATGATCTGCATGACTAGACAATTACCATGCAGTCTAATATAATAATGTTTGTTCTGGCTCAAAAAAGGCTACTAGGACCCTGGATATAACTGTTACGCAACCTATTGTGTTTGCGTCGCCACATATTGAAGTGGTTGTTTTTCTCGGTTACCGGCAAGGATGGTCTCGGTGGCGGTTATGGTGGCGGTGTTGGTGATGGTTTTAATGTCTTTGTTGATGGGGCTGTTGGTGAAGGTAGTGTTGATGGTGATGTTGTTGGCAGTGGTGGTGATGGGGGCGGTGGTAGTGATGTGATGGTGATGATGTTGATGATGGTGGTGATGTGGCTTTGGCGGTAGTGATGTGATGGTGGCGGTGTTGGTGTAGGTGGTTTTGGTGGTGGTTGTGGTGTCGGAGGAGGGGGTGGCGGTGAAAGTGGCGGCGATGATTATGATGACATTGATAGTGATGGTGCTCGTGTTTGAGGCAGTATAGGTGGTGGCGTTCAACGATCAAGTTATGTTTGTGGTGATGTTTATAGTGCTGGTGGTGATGATTGTAGTTTTGTAGCAAGGTTGGCGGTGGTGGTGATGGTCAGTTGTAGTATTGGTGTAGGTGGTGGTTATAATGGCTTTGGTGATGTTTTATATCATCGATGGTGGTGGCGATTACGGTGGTAGTTACTGTGAGGGTGAAGGGGGCAGTGGTGATTTCGGCACTCGTACGGAATCAAACAGGTGGTCATGATGGTAAAGTTTTAAAACACAGCGAGAGGTAATCCAATATTCTCATGATTTTGTCCGCGAAATGTGTACAATCTACCACTTACAATGAGATTAACCTTTAACGATGATGCAGCATTATTATTTTATTTGTTTAATGTTTAATATTTTTCACTTACCACTACCGGTGATTTCAATCCTGGTTGCTCCACGTAGACTCCCAACCCTAGGTTCAATAGAAGACACGCTTGGTGCTCCAAGGGATGAAACAACACAGCCTGCAAAGAGAAGGGTTATACAACATTTTAACAAAACTATACATAAAAGAATAAAACAGTGTCAGGTTGGATTTTAGTAAAACAAAGCAATGTTGAATTTAGATTCAACATGCCCTTTATTGCTTGAGGTTTTCAAAAAAAAATCAATTAGCATATTTTGGTTTATCGATGAATAGCATATACATATACAGTAAACAAATTGTTTACAATATGAACTGTACGATAGGTTGTTCAGTTCATATTTGTAAACAACTATTTGCATTATTAAACAATGTTTTCTCTGAACTGTATTCCTGATTCCTAATTTATTACAATTTACATGATTTATGCAAGTTTCTCACTCCCCTGTTTATCAATGATTGAAGTCACCTGCCACGCATAATGGTATCTCCATGGATGGAATCCAATTTGCATGCATTATTTTTTTTTTCCAAAGAAAATTTATATTTAGTCATTCTTGAGCAAGAACAATAATACAATAGATTTGAACGAAGTACATATTGTGGCATATCGGTAAAACCAACATTGTTACATCAGTTGCACATGTCTCCATTTATCTAGTAATACAACAAAATGTATTCGCGTCTGATAGAAAGAATCCGCTCAACTTCATACAACTTAAAAGAATACAAAGATAGCCGTTCTCTTTTGTATATTGCAGAGTATAGTGTTTTGCATGTAAAACAAATGCATTATTTGCTGCTATGTCTGACAAGCCCCTGGCCATTTTCTGAGTTTAACAAATCTGGTTCTATAAGTATTATACAGTTAGTAATCAGGTCAATTGTATATCATTTAGAATTAAATCCAATTTATTTAATGCTTAAATGCTGTTTTTAAGGAAAGAATTAAGTAATTTTCTTGCATTTTCATCAATGAATAATCCTTCCTGAACAATGCGATGTGCATGTATATTACTTCTCAAATTTTGTAAATGAAAATACAAGAAATAAAAGTCGGACTTGCAAACTGGCATAAAAGAAATACAAAAATCCTTCTTTTTGTTAACGCGTTCATCAGATGATTGTTTCTTCTTCGTCTTCATTTTAGTTTTAGAAACGCACACTTAAATTATTAACAATGAATTCTTCTATATGATTCTAGTGCGTCTGTATTTGCATTTGAGGGTTTGTATGACGTGAAAATAATGAGGTAAATTATACTTTTTAAGGGGAAACGGATGTGTAAATTGTCTTCTTTACACCCATGTGTGTCTGGATATGTGAATAACACATATTGTTATGCTTTATTCAGCATCTATGTAAGGCGATTTCTTGGAGATTTTATTTTTTAATATTGTTTACAATATTTAACCATTAAATAATAATGTAAACCCCCCGTCCTATTATATTGAAAGAGAACCACTCGACGACCTTCGGTATTCACCTGCCTGGGTTAAGCGATTAAACCTTAAGCACTACCATCAAAGAAAATCACCTTGCCAACGCTATCAACAGTACTACACAGACAGACAATTGCACCATTATGCGTTTGTTCTTATACATCTATAGTAAGCCTTTCCACAGGGGTATCTTTGGTTGAGCTACTTCGTCGCATTGTGACGCACAGTTTCGCTTATTTCTTTTGGTGAATTTCATAATGACAGTGCAAATTCTTATATACCATAATAGAGTTAGAAACAGCGTAAAGTATTTTGGTGACAATAGTAAAATTACTGACTAATCGCCAATAAGCCAAAACACAACAACAACAACATATGGTAGATGGAGTGATGTAAGACGGCGTTCACTTGTTAGAATAAACTACTATACATTATAGAAATACAATGTTCATCAATATCAAAGCCGTATGAAAAAGTTTGACGGTTGTTAATAAAATGTTAAAGCTTTTTAAAACACATTAAGTGAAATGTAAAATCTTGTTGAATATATCTCATCGCAAATGGAATAGCATTTCAACTTCTTTTGCAACGGGAAATCATCGAATCTATCAATTTACTTAACACGTATTAGGCTGTTTTACATTTACGGTAAAACATTACTTAAACTCTTGCACAGAAGGATCTTCTTACATGTATTTTGAAGAGTACCTTAATCTCTGCTTTAATGACGGCCATGATGAAGACAATGGTGATTATTACGACGAGTATGATGACGATGACAACTATTTTAGTATCAATGTTGTTATTATAACTTGCAATAATCTTTTTCTTTTCGTTCATGTATTTAAACTATTCGTCGAATCGAACTTTACTGCTCAGAACCATGGAAATTGTTTTTCGAAAACATCTTTGAAAATGAGTCATCTTCAAGTTAGTATTTCACTCGATATACTGGATTTGTCTGGCTGCCCATTGCACTTTCAATCTTACTATCGCGTTATCCTTTTATCTTCTTTTGTTTTCGTTTTCCTGCTAGAATGATAAACCCTTACCAGATGAACTTGGTTGGATTCCCTGTTTAACAAATTACGCATTGCATGTCACATGGGGTGATTTTATACACACAAATAAAGCTGGTAATAATAATGGTAAACATGTTACACGCAAGCATTACCACTGAGGGTTTACAAAGTTTCTTTGCCGTTCAAATGCATGAGGACAACAGTTCTTCACCTTTTTAACATGTACGTTGCATGATTCTTTGTTTTATCATTTACTTTTTTTGGACATACAAATCTTTTGGACTGTCAGATATATGTACATGCATGGTTTACCTTTACAGATTTGTTAAGTTTCTTGATGTATACTCTTTTGAGATTTACAGCTATCTCTTACAATGATCAGCCGATGAACTGTCAATGTTTATAGGTGTGTTTACCTAGAAATAAGGTTAACACACTGGTTAAACAGTTTAACACTTATCATATTTATTCATCAGTTACTTAAGCCTTAGAGCAACCTCTCCCAGAGAGCCAAACAGCCCAGTTATCTTTACGAGGGTCGTTAAACCAATAAACAAATCACATTTCAAGAGAGATGTCACGACTCAAAATAATATTAAACCTAAATTTCAGTTGTTTATATATAGCCTCATTTTGTTTTGTTTTATTCGTGATTATTACCAGAACAACTGTAAAATATGTGCACTTTAAGGTATGCAATCTACATGGTTGGCCATTATTTAGGTTCGTTCATGATTTACGCCTTTTGCAAAAAGGTTTTTCATAAGTCAAACGTACCCTACAATGAATATATGGGTGCTCATTGATTTATAATAAGTATTAGACAATTTGACAATAATAGTCAAAAGTGACTGGTTGTCATTAAAAAAATAAACAATCAATAGCAGCAAGAACAACCGTAATGAGAGAGATGTGAAATATGGAAGTAGACGTCAACTTGAACTAAAATCAATCGATGTTTATTCTTTATTTTGTTATCGTTTGCTCTTCATCTGACGTGAGAGGGTCTGCTGTCTCTTTCCCAAATATCACTGACTTTCCTCTTTCACTTCTTTTGCAAGCGGGGGAGAATGTAAGCAATATATCGACACATTAATTTATTTTAAAAAAAATATGATAACAATTGTTAAAACTAAAAGCAATTCAAATAGAACAATAAAATACGGAAATCATAAATGTTGATTATACAGTGTAAGGACATAGGGACCTTTTTCACTTAGATTTTAATGTTGAAATTTGTAACCAAATGATAGATAAATATGTAACAAACCAAAATAGACCCTGAATATTAGGTGATGGTTTTCCGCTCAATGTATCATAATTTAAATGTTAACGCTCTCACCTTATTTGTTCTATATAAAATTGCTTGCTGATGATCTGTATTATCAGTATGAATCTTTTACATTTCTCTAATATTTCTCACTCAATCGGTTTAAAACGATCCATGCAGCCGATTGCGCCTGTATACGCTATACAGGTAGTTGGAGAAGAGCTATTGCAGTGACCGTCATTTTTTTATACAGACATATTATTGTAGGGTTGAAGCTTGTATTTTTTCGTTATCGATTATGCAAATATATTAGTTGATTTTTTTTTAATCGAGGACCTGTAAACAAAGATCCAACCTCTAACAACGTTGGAAATTGTTTTTCGATGTGACAACTCTCGAATCACTTGAAAGTGATTATGTTTTACTGCTGATTAATGATATCTAGGTTATGAATTTATTAGTCTTTTATGATATCGGTGTTGCCCATCTTGTCGAAGTTAGATCACTCACTTTGAATGTGAATCAAATATTGAGCAGATTTAATACAGAGCATTATCCTAGCTACGAGAAACTGGTGCTATAACTAGACTATGTCTGTCGCAACTTAATGACTCACTTTAATTTAGATTGGTCTCGGTGGCACTAAAAACAATCAATACATTCATCAAGTTTTCAAAGTTATGAAGTGATGGCGAAGCGGGATATAACAAGTTAGCAAAATGCAACCTTATTGACATTGTAACGATCTTCTATTTAATCTATTCTGTGTGGCGAAGGAAAAAGAGGCTTTTCTTTCTTTTTTAATCTTAAACTTATCAGTTTTTAAATGGTTTGACTGATGTTGTAAGCCTGCCTACAATTACTTAACGGGCATCAATAGCAGAAACATTGCCTGATCTTTAAAGGACATTGATAATTTTAAGCCATTCAAAATGGCAACTAAGAAAGTATTTTTCATATAGGTCTTTGCTTGAAATGAGACTTAATGTGTTCAATTTGATCTTCACAAATTGCGCTAATATTATGCAGCGTAGAACTCCCCTTTAATGAGAATTGATTTTGGCGTAAATATTCAAAACTGAATGATACACGCCGTTCATACTAAAACAACAAGAACAAGATGAGCTTCCATACTTTCTTTGACTTACGACTGGCCAAATAATTTTTGGTCAATATTATTATTGATGTTATATCATCAGAACTTAATAAACACAAACATATCAATAGAACCAGAGTCAACATCATCATCAACAGTATACGGAAGAAAATGTAGTCCTGTTGGTCTTCCGGTCGCTTTTATGGTTGTGATTAACAGACGAAAACAGCTTTGAGAGCAACATACTGGAATTTAGACCAATAATTCGTGTAATCTTTTGAAAATATTCAAATTTGGTGCTATGACTGCATGGTACAAAGTTATAATAGTTGAAAAGCAGTGAAATTTCAATAAAACCAGAGTCCCATGATTATAATAATAAGTTTCCAGCAATAGATACAAAGTTATAATAGTTCAAAAGCAGTGAAATGTCAATAAAAACCCGAGTCCTATGATTAAAATAATAAGTTTCCAGCAATAGATACAAAATTATAAAAGTTGAAAAGCAGTGAAATATCGATAAAAACCCGAGTCCTATGATTAATATAATAAGTTTCCAGCAATAGATACAAAAGTAATTGAAAAGCAGTGAAATCTCATTGGTTAGTACTTACCTGAAATCACGAGACACATAAGAAGCCGTCGTAATGCTCCACTGTCGGGACAGCAGCCCGCTGCTAGGGACGCCATTCTCGAAATGTCTAAGCAGGATCAATTCTCCCACTTAATTAAGCCCAAATGGCTCCAAATCAAATACTCCACTCTACGACAGGCTCAGAGAAAAAATGGATATATTCAATACAGAAATGAAGAAGAAATCATCACAAAGTGAATAAAAATGAAGAAACGATCAACATTATATTGACTTCTTCTTAGGCGATTCCAGCTCGCTCAGAAGAACTTCGAGTTTTTTTATCACGCGGACATAAACATGCCTCAGCTAGCTTTGTAAATTATGTGAGCCGCACAGCTAGTTATAAAGCTGATTTGGTATCCCACAATGCTGCTACATCCGCGTCTTTATAAGCGTGATCAAGGATATTGTATAATGGCGTAATTGTGTATCCTACTATGGCCGGACCATCCGTCCAATCGCCATGCACGGGTACACACAACTAACGCTTTCGCAACAATAGGTACCCGCTGGTAGAAAGTATAGACGAGTAATTAAAGTCAGCTTATTAAGTAAGCCACCTTTTTATTTGCCGAAGGAGCTTTGTGCTCCTCTTCTTGGTTTTATTGATCGATGCGATAACAGGAAGAGAAAGAGAGAGAGAGAGAGAGAGAGAGAGAGAGAGAGAAAGAGAGAAGCAGGACACGTTTGATCTCGTAGCCATCTTATTTTTTGGGTAAAGTTTCAGTGTTAACAAAATAACGACAATTTCTCACATGATTGTACTGTATACTTCAAAACAAGACGTCAACATTGCTGTGTGCCAAACATTGCTTATTCAAATATTGTTGTCAAAATGGTTCACACCAGACCTCTTCCCTATAATCAAGCAGACCCGTTTGTTATACAAGCTTTTTTATGTGAAATGATTCCATGGAGTATCTTGATAACACCAGCTAGGTTCAAAATTAGTTACTACATGTACCGGTCTTGTTATTCATTATCACTAACATAACGTTTTGGTCAGGGGCGGCCGAGCGACTTCCAAAGTGTGGGAGGGGGGAGGGGGCACCAACAAAAAGGGCACTTTCTAGAAATGAAGGGCACCTACAAAGAGAAATCTCCGAGCGGAAATATACAATTTTGTTTACACATTTGTATATACCAATTATTTGATTTCTAAATTTGTTTCTCTTTATACATCATACAAATAAATGATTAAGCAACATACTTTGCAGTTGGATGCGATGGTCTGAATATTAATTTGCGAGGTCTCAGGGCGAACAACTACATCTTATAAAGAGAGAAAACTCCAATCCTGATGGGGTTATAAGCACATTCTCATAATGGAAGACTGAAAAGACTTATGATAAGTAGCGGCTAACATAATTGTATCATCTATAAATTCGAGCGAGGGTAGCGATCGAATTTTGGGGGGATTGCTGGTCCTTCCTCTAAATTAGGGGCAAGTCTAATGATAAGAGGAAAAGGGGAACCCTTATCGAAAGAGATAAGACACTTATTAGAAAGGAAAGGAGCACGTGTCTGAATACAAAGGGTAGTTATCAGAGGTTAAAATGGAGCACTCCTTACACCTGAAAAGAGACACACACCAGGGATGAAAAAGGGCACTTAGGAGAATGGGGAATGGGCATTTGTCGACGGAAAAGGGACACCCATCAGATTTTAATAGGGCCATTTATAAGAGGTAAGCAGGGGCATTTAAGAAAAGGGGATAGGTCCCTTATTAAAAAGGAAAATGTGTACTATCCTTGTTAAAAGGGGCACTGACCAGATATGCACTTATGAGAATAATAAACGGGCCTTTACAATAAATGAAAATGTGCATTCGTTGAAAGAAAAGGGGCACCGATCAGATTTTAATGGGGGCATTTATCGGAGGTAAAAGTTTTATTTTTATTTGAAGGGGGAAGTGGCTCTTATTATATCAAAGAAGAGGAACATGTTAAAATAAACACGATTAAGGTGTGTGCCACGGGGCAACGGGACACAGGGTTCGATCTCGAACAGTGCAATACGTGAGCTTCATGATAAAGGAGGTCAAAACATGGGGGACATTGATATTGTGTCCCCCTCCCTTGAACAGTTGTATTTTCATCGGAAAGCATCTTCAAAATCCATCCTCACAGTAAAAAACATTCGATCAAAATTCGGTATAAAACCGCGAGTGGGTGTGTAACATTCAAGATCACAATACATAATATCACCTTTACCACGTTTTTAATGATTTTTTTAAATAGTATTTTTGTTTTATTCCTCCAAATGTGTAATACAAACAAGTACACACAATTGAATAGAATGAATAAACTTTTTCGATATTAATTGCTTATACATAAACGTTAGTGGGTTAGTTGCCTTTCATCGTTGTTACAAATTGATTGAGAAAAGCCTTTATCGTAGTTACTGTAAAACGTAAATGTCATGTCAATATCAACCTGGCTATAACCTGTTCCATTGTTTTCCTAATTCTTGAACGGGGTCACGTTGGAAAACGAAAGCCAGATTTTTTTTCCTTATCATGCCATAGCCAGACATTGTAGCTTTATATCGCTCAAATATTCTTATTTCTGATGTTGTCTGTGCCTTTGGTTGAGAATATAAAAAGAAAAACCATCCGGTGCTTGATTATCCCTCTCTGCATTTCTTTCCATTTCTAAACATATTTTTTATCCTCGAAAGAGTTCACTTCATTGTTTGACTAGTTGTTAAGAGATAAGCCATGAAGTCTCTTTTACTTCGTGAATTATATTTTGTCATAAACTTAATAACAAAGAGGATATATTTCAAGGAGAGTACACTGGCACAATCGTTCACCCTTCAGTATTTGAAGCGATGCCCAAACCAGGCGCCACATAATCAAAAGTGGAATCCCTAAGGGCCTATCTCACTGAGCGGCGAATGCTTGCGAACGTAGCGAATTTGGGGTTTCGCCAGAGTTTGTAAAATGTTGTAAAAGGTTGCAAGAAAGATCGCAAACAGTTTTCTTTGTTGTAAACAGTTTTTCTTGTCGCAAAGAAATTTTGAACATGTTCAAAATTTCTTTGCGAATTTATTTTTCCGCAAACAGTTGCAGGCGTTTGCAAAACAGTCGTTAGCGTTTGCAAAACAGTCGTAAGCCTTTGCAAACGGTTGTTAAACGGTTTTGCTCTTTGTTTTCGTCAGTTCTCTGTGTTTCGCAAAAGCTAGCGACCACGTTACCATATGGTTCCTTTATAAAATCTACCCATTGAGTACCAGTAGTTAGCAAAAGGTCTCAAACTTTCACAAATAGTGGCAAAGGATTGGCAAAACGGTTGCTAATCTTCGCAAAAGTTGTCGCTAACATTTGTTTACAGTCGCTAATAGTCGCCAACTGCCTTTCGCAAACACTTTCGGAGACATTCGCTAAAATGTTGCTAATTGTCGCTAAACGTCACTTAATGTCGCTGATTTTCGCCAACATTCGTCAGAAAAGTTGGCGAATCCAAATTCGCAACGTTCGCAAGCATTCGCTGCTCAGTGAGATAGGCCCTTAACGAATTGAACTCTAAGAATACCAGGCTAAATAGTGTACGTGATTTACGTGCAGGGTCTTTACAAGAGTGCTTCAATGGCACTGTATGGATTTCCATCACAAAATTGTGCAATCGTGCAATCTACAATAGACTGGAAACGTGTTTGCGCTCCTTCCAAACAATGTACATATTTTCCTTTCATGATGGAATCAAAGATAATAAGGAACAGTAACCTTTAATGGCCCGTTCACACATAGACGACACACGGCCGGCGCATTTAACATCTGAAAAAAAGTCATGAGCCCGACTTTTGTCAGGATTTGGGAAAAGCTAGCAAGCTGACACCGAATGCATAGCGTGTTGCTTACCGGTCAATCGTTCCACAGACCTTCGTGATAGGCCGCATGGCCCTTTAAATATTAACAGAAGAAAAAAAAAAGCGACAACGCGTATTAATCTTGCATGTACCATTTTCCATGTTCTTCTTTTAACTCAATATAACTTAAAGGGATCCGGCAACTTTTGTCAGATTCTGAAACAAAATCCTGGATTTAGCTCATGCAGCAATGATAATTATAAACTTTTTGGTCAGTCAGGAACCCCATGACTTTTACAAGCCGATCGCCTGTCTGATTATCGAGACATTCATGATTGGAAATCGAAGTAAAATTTGGCGTTTTCCTAACGGTTTTCATAACACTACATTTTATTGGGGAGTACGAGTATGATAAGACCAGTCACTCAAATATTTTTTATATATTTTTTTGAGGCACTTCTTGTTCATTTTGAAGCGCGATTTTTTTTAGGGCTTCAATATTACACCATATCATAGACATTATATTGATTGGGCTTGAGAGGTACATCAGAAATATTGCCCAAGCTAAGATCATATTAACCCGAGTCGAAGACGAAGGCAATATGGTCTTAGCTCGATCAATATTTCTGATGTACCCCGAAATAAGCCCTGTCAGTATAATTATTGTTACCTATACAGCTTTGGTATCAAGCATGATTTGTACTCACCATGTATGCATGTATTTCCCTTACTCTTGTCCAGGGGCTCGTTTCACAAAGCCTTTTTTCATTGACAAATGACGACAAAAAAATTAGTGAAAAATCTGCTGATAACCAATCAGAAGCAAGCATTTAAATAACAAAAACTGCCATTTGTCACTGATGACAAGTTTTGTGAAACGCCCCTCAGAGATGAACGTGTATAAAAACGTAATTGTGACGTCAATTGCTACTGCGCGTATACTTAAACGCGTACACATTTCTGCGCGTGTGCACTTTAATAAAAGCGCAATGACAAAAAATGGTGCCCATATCTGCGCATGCGCACTCTTGTAATCGTACACGTTTACAACAGTGCGCGTGCGCAGACATGGGCGCCATTTTGATATGATATGAACGCACAGCGCAGGCAGTGACGCAACAATGCGTATCTGAAAGCATTGACGACGCAATCTTTAAGCGCAAATTAAAATGGCGGCCTTAACCGTATAAGGGTATACAAATAACGCACGACCCAGCTGTCGTTTATAAAATAGCGACACATTTATGAAAATCAAAACAAACGAAAATCTAGATCTAAGGTTAGAGTCTATAGGAGAGTTATGTTGGTTCTAGAAAAAGATAAGACCTTGGTACTAGTACTTGCTCTACGCGTACGCTGCGCTGGGCATCGATCTTGGAGCGTGCAATGGTACTCTTGACTGCGCTTTTTTGGCACGATCGTGCATGCACTAAAAAGATGCATGTCATTTTGACGCGTTTGAGCAATTACGATGCATAAAATAATAGAGCTATTTTATAATATGTTTTTTTTACGGTTTTATAACATACCATTTTACGCGAAAAGCAGCCCAAACGGGATCAGTCTTGTTTACATGTAATATTTGCATAATACATACATTTCAAAGAGATAAAAAAAAACATGTTATTCTCAAGATATATGGTAAGAAAAGATATTGCACAATGATGTGATTAGAGAATGAATTTCATTTGCACTAGTTTGAAAAGTAATCAATACGGTCTTAAATTGGCATGTGAAATATACATAATAACAGGATTAGTACTAATACGTCAAGAGCTTAGTAACAGGGCCCTGGGATCGATTTTTTCACCGGGGGTGCTGAGAGATACATACACGTATACACAGGGGCGGATTTGCCAAGGGGGGAGTTTGAACCAATGACGATGCAGACCATCGACCACGAGCCTCAAAGCGGCGAGACGAGTTATATTGCTATTTTGCAAACCCCTGTAAGTGATGTAATTCTGGCAGTGGCGGATCTAGGGGGCACAGGGGGCACGTGCCCCTCCGGCTAAAAAAAAAAAAAAATAGTGCTCACTACCCACAACACTGCATAATTGATTTATAATTCAACAAAATGTTTAAGATGTTACGTCATAGATTGATGCACAATATTTTGATTATTCAAACTCAATTACTCATGGCATGAATCTCAGAGAGTTAAGAGTTTGCGAGAGAATAAGAAAGTGGATGCATCTCTCCCATATCTTACTTCTGAGTTGATTTATTGGCTTTTTGTTATCTTGTATCTTCGAGCATTCATTTAGAGACCAGCAATAATATGAAATGTGGTTTAGTTCTGGAGAAGAAATATTCATCTAGATGTAAGTAAGTTCATTATATCAACTTTTGGTCCCATCTGCTAGGAATAATTTTCCACGGTACATTCCTTCATGCCCTTCAGTTAGATCTTACAAGAGAAAATCAAAGACGTCATACAGTCTGTGTATTAATTTAAAACATGGTACAAGCAGAAAAAATATATATACATGATATGAACTTTCACAAGGCTTTGCTCAAAAAGCAAGAATGTGTATTTGGCATCATGTTAAACGTGAATGATTGATATTGATGTTGATCCTTGAATTTAAATCATATTAATTTGATTTTGTAAATGAAGAATTCTGTCTCGTTTTGGGTGACGAGGCGAAATTCTGTTTATGCCACTCTTTGCATTCATCGAAGAAATCTTCTTGAAGGTTTCAACAGTGAAAACTAGTATGTACTGAAAAGTTAATGTAATTTGTGAGGAAGTATCAGTTATTATAATATGTATGACTTAGTAGCACCTGACATGTACAATACTAAAACATGCTTCGGTTATGTCATTATATTCCTCACAATTAACCTTTTTGTTTGGTAACAATACTGTTTAAAAAGTTTATAAAAAAATTCTCTTCGAGGGATACATCTGATATGATTTTGCGAAAGAAAGTTTAAAAAAAAGAAGAAGAAAAAAAGCGTCATTTGTGGCTGTCGGCTGTGTGACATTTCCGTACACGAAGCATTATGATATGAAGAATGAAGATATGAAGATTATGAAGAATTTCCAGGAGTGCTGCAGCACCCCCAGCATCCCCGCTTCCCAGGGCCATGCTTAGTAACCATCCATTTTACGATACAAATAACAGAACCTTCAACTATGATTAACTAAATTGATCAAAATAAGATAACGAGCTGTTATGGAAACGTTGATGATATGAAGAAAATTCATTTTAGCAAGCGTGCTTCGGTCTGACTGCCTACCTACGTAAATATAGGGACTATTATAACAATAAATTATATTCTGGCCGATCGGCGGTTAGCTATAAACAGGGCGTATATTCTCTTGGGTCAAAGGGGTACAGGTGTACAGGCTGGGTGCAGGCGTAATGAATTAACGGGAAATCCAACCTTGATCATATTAACTATTCTGAGGGATGCAGACAAATCAGGTGAAATTTTTAATGAAATCGGAAACAAAATGAGAACGTTATTATTTTTCTAAAGCTTTAATCGCTATACATTATGGCCTCTTGTTTCTGACATGTAATGATGGACAACTTTCCCATATGTTCCGACTCACAAAATGACCGAAATTCCAGAGCACCTTTTATAATATGCTATCCATAATATAATTTGAGTAGTGCCCCAAGAGAGATGGCACTTGGGAGAAATACCCAAAATAATGATATTGACTTTGATGATATTGATATCCACTGACCAAGCTGCCAATGTAATATTCGCATAGACTTAGTGATCTCCTACAATTCGGCTTATCTTGTTTTTTAACCTTCATTCAATGAACCGATTACAAGGGTTGGATTATCCTTTAATGTTTCTGCTCCCCAACCCCCTTCTCTCTCTCTTTCTGTCTCTCTCTCTCTCTCTCTCTCTCTCTCTCCCTCTCTCTCTACCATTCCCCCTCTGTATATATGTCTTCCTTTCTTCCTTCCTATCTCTCTTATTCAACCGTATGAATCAATGTTTAATCCAGCTCTAAATGATCCCCAAAGAAAGACTTTAGCTTTTGTCACTGTTAAAAGTTTTTACAAAGACGTATAGAAAAGGAGGGTGATAGAGGCATGTGTAAGTGTGTGTGTGTGTGTGTGGGCGTGTTTTTTGCGTGTGTGCATGTGTGTGTATGTTTGAGTGTGTATATAGAGAGATGGAGAGATAGAGAGGTGAAGAGAGAGAGAGAGAGAGAGAGAGAGTGAGAGAGAGAGTGAGAGAGAGAGAGAGATAGAGTGAGAAAGAAAGGGGAGAAAAGGGGAATCAAGGATGCAATTGACCAAATTTACCAAACCCTATCTTAAACATATTTAAACCAACCCCGCCCCCCCCCCCATAAACCATATTGAAACCTTAGCTACTTTTTGATTTTTAATTAGTGATTACAAATTAAAAAATAGCTAGGATTTCTCTTTGGTGACGACACAAAGCCCCGGAGAGACTGTCGCTGAAGCATCTTGTCTATAGGCAGACCTAATTTCCATCTGTAAAATAGTTATTTTTGTGACTGTGTGTGCATTAGCCTTTTTATGACAAATATGCAACAATTTCAATGTTCTTCCATCGCTACAGTGTTCTAATGAATTTAATTTTGTCAAAAGTTGAGGTAATTGCCAATTTTGATCCAAAATACTGATTTTGAACTTCTCTACATATCGCAAATTTAAGGATTTTATACTTGTTTTCCTAATTACAATTCCTGCCAACGAACACAAAATGGTCAAGCAAGAAAAATGGGTGCAGTGTGTGCGGGAGTTTCTGCTCCTTTTTACACATGCATCCGGTATACATTTAAGGGCTTGGAATAAAAAGTAACTGAGCCAAACTACAACATTTGGTGAGATTGTCACGAACCGAGATGACATCCCATCTGTAAGCTTTTGTCAAGAGATCAAAAATAAAACCCCACAGCACAAAGAGTGTGGATACGACAATGGATCAATTCCCAACAAAAAAATCAACAACACACGGCATACAGCGAAACATCTCCCATAGCAACATTCATAAACAAACACTAGCATAGGCCTATACAAAGATTGACAACTCTTAACATAATATGAGCCGAAACATTATCGAATGCGCATCATATTTTATTAGCTTAAATCAAAATTATTTAAATGAATTCAAATCTTTCTGAAGAAACTATTTTTAATATCTAAGCAGATCAAGGAAAATGCAATTTGATGAAATAACTGAGCATTGTTGTTAACCTGATCTCAAGGAAAATTAAGAAGCTAGACGAAAACAAGAGTACAATTAATGTGCCGTTAATTAATGATTTTGGTTTCTCATATTGTGAATCATCAATCATCCACTAAATAAAGACATGTTTACAAATTTTGCTGGCAATAAAAACTTTCGCTCAAATCTGCATAAAATTCCGACCGCCCATGGTTTGTTGGTCAAGACCTGCCGTTTTTCACAAAGCTATATTTGCTTTATCCAATTAAGTTATTATTGAGTTACCATGATTATTGTTAATTTTAACTTTCTAGATATATCATTCCGGATTTACTTACCTAATTTATATTTTATAATTGTGTTGAGATAGTGTATTTACTAGTTTTCTTGTGGGATAGTAAGTTCATGGACCTGCTATACTTGCAGAATGGATATTTTATATTTGTCTTGAGCTGGTATACAAATATACAATACCTTTCGAGGGTCTAGCAGAAACTATGAGCTAACGAAGATGCATAAATAGTATCTTTCCCAATGGCAAGTTACCATTTATGCCTCTGAATGCTATTTGTCGTAAGAAAGTATTTAATATACGTCTTGCTATACTATTTTCTATGCGTTGTGAGATATTATTTGATATTTGTAGTGTGATCTTCATGGACTTTCTCTAGTTGCAGTATGGAGATCCGTCATCTGTCGTGAGATAGTAGGCTCCTTCGCCCTTACTCTGCAAGGCACCGTAACCCATCTCCGGACAGGTGCCACAATTGTTGCAGTTGGGGTAGCTGCTCCAATTAGTACATTTCATGGTGGGTGAGAAGTTACAACTAGAATATATACTCTCTGTAAAGAGATATACAGCTCTCATGTGATCACAGGCTGCCGTAATGCTTGTACCCTCACATCCTGGCTGGGATTCTCCTCCGTTTGGGTAGAAATCCTGATGTCCTAGCTGCAACGTTATAAGAAAAGAAATATTCGATTTTAAATGAGGTGATTTTATTTTATTCCATTCCAATCATTTCGAACTAAATTGATTTGACTTAATTTGATTTGATTAAATTGGATTGAATTGGGCTCGATTAAATTTTATTTTATTATATTTTATGAATCGATTTGATTAAATTCGATTCGAATTTCATTTCATTTGAATTTTTAGTTGATTTGTGTTTAATAGATTGGATTTGGTTTGAAACGCTTCAATTGCGATTTCATTTACTTTAAGTTAGATTTGTATTTTGATTTAAAATAATTAAACTGGGCTTTAAGTAAATATATTTTTGAAGTTCGTGGTCTTTTTCATTGGCGTAGCGCATGAACTTAGACTTTAGCATTGTCTCTGTGTAACGTGGAGCCATACGATCGATGTAATTACGGTGTAATGGGGGAAGGGGACGGCACGTAACAATCTATTTCGTAGGATGGCAAGTAAAAAAATAAATTCAAGCTACGCATGTAATCGGTCTGAGCAAAGAAAAATCACGTTGCTCGTATCGAATTTTCTTTTATTGCTTAACTTGGAAGCCCAATCTGGATCCTAATGCTGACTTTTACGCTAAATCCTAAACCCCCAAAACAATCCAAACCCTAACCCAAATCTAAAATGATATTCGTTGTACTAAAATTAGGTAACTGATCGACATTGATTCGTTATCAAGGGAATGAATAATTATCAGGATTTCGTATATTCGATGCATAGGCCTAATCCGTCGATCTTTATGTGCCATCCTACAGTAAAAATATTCGCGGCGGCACAGCTCCTACTCTGGGGAGGGTGTGTGAGGGGCCGTAAGTTCTTCTTTTTAGCTTTACTTTCTCACCTTTTCATATTTTCGTGTGTGTTTGTTTTTTCTTTTCTTTTCTTATTGCGTCATTCGATAGGGGCACATATCACCTCGTCCCCGTGTGGCTACGCACTTTGTATTTTACGTTGGTTATTCAATAAGTTCATAGCCCCACGTTGAAGGAACAGGTGACGTTATTATGTCAAGATTTAAGTTCAGCAGCACCCCCTACTTAGGCATTAGAGCAGCCGTTTAAAATGAAGTACCTGTGGCTTAAAAATGAAATGTCAATGGATGTTGTTTAGCAAGTTGCAGTCATTTTTGTCACCTGTAATGGGAAAGATGAAATATCCATAAGACATAATTTCGTGACCAAATACCTGCTCCTTCATAGTCGGGATATGAACTTATTGAACGCCCCTCGTACCTGATCAAGAAGTCCAGCTCCCGTTAACTCTCCATCGGTGTGTATGTTATCGACAAAGGTGGCATCTGATTTATCGATGGTACACTCGTTGTCATATCCAGTAAACTCGGCTCCTGCTGGATCCAATCCTATACACACACATTAAACAAACCAATATACAAGTAAATAAGTAATATATCTGTATTATTCGCTAATGATTATTACAGCCAGTCATTTGTATATTTTAATCAGACATATTTTTAAGATTTTCTATTTTCTTGATGAATACATATTTTAATTTAGTTCAGATCTATCCCAACAAAATTCTATTCAATTTAAATTATTGATCATCCTTTTTGTTTACACCTTGATTCTTCATCCTTGGATGCGTTAAGTCGAACTGTATTGAGGTCATAGCGTTACGAAGGTGGAGCTTTACAAAAGTTCTTAAGAGTAAGTGCGTCACAAGGCACAATCGATACCCGCTTCATGAAGGCTAATGGAATATACCAGTCGCACAAACAAGCCCCAACGACAGACTGAACCAAAAATTACATTACACCCAATGGCCCATGGCCGGCCGGTTTAAAATAGGTCTGGAGTCGTATTGGTGATTTAACTGAGGTTAGGGGAAGAGAATTGTTTTTACCCCCCCCCCCCCCAACTAGTCATTGTCCGTAGGGGCAAGCAAAGAGCAGTAAAAAAAAATATGGCCTAATTGTATACTTCAATGATATTACAGACGTATGCAAGTTAGTAAAATAATTATAACAAATAATTATTGTAAATGTAATATTTAAACAAAATGGTATCGATGATAATAGCAATGAAATTAACAATCATAATGAAATGATCGGTGCAAAATCCAAAAATAGCAACGAAAACAGACATACAAAAACTTTTCCTCTTGCCCATATCGGAGAAAATCTAATTTTTATCTGATAAAGGTATGACGCAAAGCTTTAGTATATTTGTTTCCGTTGGTATAATAATGATAAAGGTGATTATGATTATAATAATAATTAAAAAAATATGAGTATCAATATTGATAATCAACCCATCAACAAAAAAAGACATCACGTAATGATGAAGACGAGGCCGTGGAAGAACAATCCACTACTAACAACGAGGGTTCCCATGGGACCGAAAAAAACGCGTATTCAAAATGTTGAACTACAAGGTGGGTAAGCAGTCTTAACCTTAAAGTTAATTTCATGACAGGTAACTCCGAGTGCCCCCCCCCCCCCCCTCCCCCGCTCATAGCCGTCGCGCTAAACTTGCTCCAGGGGCGACGGAGCGTCTTCTAAATTATGGGGAAACCAACAAAAAAGGACACTTTGTGGAAAAAGGGGCACCTACATAGGGAAACTTCAAAGTTAACAAACACCATTTTTAGACATTGGTATATACCCCTACATCGTCATGATTGTGATTACACTATTAGAGATGACATTAATGTTTTTCTTCTCTTAACGTGGTACAAGGTATCAATTAAAGGACAAGTCCACTCGAAAAATAACTTACTTTCAATAAAAGCAGAAAAATCAGACAAACCAATCAAAAAAAGTTTGAGCAACATCGGATAACTAATAAGAAAGTTATGAATTTTTGAAAAAGTATGTAAAACTATGGAACAACGAGAATCACAACACAAATTACCAGGATGGTTATCAATTTGTGACCGTCATGTCCCCACTATTTATCAATTGCTCTATATGGTTTGATCCCATTAATTTCCATTTTTATTCCCCAAAACTTGATTTCCCCATGCCTTTGCCCAGGTTATATGATTTGTATCATATTGCGTGCATGACATTTCAAAAAATCTTTTATGAACTTTGAAAAATGAATACTATTTTCTGAATATTGTATAGGCCTATTCATATATATTACATTCACATACATTATATTCATAATCATTGATTTTTATATAAATAGTTTATCAAAATTCACATTTGTCATGATTTAACAGGAAGAAATTACTCTATACTAGTGCATCCACACAAAAACATATTACTTTTAATCTAACTTGGATGCTGGTGTGAAGAAATAAGATTCTTAAGGAGAAAATAGGAAATTTATATCATCAATATAAAGACAATAATTAGTGGACAGTGAGGACATGACGTCACAGACTCATGAGTGAGTTGCCAATTTGTCTAGTGATTTTCAAAGTTTTTGATGTCATTAAAAATTCATAACTTTCTTATTAGTTATCCGATTTTGCTCAGACTTTTTTTGATCGGTTAGTCTGATTTTTTTGCTTTTATTGAAAGTAAGTTTTTTTTAGGAGTGGACTTGGGCTTTAAGCTACATACTTAGCATTTGTGGTGTGAAGCTCCGAATATTAATTTTCGAGCGAGCAAAAAAATTAAGATTTTTGAGGTCGAGGTACCAAATATTACAACGGTGTATAAAGCTATTGATTAATCATCGCGCGAATTTTGACAACTTACCAGTTAGTCGTCCAATGCCAGACACGGACTCGCCAGCGTACCCGGCTGTATGGGCCCCCAGACTATGGCCGATGATGTGCATGCTGCTATAAGACGCTCCCTTGCTGTTCAGTACGTCGATGAGTTTACCGATATCTTGACCTACTACCCGAGTATTAGCTCTACTCTGAGCGTAATTAACACGAGCCGCTCCTTCTTCCCAGTCAACCATTATCACATTCGTGTTCTAAGAGAGAGAGAGGGGAAAAAAAAGACAATTTTGACATGTTAAAAAAGAAAGAAACAAAGAATATACACTGTCGTTCATATTGTTGGAATAGTTGGAATATTTTTGTTATACCCCAATTTATGGAATTATTTTAAAAAATAAATTAAAAATAATAGATCTAGATAGTATACATTCTCAGATTTTATTGAATAATAATTTGACAATGTGTGTTTTGCGTGACTGCTAAAGCATGTGTATGCTACTATGATTATCAACTAGGGGACCTACGCCCTTAAGTCATGAATGACAGTAATGAGGATTAATGCCCCACAAAAGGGCACCAATGTAGTACATCGACACGGTTTTGATCCTGGGGCCTCACAGTTACGAGGCAATTGCTTTGTTACTGAACCATGACTGTACGCAGCGAGGGCTAGGGTAGGGGGCAGTTTCCATAAATAAAGAAAAACACCGAAAATGCAATAAATTTTCAATAATTTATTGCATTTTACCCCGGTCCCCAACATAACAAAATCCTCTTGACGGCCATACTTTATGGCTCAAGGCATGGGCACACAGAGGATGTTTTTCATGCCCCTTCTCTTTCTAACTTTGTGGGGATTGTTTGCGCCCCTTCTCGAGCCGCACCGGGCACAGTCACCTACCCACTCACTGCAGAGAAAGTAGATAACAGATGATATTCAGAGTGCATTCACGTTAACACATCTACATGTTATTGTTTTAGTAGTTAAAGGAGAACTAAATGCTGGCTCACATAATAGCGGCAAAGACCCCGAGAAAAGCGGCGGACGTGAAAAATCACAAAATTTTGGCGGCAAAGCAACGCGCTACCTCCTATTAGTCATAGTCTGAGCCTGCTTTTATCCCAAAGAATAACTTTAGTTATTCTGAGAGATTTCTTGTATTCTTGCCCATCAATCTACAAGATTACCCTCAAAAGTGTATGAGGAAGGCATAAAGAAAGAATAACGAACAGTTGCTGAGCAAGACATGGGCATCGCCATTTTCTTGGTTGCATGACGTACAATGCGGAGTCGTTTATCAACTAAATGTATTCAAAATTATGGATGCTTCCTTCCCAGGTGTTTGTGGTAATGAATCATTTTAATTCACCTGCTATTATCCTTTGTACTCTAAATGCCAAAACGCAAATTGCATTAGTTGGGGCTGTTCTGAGGCGCAGATTTCGCATAAATAGATTTTTCAACTGCTATATCTTATTATTTTGAAATAATTGAGTTATAATAATGTTACCCTGTTATATATTTTACCAAAAGTAACTTTTACCTTCTCGGCTATGACTTTCCCTCATTGAAAAGTAAAGGTTTTGTTATAGAGTTAAAAAGTCTTTCCAGTTAGAGCTTTGTGCATGACTTATTTACAACTCCGCCTAGTACGTCACATTTTCAAGAAAATGGCTACGCCAATGCCATGCTAAAAAGCATTACATCATGCCAATAAATCGTCATTTATATATCTCTTGTACAAGTTCGTAAGCTATATTGCATATTAAAAGGCAGGAATTCATCTCGTTTTTCAGAATACCTTTACCTATTCTGGGGTTAGTACCACGTTGAGGTTAGCTAGCAGTGGCTCATCTAAGACACAGAAAGTAGAAAGCCCCTAGCCCATTCCAATTTTTTTTCTCTGCAAGAGACTTTTGACACTGCCCCTCCCCATCCCGTGAACATGTGATAACTTGTTTGCCTTTAATTCTCTATTTTTAGGGGGAATTATACGTCAGTCACACCGCCAAACTGAATCCACGCCGACTCCAACCGGACCAATGTTTGGTCGTAGATGGTAACGTAAATATTTGGTCGATCTATTGTCGGTTTGGTGTCGGTTTTGTTGATGTGACTGTGATACTTACCTTATCAACGAGGGCGTTCTTCATCGATTGAAACCAAGATGACGTGTATTCATCCGTGTAGCCATGGATGATGAACTTGGTGTCGCGACTAGACTGGACATTTGTAATCAAAAGAAAGATTAATCATACTCAAAACTGATCGCAAAGACTTTCAAGAAATCACCTCATGGGAACCTATAATATCATAAGTTTACTAATTTCTAAAGATGATTTACAAGACTCGAAGTTGTGTTTTCAAGTCTCTGCGATCATGATACTCAATAATGTTAAGATTCAAGGTCCAAGATCCAAGACCCACACTCCAAGATTAAAGATCCAAGATTTATGGTCCAATATTCAAGACTCAATATTCAAGATTTAAGAGTAAACAATATGAAGAGTCGAGGGTAAACAGTAAAGAGTTCTTAAGATCCAAGATTCATACAATTCACTATATACATGTATATTATTACAAAACATCAATATGTATTCTAACTTATGCACGTTTACTTAGCAATGGGCTGGATCATTTCCCGTTATGATTATATCATTGTATTTCAGCCCTCAGTGTTCAAATTGAATACATTAGTTATGCTAGTTGATCCTATGTAAGACAATTATTATTGCTTGCCTTACCTAGCACACACAACGAAATTTATGCAATCTGCATTCTGACGATTGGAATATATTAAGATGTAACATATAAATGAAATGATTCGTAACGTTGAATGTAATAAAGACTTATGCCCTCAATTTGTTTACATTACGAACAATTCATCTTTTTGTTCAATGGATATTAATCGTTAATAATATATTTTGTGTTTGATCCCAAAAGATCATTTATAATAATCAGTACTTCCTCTCCATAATGTCGACCTACAAACTAGTTTACAATTAAAACCTGCTTTACAACGGAGCTTTGCGGCAACATTGATTAACATTAATTGATTTCCTAATGATAACAACATAAACCAAACAAAAATCAAATGATGTAAATATACCGTTCAAAATTCACCTTGGTGGGGAAAGGGACGCATAACATTTGGCAGTGGCTGAGATTCGAAGTCAATGAGCCACTCCGTAGATTACACTTGTACAAAATGTCAACCTTAATATCGAAATATCTTTTACACGTGCATGGACACGTCCCACTTTGTATATTCTAAAATATTCACTGCCAAAGTGAGGAAGGTCCTTCATGAATACATTTTGTTTGCCCTCTTGAAAATAATACTCCCTGTGTATCATGCCCATACCCATATAGTGTCTTCGCAGTATCTCACAAGAACATGCATTAGGCCGAGTTTTATACGATATCATTCAACAAATTAGAATTATTTAAAAAAAAAAGGATTTCTATAATCCCGCCGGCCCTCTCGCGAGGCTTTTCAGTAGCGGAGGAAGGAGCGGAAACGTTCTTCTCGGAAAAAATGCCGACCTCTGCGGTTTCGAAAGAAGAAGTTCGTGATATTTATAACTCTATACGGCTTCATTAGATGGTGTGGGTGGGGGTGGGGGGGGGGGGGGGGGGACTTCACTTGTTGGTAAGTGAGTAGGGCACCATTTTGTTCTCTAGATCTGCTTATGTATCTTATGTACACTATATTTATTTAAACGAGCGGTCCTACTTGCTTTCAGTTATTGCTGCATTATTATCGTAATAATGCCCCTATATTTTTTAAATTATTTTAATATCTTCTGTTGGTAGCTACAAAAGAGATAACTCTGTGATACGTGATACGGGTTAACACCCTACTGGCTCTGAGCAGACCATTTGTATCGCAATGATGTATACATGGTTTTATAAACATACCTGAAAGTTGGAATTAGTGATGGAGCTAGCGTCGTTTCTGTCTAGTTCCTGTGGACTGTACTTGTTGTTATTTGTATAGAGCCAGTATCTTATAACGATGGCATCAGGGCTCTCTGGTTTAAAATGATGACATGCCGGAGCACCATCGCCGTAGTATAACCGGGCTAGGTCATCGTACTGTACGGAGTCAGCTTGACACCCTGGGAAAAGAAATATATGACTCTGGGTACGTTTATGCTCAACTTTTTAAGGGGGATTCCCGCCCCCCCCCCCCCCACTCTGGGATCGGAGGGACCGCATGCGTGTTCCTAAAATGTCCGGTAAAGGGGTACTTTTCACGCACCACAGTCCGACTCGTAGTACACAAAAATCCGGCCCGTATTGACTTTACACACCGGACTTAGGGGGTGTTTTCAAAAGAACATGCATACGCGTACCCTAAATAACACTGAGTGGGGGGTGGGGAGGGGAGCAGAATGAGGCTTTTGTTACGCGTTAAGTTCAAAACACGGTTGCGTCCTTTCTCATTTTCGTAGAATCACCGATAAACGACGATCGTAATCGCCGATCGTAAACTCACAAAAAGGTGAGTTTTGGATCGGCGTTTCTCCAAAAAGATGATTTCTGGGGGAGCATAAACGCACAATCAAAGTGACGATCGTGAATAAAGTTTCTTTCGAAGTATCCAAGTGTAACCTCTTACAATTTACCAGATTCAAATAGTATTGTCAGGGGCGGATCTAGGGGGGGGGGGGAGCACAGGGGCACGTGCCCCCCCCCCCCCGGCGAAAAAAAACAAAAAAACAATTAAGTGCTCACTAGTGCTAACATATGTTATGATTAGCATAAACTTATAGGGCCTCTAAAGAAAAAAAGACCCTCCTGAGTCTTACATTTTGAAAAATTGACATTTTAGTTATTTTGTATTTTGAAATAAATGGGACAGTTTTCCAGCACTATACGTCACTGGAAAATTACGGATTTAGCCAATTCTAATATAGTGATCATAACTTTCGAAAATTCACAAATTTCTTATTCTAGTTCGATTTCATTCAAACCCACTTTTCATGCTTCTTTGATTTTTCTGTTGTTTACTTCTAATAACAATATGCTATTAAGATTAGATTCTCCTTTATAAGAGTGGATTTTCTCTCATCATAGCATGAATAGAGTATGAATCTTACCTTGAATAATGGCAGCAGCCAGAAACACGACGGCTAAGGAAAGGCTCCCCATTTTTGTAGCTGATGAATAGATGCTAGATGACCTGATCATACTCGTAGCAATAATGTGATTTAATGGAATCAAATCACCCCTATTTATACTATTAAAAAACCATCATATCTAGCCTTGTGTACACATCAAATGTCAATAGTGGACGATAACCGCTGTATGTTGAGTTATTAATTAACAATTATAATCATGAAAAACACATGTTAAAGTGACTCGGTAACATTGATGAAGGTTGATGAAAAAACTGCTTATTTCTTGTATAAAATGTTACTTATTATAATATTCCTTCTACTGTAGGCCTCTAACATGCAAAACATCCTGAAAAATATTCTAAAACCACAAAGATTTATATGGTTTTCTGTGATGGCGTCACTGTACGACACCCTCATACAATAAATTCTCCCAACCATTTTTAATTTTCCGCAACCGTTTTCCCATGAAAATAAAACATAAAACAGGCTTTTAAAAAAAAACTTT